>CM076572.1:765938593-766077291 GCA_034641835.2 Pinus albicaulis
AAAAAAAACTCAACTTAAAATGTAAATTACATTTTTTAATTTGTTGTTTTCAAAAAAAATATGAATTTCATTTCTCTTTTAAATTTGGTTATTTAAAAAAAAAAACAAAACACATCAACATAATTAAAATAAAATAAAAATATATTTTTGTTTTGTTGGTTGGTTTAAAAAATAAAAATAAAATCAACCTAAATAATAAATAAATAATATATTTTTTTAATTATTTTTATAACAAAAAAATAAAAAAATCAACAAAAATTAAAAAAATTTGTTTTTAGATTTGTTGTTTAAAAAAAAAAAAAATTAAAAAAAAAAAAAAATCAACGTCTATCATAAATAACAAAATAAAATTTTCATTTTAATTTTATTATGGAAAAAAAAATCAACATAATAAAAAATTGCCCCATATTGATTTATGATTACGTTGCATGATGACATGCAATACTTTTAGTTGGGAGGTAATAAAAAAATGTTGGTGGTGCGTTGATTGGATGCATATATTAATATCTAACAAGTGAAATGAGATTGTTGTTGTGTAGGTCAATGAGAAGCTTATGCAAAAAGCTTCAACATTACGATGCGACACCCTTTTCATCCACGATTAGTGTAATTTCGAAAAATAATAAAAAATGGACATTTCATAAATTCTTGAAAATAAGCTATTTTTCTTTTTTTTGAGTCACTTCATACAGGAATAATCGAAAGAGATGACACACAAAGGCGAAAATTTTTATGCAGGAATAGTGCTAAGTTTTTCAGGGTTGAAGACGATCTAATGCAGAAGTAATTTTTAGAAATCACAATGACACATGCATCATTGGACACTTGAAGGAACTAATTTTTCGCTACACATATCATGACATTTCCCATTACACAAAAATCCTTTTGCATCATGATTACTCACATTTTTCCTTCCAAGCACCTTAATCATCCCTATGTTGCAATCCATCTTCCATCTTTCATGACTTCATACATGCCTATTTTTCTGAACAGCATACATCATTTCCTTCTTATTTGTCAGTTCATTTTTCCTTGACAATAAAAGTCCCATACTCTCTTTCCATGATTACATTGCCCTACCATATACATTGCCTGATTTTGAGATCTTTTCATCTATAGTCCTACCAATCATTTTGTATAAACTCGCGTTGACTGATGTGGGATTCCTTAAGGCCCACCTCTCAACAAGTCTCGACCCATCGACATCAGCACCTTATCTGGGATAGAGACTAGAGTCATCATTAGTACCTTGAGGCTTGTATGCCCTAATGACAGGGTCTCTCGCCGACAGTCATGGGAATACATCAATGTCCCTTGATCGTTGGATCTTACAAGTGGCTCGACAACAGATCATTTATTCACGCTTCGCAAGATGTACTAGGGTACCTTGGCACTCATTGACATCAATGGTGAGTTCGCCTCACATTGGTTAACGACATCCATTAATGGTCAGTAATCCAATGACTTCTTTTCATTCTCGACATCAACACATTCATTCGCATGACTAGAATTGTACCATCGGATTTTTGAAGCAGGTGAAGACTATATATTTTTCATGACTCCATTAGCAGTTGCGACAGCATTCCTTCAGTCATATGAGAGTATGACAGTTCCACTTTCAGACATCATCTTCAGATTCATACAACCAAGTAGCAACACTTCAGTTTCCTTCAATTTATCCAGCAGCATGATATTCACATGATCCAACACCGCGATATTTTCTTGATCTAGCAGCACGACATATTCTCTCATGCAAATCAGCATGGCATTTTCCAGATCTAGAATCGCCACTAGCTACATTTTGCATAATTCATAAAACATTTTGGGTAAGTGAAGGTATGTTATTTTCTAATTTTTAATCAGACAATTTTCTTACATGTTGAAAGTAAATGAAGTTGGAAAATTCCCTTGCCATATTACATCATCTTTTACCTTCTCGTAAACATAACATATCTTCAGTTTGGGTGGAGGGGGGGGTATTCATAATAATTTCATTCCATTTATCGCCTCATATACCATCGACCAACATAACTCTTCCAAACTACACTTCGTTGCAATTGATTCAAATACATTGATATTTATTTTGGCATGATTCAAAAATATGAGAAAATGTTTTATTATGCATATTAATGACTTATCGTTTCCAGTAGATGACTTATCATTTGCAGTACATGTGTTAAAAAAGAAAAGAAAGAAAATAAATTAATGTTGTTAACACAATAACCAACATTTGTTATATTCACGGTTGTTAACACAAGAACCAAACACAGAAAATATTAGTTGCAGTACATGTATTTTACATCCTGGAATGATACATTGTTAGAAACCAAAATCATGCAAAGCCAAAAGTTTTTATCCATGCAAGGTTGCATGAGGACATGCAACAAGTTTAGTTTCGGGGTATGTTGGGTCTCGTAATTGTCACAGTTTCATCATGTTTATCCTCACCATTTCTCACATTCCATCACCTCATTTAACCATTCATCATACCATTTCCATGGGTTCACCTCGTTATTTTCCAATTTATTTATTTTTAATATTATAAGAAAATGTGTGATTAATTATTGGAAAATTGAAATATTTCACTAATATCTTAAATGTGGATAAGCTTTGTAAATGTGTAGGATTATTTGGAAGAATTATTCAAAATACTCTTGAATATTTCCTCCACTATTTCAATAATTCAAAGGATAATTGTTCAAGATTATTCTAAGGAGAAAATCATGGAGATTCCAAGGAAGAGATTATGGAGATTTCAAGGAGAAGATCATGGAAGATTCCAAGGAGCAAATCATGGAGATTTGGATAAAATATCTTATCCAAGATTTGTGAGATATGAGTGGGGATTTAAAGGGATCATGTTTTGTAATTATAGGGGTATTGGTTGAGAGAAAAGTTGATTTGTAATTATGAGTTGCTTATCTTGTTTCCAAAGCACTCATATATAAATAGGAGTGCTCTTTCTCCAAGTGAGGAGAAGTAAGATAGAATGGAATAGAATAGAGTAGAGTAGAAGGAAGGAGATTCTTATTCTCTAAAGTTAATTTTCTGAAGCATATTGTGAAGTTTTAAAACTATGTTTTCATTCCTTTTTAATGAAGAAATGCCTTGAAGATTTGATGCGTAGATAATTGTTCGTATAAAGCTTTGAGACCACCTATTTATGGAGGGCCCCTGCAAATAGTGAAGGTTTTGCCTTTCATGTTTTTAATGTAGTTTTCATTTTATCATTTGTTGTAGTTGTTTCCAAATTCCATTTTTCTATTTGATGTAGATACTTTCATGAGTCTTCTTTTATAATTTTAAGTAGATTCATTAATCTTTCATTTCGAATTGTAAAATTGCAGAAGATTCATAGTTTTACTTCTAGAGCAGCAATGATTTATTTTAGAGTAGTTTTACAAGTTCATGAGTGGTTTATTTTAAGTGCATAGTGATTTCTTTACAAGTTTCATTGCCATAATATTTCATTTATCAATTAGTTGTAATTTAAATTTATTAATTTCACTAGGAACATAAGAATAAAAACATCTTTAGAAGTAATCTCTAAAAATCCAATCATCATGCCAATAAACTAAATGAATAAAAGAGGCTTCTAGCATATATTGTGCACTTTCACTTCACCAGTTTACTAGCCCTAGTCGATAATTTATGTGATAAATTTAGGATACTAAATTGACCAAACAGAGATTAATACTGTAAATTTAAGTTGCGTTACAAGAAATTACTTGGCGTTGCCCTAATCCTCATGGAAAGGAAATTTTGTTGCAGAGCATTCTCTGATGGGAAAAATTCCAAATGAGGTGAGGCAGTGTGAGAGGTAAGTGAGGTTAGTTACTTTCATAACTCTTTGTCCCATATCCACCATTGAAATAAAAATATAGAATCTCACTACAAGAAAAAAGGACATTGGTTAGGGTCAAAAAATGTCACCATAAGCGCATTGGTGACGGTTAAAATAAGCTCTATCACGAAAGGTGGCATCGCCAAAAGTAGAGGTGTTGTGGTGAGATTCAAGGTCCGTCACCAATAATTATGTATAATGACAGATAGTGACCATCACCATTTCATATGAGAAATGGTGACGGACCTTAGCGTCGATCACCAAAAAATTGAATGTCACCAAAGGTGGTGTCGCCAAAAGTATGTGTTATGGTGACATTCAAGGTCCGTCATGAATAATGATTATAATGACGGATAGTGACCGTCACCATTTCATGCGAATGACAACGATTTATTATGATGGACCTTTATTTCCCGTCACTATTAATGCATGTATATGGCAACGTTCATTGACCGTCACCATTTCATATGAACAATAATGATTTATGGTGATGAAAATTTCATGGCCGTCACTATTGATGTATATATATGGTGGCATTCATTGACCATTACCATTTCTTATTTTAGTGAGGGACGAAAACTATCACCATAAACTCATTGGTGATGGTCAAAAGAGTCTACCAGCAAAAACTGATCGTCACCATTCCATATGAGTATCAGGGCACGATGGAATTGAACCACCAACATCCTAATTGTAAATCAGGTGCTCTTCCATTAAGCTAGCACTCTTTATATAATTAGACATTAAACTAGAAATCACCCCTAAAGGTGTAAAGATACACCAAAGGAATAGAAGATATGGGAGGATCAAAAGTTACTAGAAATAATATGTTCAATATGAATAATAAAAATAGAATAAGAATAAATATGATATTTAATATACATAATAAAAAGACAATAACTCAATTGATTAACTTCCTCTATGATACCTAATATTTACCAAAAATATTCATGATTAAATACTTAATATTTACCAAAATAATAATGATTAAATATGTTTATAATGTCAGGAAGGACCATTTTTCCTGTTTCAATTTTGTTGTCCTGTCATGTCATCATTTAATATGGAGAATGGTTAAATACATCCTGAGTGGGATTTAATATAAGAAGTGGTTAAAAACACATTGAAAATTTTAGAAATGAATATTTTCATGTTACAATACGGTTTTAAGACGACCAAATGCCATAATTAAACTCCTACGAAATAACCATTTATGACAACAGGATAATGAGAATCTCAAGTGTCAACCACTAATATCATCTTGATTTCCACCTATATTACATTGAAAGCTTCAACGTTTTGGTTTAAAATTAAATTCTTGTGCCCAAGAAGAGTAGAGCAAGAGGAGTTCGATAATAAGACAGTAACATAGCTGATGATGACAATGATATCGATTTGTGATTTCCTCGTGGTGTTTAATAGGGAGAAAACTCTATGTCTTAGCCATCCCACCACAATTATTAACTTGGAGGGAATATTTATAAAAAAAAGCACACAATGGCCCACAATTGGGTAGACAAATGCACCATCTAACCATTGGATTCTCATGGAGAATGATGCCCAAAGAGTTACAAAGGCAAGCTTATATTTTGGGTATTAGTATTAGGTTAGGTTCAGATGATTATACATGAACAAACCTAAACAAACTTAGAAGCTACAAATTGGAAGTAAATATGGATTCCCTGTAAAGAAGAAAATTCCATGCCATATACAATTGTCATGATTCCTATACAATGAAAATTGTGGGTTCCACGTACTAGTGAAAAGACTATTTTTCATCCTTGGAAGTTTACTTGGCCTTATGCTTTGATCCAGGTGGATATTGGTGGTCACCCACCTATTCCACTTGGGGCTCCACCATTGTCTCTTTCAGTTTTTCTGCCACAGATATTTTTCTGACTAAGCAACTGAGCCTTATCCGAACTTCCTGAGCTGCTTATTGTGCAGTCTCGCTTTTTGAAAATCTTAGAGCTTTCAGAAGGGTCCAAGTGGACCTGTTGTTTTCATTTCATATTTGTAGTCCTCGGATAGATCTTTCTGACGAGGTATGGTACGCGTCAAACGGAGATCGTATGCCAAAGTTACACCCCTGGGAAGTTGAAACACCAATTTACCCAAACGGGGCCCATAGTTTTGGCGCTTCATCTCCTAGGGTTAGGGTTTTGGCTGTTTAGGATTTCCCATTGTTTCTAACTGATAAATAGGCCCTCGAGCCTCATTGTAACACAGTTCAGAGGCCTGTAGCTGCCACATCTCTTCTCAGAGATAGCTACCAGCGCCCTAGCTAGTTTTATTTCCATTCTGTCTGTAAGCAAATTTCAGTTCTTTGATATTAATGAAATGAAGTGTTATTTCCGCTGCATCTCCTTATTTATGGTTATATGTTATTCTGTTGCGTTCCTACATAAATCTGGATCAGTGGTATCAGAGCGGTCCGCTTTTTCTCGATCCTTCTTTGCATGTCCCCAACGAGGTCGGGGTATAAGGAGCTAGGGCTTGATCTGGTGGAACCTTTGCAAGATCAGCCTCGCAAACCTCGACGGATGCCCATGGGGGACGAAAAGAAAGATGAGGGAGCATGAGATCCTATCAAAATATTGCTCGAGGAGGCCCTCGAAAAACAAAGGAACGCGATGATGGATAACTTTGCTCAGATCCTTCAACGGCTACCCACCGGCGGCGCATCTGCATCCAGCAGCCACTCTGGAGGCGCGACTCCTTTTAAGGTACAAGTAAATTTTGACATTGCCATATTTGAGGGTCAAATAGATGCAGATGCCGTAGATAGATGGTTGAATCTGTTAGAAGGATATTTCTCGATTCATGACTTTTCAGACCGGGCGAAGATTATTTTTTCACTCCTCAAAGCTACCCCCCATGTTAAGGACTGATGGGAAACCTACTGTGAGAACAAGGACTAGACAGAACCCTATCTTTTCTCGGCCATACCAACTTGGAATTCTTTCCGAGACACCGTCAAGGAACAGTACTATCCCGTGGGGAGCTATGAGGACAAGTACATACAATGGACCACGCTGCGACAACAAAGGGATCAAGATGTGCATGAGTTGGCGAATATGTTCCATACCCTTTGCAGAAATTTGGGTATCAAAGATTCAGAGAAACATCTGGTGCTAAAGTATCGTAGTTGTATGCATAGATACATTCAAGAGGAAATGGAGTTCTCAGCATCTCTGGCAGTGCGGCATGCTAGGTATGCTGCTGAGATGAAATTCATGAAAGAAGCGGGGCTTTGGAATCTGCGAATCAAGCAAGGAAGAGTGCTTCAAACAGCAGAACAAGGGCATGGCAAACATAAGCTAAAGATAACAAGCTTGAAGCCACAAGAAAAGAACAACACCGCAAAGCCAAAGAAGGACACAGGAAAGTGGTGTGAGTTCCATAAGAGCTCCACTCACAACACAAGTGAGTGGCAGGGCCCAGCGAGTGCATGGTAGGTGAGATGAACTTAAAGTGAATCCAGCATGCTTCAGCTTGAATAAGGAGGCACAGAATGAAAAGGAAACTGATTCAGTGATCTGGAGCCAACTGCCTTAGATGAAGACTCACAAGGTCAAAGGAGGAAGGGAAGGTCGGAGGAGGAGGAAAAGGAGGAACGTCTCTTACTCCCAGATGTGAGTAAAGGCTCCTGCAGTCAGGTTCATTGTCAGCTGATGGGAGCCAAAGAACATATTTCAATGGTGGCAAGTGACAGTTGGGCTTGCCGACCACGGCTCACCCACATCCATACACCATCGGGTGGCTTCACCAAGGACGAGATCTTCGCGTCAGCCAACAGTGTCGCCTTCCCTATAGCATCAAGCCCTTCACGGATGAGGTATTATGTGATGTTGCTCCTATTGATGTTTCTAATGTATTATTAGGACAACTATACTTGTGGAAGTGTCATGCTATGTATGAGTCTCGACCTCGTGTTGTTATTGTTACTTTGGGAAATAAGTTGTACAGGATACCAGAGGTACCACCTCCTACCACTATCTCTTTGGTTACTGCAAAACAATGCAGTAAGCTCATTTCCCAAACCAGGAAATTCGTTTTCCTGATGATCCGCCCCCAGGGCAAGAAGAAGACTGTGGCCACGACCTCCAGACAGGGCTCCTCTACACGACAACAACAAATGGATAAGGTTGTGGAGGAGTATGGGGACATATTCACCTCACCCACAGGGGTTCCTCTGCACTGTCAGGTCAAGCACCCGATTGATCTGACCCCAGGTGTGCTGCTACCTAATGGACCGATCTATCGGCGCTCTGTTCTGGAGAATGATGAAATCAAGAGGCAGATTTAGGAGCTGTTGCAGAAAGGTCACATCAGACCAAGTTCATCGCCCTGTGGGAGCCCGATCGTGTTGGTACGGAAGAAGGATGGGATGTGGAGACTCTGTATTGACTATCGGGTGTTGAACAAGATCACTGTCCGGAATAGGTACCCAATCCCACGGATTGATGACCTTCTGGACCAACTCAAAGGTGCAAAATATTTCAGCAAGATCGACCTGAAGTCTGGGTATCACCAGGTACCAATTGAACCCTCAGATGTGTGGAAGACTGCCTTCAAAGCCAAGGAAGGCCTTTTCGAATGGCTGGTCATGCCTTTCGGGTTGACGAATGCTCCCGCCACCTTCATGAGGATGATGGATGACATCTTGCGGCCATTCACCAGCTCATTTGTAGTGGTGTACTTGGATGATATTCTGATCTTCAGCCAGACTTGGGAAGAGCACCTTCACCACATCCGACAAGTCCTCCAAACACTGCGGCAACACAAGTTGTGTGCCAATTTGGAGAAGTGCACTTTTGACATGACCCAGGTTCAATATCTGGGATACATTATTGATGAAAGGGGGGTGCATGTGGATCCAGCCAAGATCCAAGTCATTCGGGATTGGCCAGCCCCAACCACTATAACAGAGCTTCGTAGCTTTCTGGGTCTTGCTAATTTCTATCGGAGGTTCGTGTTGGGATTCTCTCATATCACTTGGCCCTGGTCAAGTGCCAAGGAGGAGCGAGGAAAAATTATTTTGAACAGACCTGTGAGAAGGCGTTCACGGGGTGAAAAATCGCCTGCGGTACGCCCCGGTGCTCACCTTACCGGACTTACGGTAGCCATTTGGGGTGGGGCTGAGATGCCTCGGCTATGCTGTGGGGAAGTTATTACTCCATGAGGGGACATCCGGTGGCATATCACAGTGAGACAATGTCTGACACAATTCGCAAGTACCCCACTTATGACAAAGAAATGTGTTCCATTGTACTTTCAATTTTATGCGACAATGGAAGCATTACATTTTAGAGTAAACAATCATCGCCTGAGACCACTAGGCCCACAGGTTCATAAGATACAAGGGAAGTTGCGGAATGATACGCCATGAGTGTCCACATATCTACAACAGTTTCATTTGAACATTAAGTACAAGAAGGGTAGCACCAATCATGTTGCAGACTGCCTCAGCCGATCACCGATCGTGGCGCTCACCACTGTGCTCAACTCTTGTGGGCATGAAACTTCTGATTGGCCGCTTCTCTATGAGAGTGAGCCAGAATTCGGCCACACTTACAAGGCACTCTTGGGGGATACGCAAGTTCCAAATTTTCACCTCCAAGATGCACTTTTATGTTACATGGGACACCTTTGTGTTCCTTCAAGCGAGCGTGCCAAGATGATATGGGAAGCACACTACAGTCGAATCGCTGGGCATTTCGGGGTCGAGAAAACAGTAGCAATCCTGCAAAAGTATTTCTATTGGCCGAACCTTCGAAAGGATGTCGAGAAGCACATCAGATCCTGCACTGTTTGTGCCATTTCCAAACCGACCATTAAGAAGCAAGGCCTATATACTCCTCTACCTACCCCTAGTCGACCTTGGGAATCCATCTCCATGGATTACATGTCGAGCTTGCCTTCTACTAAGCAGGGAAATGACTGTGTTTTCGTGGTCGTCGACAGATTCTTGAAGATGGCCATTATGGCGGCCTACAAGAATAATATCATAGCAGAAGCCACTGCTAAACTCTTCTTTGAACAAGTGTGGGTGCACTTTGGGATCCCACAGTCTATTATATCAGATCGGGATAGCAGGTTCCTCAGCACATTTTGGTCCAACCTTTGGTCAATGTTAATACCAAGCTCACCAAGTCCACAGCTTTCCATCCCCAAACAGATGGCCAGACAGAGGTCGTCAACAAAATGATTGTACAAATTCTGCGCATGTACAATTCAAAGCATCCACGCACATGGGACGAGAGCCTTCCCTATGTACAACATAGTTATAATTGGGCTCTCCACAATTCAATTGGCCATAGCCACTTTCAGGTGGGCTTGGGATTCCAGCCACTATGTCCCATTGACGTAGCCATGCCATTTGCAGCTTCTCAGGCCGATTCAGCTCATGTCCAGTCTGAAGTTGACAAAGCAAGTAGCTTCATCGAGCGCATTCAACACATCCACCAACGGAGTTCGCGTATATTGAATGAGAGCCAATGCGAAGTACAAACATCACCATGATCAACACCGGGTGCCACACCACTTCCCGGTGGGCGACAAAGTATGGCTACATTTGCAGAAGGAGCGCCTCACTGGACCTCACCGCAAGCTTCGCCCGCTCCGATACGGGCCGTACACCATCACCAAGGCTGTAGGTAACAATGCCTTCGAGCTTAGTATTCCACCATTCCTTGGTCTGCACCCAGACTTCAATGTGGATCGCCTTCGTCCTTACTTTCCACCTCTACTGGACACCTCGGACATTGCAGAACAACTCACACCAACAGAGTTAAACCCAGACTGCATGGAACAGGCCACCACAGATTGTATCATGGACATGTAAATCAAGAACACTCGTCAACAACAGATCCAACTGTATCGGGTTGTCAAAGCTGGCCAACTCCTGCACCAAGGAAAGTGGTTCACCAGGGACCAAGTTCAGCAGAAATTTCCTCATCTCATGGAGGAACTTAACGCAATGGGGACCATTGCTTCCTAAGGGGGGAGGAATGATCGAGGTGGATATTGGTGGTCACCCGCCTACTCCACTTGGGGCTCCACCATTGTCTATTTCAGTTTTTCAGTTTCGGCACAGTTTACTATTTTTAGCAGTTTTTCGGGTCCTAAACTTCCGGAGCCGTTTTGAGGCCCTAAACGACGTTTTTTGGGAAAACGGAGGGCAACATGGGTCCATGGACCGATGTTGCCCATTTCAAATTTGTAGTCCTCGGATAGATATTTCTAACGAGGTATGGTACGCGTCAAACGGAGATCGTATGCCAAATTTACGCCCCTGGGAAGTTGAAACACCAATTTACCCAAACGGGGCCCATAGTTTTGGTGCTTCATCTCCTAGGGTTAGGGTTTTGGCTGTTTAGGATTTCCCATTTTTTATAAATAATAAATAGGCACTCGAGCCTCATTTTAACTCAGTTCAGAGGCCCGTAGCCACCACATCTCTTCTCAGAGATAGCTACCAGCGCCCTAGCTAGTTTTATTTCCATTCTGTCTGTAAGAAAATTTCAGTTCTTTGATATTAATGAAATGAAGTGTTATTTATGCTGCATCTCTGTATTTATGGTTATATGTTATTCTGTTGTTCATGCTTGATATTGGATTCATGTAGCAAATGTATGACTCTCTTCATTAATGACATGCTCATGGGAAAGGTGCTTATGCAGAGGAGTCCTACTTTCATAACCATGGCCATTTCCTCCTTGAAGTAGTCCACAAAATCAGGATACAACACTTCAAGAAAACCATTATTTTTCTCTATTTTATTTCACACCCACTTCATGAGATCTCCATCCTCTCCAAATTCTCGATCTATTGGTTGTCTTCCCATCACCAACTCCAATATCACCACTCCAAAAATATAGATGTCACGTTTTTCGATCACTTTGAGTGTGTAGGCATATTCTGCATAATGCCAAACATAATCTTGTAAAAAACATCCGTTTCACCCACAGTGCAAAAATCTCTGCAAAATGCATAGATAATGGGATTCCTAAATCAACCTATAACTCATTAAAGAAAAAAATAAATACAGGTGAATTATAAACTGGCTATATTCTAAATATTTGTACATATGTTGCTGACATAAGAAGAATAACATACTAGAGAGTCATGGGGAATTTGGGGCTGAAGTTGTGTATAAGGTTTAGGATACACTAACTCTAGGAATCCTCCCACATATGAATAGTTCTAGAAAGGCTCTAAGATAACATTGAATTGAATATTTGATAAGAAAATATCTTTGGAGTGAGCATTTTGAATGTCTTCTACAAAACCTCCAATTGTGATTTCATAACTGAGGAAATCCTTAAATGTTATATTTTGTATATATGGAAGAGAATTTGGATCATATCTATCATTCGGATGTTCACCATAAAGCCCAGTAAATATAATGCCACCGCTTGCATTCTTCATTGTGACATTGGATATGCATACATCCTTCACATAACTGTCCCTTCCTGGGGATTTTTTTATTCTCAAGCTTCTCCTTGAGTTGAAAATCAAAAGATATTAGACATGTACACATTTTATGTCGCCAGACATTTAACTACCCAAAGCAAGACCAAAAATTTAATGTGTTTGTCCAGTCACCCGAAAGATAATAATATTGGATCTAGGGTGCCCATAAGTAATACCATACTAATCCCAAACACTTTTTATGGAAATGGCATCATCGCCACAACTAATGTAATAGTCCTCTATTCACACATCAGAGCTCGAATCTAAATGAATGCCTGATGATTAGTTAGAAAATAATGTTTTATCTAGAACTATATCTAAACAATGCAACAATACAAGAGTTTCATCATAATCTCAATATAATTACCAAGTTATCATATCACTGCAAATCATTCATAGTGGATGGGGCATACCGAGTTATTGTATCACTACAAATCATTCATAGTGGATGGGGCATGATTTGAAAAATTAATGTTTATGATCCGAAATTATAATGTGTTGTGTCGTTTCGGCCTGTCATTTGAAATGGGAAATGAACACCCTCAATGTGGCAATATGTAGGAGTTAGAGTTATATGAATCAAACACAAGTCAAGAAAGGAAGGTTGCTTAGTTGTTCCAACATTTCCATGCTATGTACTCTCATAGATTCAAAAATATAGAAAAAATGTAACATAGAAAATGCTCAATTTAAAAGAAATATTTAATCAAAACATAATCTCTCAATGATCTAAGCACTACCAATGGAAGACACTGATAAATATTTACTATACAATTGCACTAGAAAATAACAAAAGATGAAAATAATATGAGGAACTTGATTAGCTTCATAACTTAGGTTGTGATACAGGTTTTGGTGGAAGTCATAACGTTATGGAACATGAAAAATTATTTTTCTTGTCCCAACAAGTTTAGTTCATCATAGTAGAAACATAATTTAGCAAAGAAATATGTATTGAATTAATTTTGACAACCACAGATCCTAAGATGACCTGCATATCCTGATGTCCATACAGTAAACCAGAATTATAGGCCAGGGAAGGACACCTTGACTGATATTTCCACTGTTTTAAAGACTTTACCATATTATTTGTTAGGAATCTTAAGTTTGACTTTGGTTTCCCACCTCCATTTTGAATTCACTCTCAAAAGGTGTTGGAAATAAGGCAGAAACGTGAAGCTGGGTTACACTTTTGTGAGAATCGGGGGTTGAAAAAATTTTTCGGCAATAGTTCGGCCGAACATTTTATAGAGTTCGGCTGAACTCGTGATTCCATTTAGATTGATGGCACACTGACGACGTGGGCAAACAGAATTTTCATCGGAGATGGGAAAACTGGCGACAAAAGTTCGGCCGAACTAGTTTTTATAAATAAATTGCCTGCGATGTTTGTTTGTTTACCAGTTTGATTATTCCCGCGTTGTGTGAGTTCGGTCGAACTTTTACTTTTAAAAAAGTTCGGCCAAACTAGTTTTTATAAATAAATTTCCCACGATGTTTGTTTGTTTATCGGTTTGATTATTCGTGCGTTGTCTGTGACTGTTCGCTGCTCTGTTCGCGCGTTTTTTCCCGTCAGCCTGTTGCTCCCCCCGTCCGTGACTGTTCGCTGGTTTGTTCGCACGTCTATGACTGTTCGTTGCTCCTTTCATCGATGCTGTTGCTGTTGTATATCGAGTATGTTCGAGCGAACCTCTTGCAACAAGAAAATGAACAAAAAAATGATTGAAACTGTTCCATTGTTTGTTTTTAAGCTTTGTTTGCTGTGTTAAATTGTTTTAGTTTTATATTAGGTTTGACTTGAAACAACAATTTAGGGGCATATAGGCGGCCACAATTATCTGGGGATGGCACCAAAATTGCTAATATATCTAATTTATATTATCTACTTGAGCTTAGAGCCTTCTCCTTCTACGATTGACCTCCTCCACATTGGTTGTCTCTTGCCTTCGTGGTTCTCTTGCAATCCATTTTATGAATGCCAATTTGAGCTCGAACTTATTGTAATGTCATAGCTTGTGCATGGACTCCCTCTTTTAATAAATTATGAAGTACGTAAAGCCGGGAGCTAGGAGCAAGGATAATGTCTCGACTTGACAATGCTTAATTTCAGGACTTGACAGTGCTTTTAAACTACTTGGAGGGGATTATGTATCAAGAGAATGTCTCAACTTGACAGTGCTTAATGTCTCGACTTGATACTGCTTTTAAACTACGTGGAGGGGATCACGTATCAGATCAAATTTTATACAATTTAATATTTTCACATTGTCAGATTAATGATTAGTAATTAAAACAAAAACGAATAGTTTGAATGCTTAAATAATAATAGGGATACAGGCACTAACCGCTTAAACTCCTCCCTTTCTTCCTCTCTTTCATTTCTTTTTCAGGATTTGGCCTCTGTCGCCTTTGATTTCTAAATGAAGATCATGGGATTCTCCAGTAATCGATTAGGATTTTTTACTGTTTCTTGCATGTATCCTCCTCAATAAATAGAAAGGAAAAACAAAAGTCGTGAATCTTTAAGGATGTGTATTCTTGATCTACCTTCATTGCCAATTTGTATTCTTGCTCAACTTATGAAATATCTTCTCAATGGGAACATCGTGGCTCTTTTACGAGGAAACTAAAATTATTTTTTCCACGTAGCTGATTTATTTCTTCTCTTATTTTCATGTTTACTTTCATTTTCACAATCTTCAACTTGGTATCTGTACTTTTTTTTCTCCTTTCTAGACTCTGGTTTCTCATAGAAGACTTCCCTTCTGGATAACTGGAGCGTGGTGGATTCCCTTTTCTAGCCCTATGAAGATTCATTTCTAGCTCCCTCAGCGTGCTCCCTAACTCTCCAGTTTTTCCTTTAAATCTTTCCATTTTGGGTACCACTTCCCTTTAAAATATATTGCTAATGGTTACACATAATTTCAGCCTCCTTATTTACACAATCATATTCAACATTTTTTTATGAACAAATGACACCAATTGTGTCATGAATAATTCCGTCAAATTTAATGTATGCATTGTATGTTCTGAAGACTCCAATGTAATGGATGCATTGTATGTATTTTTTGCTTGTATATTTTTATGCTCTTTTTCATAGTAATGTCATATAGTGTATGAAGTTTTAAATTGTTTTTATTATTTTTATTATGTGTTGGATGTGATTTTGATTGAAAATGTTTCTTTTTTATTTATTAATTAAAAAAAAATATTAGAAAAATTATTGCTTTAAGCCTTAGAATTTACAATCAAAATTAGAAAGTGTATTTTTATCTAAACTATTTATGAAAAGTTTAATATTGTTTGATCTTCTCTACCATGTCCTTTTTACATATATCTAGAATAATATTATTTGTACAGTTTCTAGTTTTTTGTAACATTTTACTACCATAATCAAAATCTATAGAAATAATAATGTAACATTATAATATCTTGAAATGGAGCTAGCCAACTCAAATATAGTATTGCAAATCCCTGGCTAAGTTAGATGAGGAGGCTATGTATTAATTATATATGCGTACCAATTATGTTCATATAACACAACAAATAGATGATTCAATACAAATGTCACATAGAAGTCATATTTATCTCATGGGCCTTCAACTTAAATTATATATCTAGCATTACATTAAGCTATAGGAGATAAATCAAAGAAGCATTTGAATGTAAATTAAACATGTGTAATAATTATGTCCTTTAGTTCAATAAATAGATAATAATTTGCAAATTCCATATCTAAGCTATGTTTCATCTAAGTAGCTTTCAATTTAAACTTATATCTAATGTTAAATTATATAAAAGAATAACAGTAATCTAAACTTCAAAATAATATTTAGAACTTTAGTATAAAATGTGACATAATTTTCCTGTGTGGAAAAACATAGTTACCGAGAGTTCAAAACTCATGCATTTGAATAGAAAGTGGGTATACGAATGAGCAAGTAGATTTTTTCTAGAAATGAGGAAGTGAAGGTTGATAGAGAGCCACACAAAATTGAAAATTCATACCTTAACAAAATTGTTAGATCCTTTTAAAGAAAACGTGTCATATAATCAACTTTCATCGAAATATATGATAAAATCAACCCAATTTTATGAAAAATAGTATACCATTCTTACATTTCACATAATATAAATAGATAAATATTACTTAAGTATTGTTATAAATATTTAACTACCCATAGAGAGATGGCCAAGTGATTGAGACAGGGCATCATCACAATAAAAAACCAAGTACAAATTGTAGTAATCCTAGAATCATGCTTTACATAAGGTAAAATTGGGGAACTCATGACTTGTATTATAGATAAAAAAATATTTACCCTTACCAAAAAATATATGATAAAAATTGACAAACTACATAAGTTTAAGCTTAAGGGGATATAATCCTTCTTGCCTTCCATATAGATAATGAAAATGATTTCTAAGTCTCATGTTGCTTCTCATGTTACTTTATAAACCTTGATTGGAAAGAAAAATAGGAGGGCATAAATGTAAGAAATATAAAACATAATGAAACACAACGTAAGAAATAGAGAACATAATGAAACACACACATACATATCTCTAGACAATCAACACAATTATTTTCCTAGGAAATCCTTATGGGAGACAAGCAACCCTAAAAAGTAATGATGCTCTAGAGTCCTTTTTCCCTAGGAAATCCTTATGGGAGAAAAACAACACTAAAATGTAAACATGCTCTACTCTCTCTTTTCTGGTATGGAAAATATGTTTAAGGTAATCTCTCTAGAGTTAGCTAAGACTTTTGGCGTGTAAGGTTGCTATAAAAACTTAACTTCATACATATTTCTCTCTAACTTCACACTCCTAGTTGTATTTTCAACTATGGAACAAAATACAACAACACAAAATGGAACTCTTATTCCTCCTAGTGGCCAAGTATTTAACATAGCGTGATAGCCAACTAGGTGTAAGATTTGACTCCGTCAACCATTCACGAGGTTTGCGATTTTAGACCTTTTAGAGTCTTGTTAAAACTCCACATGTAGCTAGCTTGGTATGCATGAGTAATGGGGCTAAAATGTCATTCTCTCGTACCATGGTGGTCAACATGATATAGGTCAACTTACTAAAGGCATACATTTTGAATGAACTTCATTTGATGTTTTTCTTGCACCATTGGATATATGTCTTTAAGTGTAGAATAATGGTCAAGATTTCGGCACAAGGAATAATCGTTTGACCCCCAAAAATGTCATTTAATACCTAAAAATGACTCCAAAAGGTTTTAGATCCCAATTCTCCACCCACCATTACAATGACCCTACAAGTTGATTCTTTCAGTTTTTTCACTCTATAAGCATCAAAATATATGACAAATAATATAATTATCCAATCTAGATCATTATTTAATAATTTGTTAAAATTATGAGTAATATATACATCATGGAATTTAAATAAATAGCGTTAATTCATTGAACACCCTTGTACATTCCTTGTTGATACTTTGAAAGTAATACGTTTTGAAAAATAATTTGTTTATGGATTCTATTTTCCACATTCTCTCAACCATATCAAAAACCTATAATATTTGAAACCTAAGGTCTTTCCCATACCAAAGTATGTTCTTTTAAAACATGTTTTCTTGGTGATATGGGTGATTTAGAAATGATTTGGAGAGCGAAATTCCTCATTTAATATGTACAATATGTTTGGTTCATGCCACTAAGCCAAGAATTTTAAATTCAACTAACTTTTAATATAACCAACTAAATCCTGCAAAAAAGGAATAAAACAATTTATGTTAGGGTTGTGGATTCAAGCATTGAAACAACACACCATGATATTTCAAATTTAAAAATGATGGTTTGAGTCCTAGGTAGCTTAGAATCCTATTTGTTTTCAAAATAAGGATGCACTCCCATTTGATTCTCACGATTAGGTTGTAATCATGAGGCTCTCACTGAAGAGTGGACCTTCCCAAAATCTTGTGATGTCTTGTCACAAACAAAACCATCAAACTAAAAACACATCATGCAAGAAACATAGCTCGCTGACATATCATTTTTGTCCTTCAAAGAAAAAAAAATTCACATCATGTGAATATCTCCATGTACTCTTACATATTGGTGTACAAAACCATCAACCAAACACAAGTCGACAAAACATGCCTTTTCAAACAACTAACTCTCAAGTCAAATAATAGCGTGTACAAATTTCAATATTTGTTGAATCTAAGTGTGTCAACATAACTCTACTTTCAACATCTTGCTTCATGCAACATGCACCATACTTTGAATTTGCAAAGAAATTCATGAAACATCAAAATACATGCAAGGCCTTAATTGGATAAGAAATCTAACCATCTGTTAGCAAACCATTTCAATGGAGCTTCTTTTCGCTGCACTTCATCATCATGTGAATCATCCTAACCCTCATCGATTATGGAATCCTCTTTTCCATTCTTGTCGTTATCTCTTTCCACCTTCTTCAAATGTTGTGGATGACTTGTTGGATACAAAGTCCAACACTTATCTACAAGGTGACCTTTCTTATGGCAATGAGTAATAAACAATTGCATCTTATTTTCAACATCATTTTCCTTGTCCAATGGGCCTTTGACTTTTTGCCTCATTTATTTAGAAAGTTTCAATGTGCATGGATATCTTCTTCCAACATCTATAAACATTATGATTATTCAAACCACAAAAGGAACATGTGAAAGTTCTTTTCTATATCTTATGTGAATATTTACCATGTTTATCATAATCAAAAGCAATTTGATTAAAGGAAAATTTATACCTTGAACATTCATCGTTGTCGCCTTCTTGAGGAGGTGAATTTGATGAGGTAGTGGCTCTCCTCTGAATACTAGCAATGAATTCAATGACTATATAGAGCTTTCAACATCCTCTTCTTTTACATTCTCATTAGCTGCATGATTATTAACATCTTCTTGCAAAGTGGGTGTCAAAATTTTCCATTCATCATGAACATAAACTTCACAAGCTTGAGGTAATGAAAACGAAATAAAATTCCTTCTTGGAACATCTTAATGTGTCTCCTTGGCTTTGGAGCATTCTCCATCATGTTTTCCATAACCAAGACCCAAATAATTAGGCCCTTCCTCAAAAACATTTGGCTCAACTATGCCTTGTACATGTTTTCCTTTAAACCTTTACTTTCATAGCACATTTTCATCAAAAATTTGGACCTTATTCCTCTAGTGTGTCTCTCAAAAGCACGTACACATTCATTTTGAGAGGAAATTGAAGACAAAAACCAATAGCTAATTCTTCTAAATAACCTTGACTAAAATGAGCTAAATTGTACTTTGATACCAACTTGATTTGAATATGGACAAACTAGTTTTGTTGGGCTATCTCCCTCATTAGTTAAATAAAAATGTGTTTAGGATCGTTTAAAGTTAGCGAATTGGGAAGGGGTTTATGTGTCAAACTTTAAGTGTATTTTGTGAGAAATTTATGAGTTAATTATCTTTTAAAAACTCATGTGTACAACAAATAAAATGCAAAATTTTTATTTCTAGGAAATTTTTTTCCCTCAATCCAGATTCCGATCATTGGACATGTAAGAGGAAGAAAGAGGGAATTCACTTTTCAAATTCTAGACCTTGTCTAAACCAAAATAAACTAGAGGTTTGGTTTTCAAATACATTCACTTATTTGGAAAAGTTCTAGCTACCAAAATTCCATATGCCAATCTACCTCCCAATAAATCCATTTATTACACCACTGGTTAGTTTTTTGTTTTCCTATATTCTTTATCAACCTCTTCTAGTGATTCTTGAAAGGTGGATACTTAAATCATTCCTAAAAATTTGAGCTCTAAAAGGAGAAGACATACAAGGTCATTTTAAGTCATTCTTCTATCCAATTATAAAAACCAAGTGAATATTTCTACATATTGATTTCTGTCCCATAAACTGTACAATATATGTGGAGATTCCTCACCCTAAGCGAGATGTTTAACAAACATAATAATAGAGAAACAATTAGTGATGTCACCAAAAGATGTAGCCTCTTAAAGGTATCATATCCTCTCATCAAGGTCAAGAATCTATTCACCAAAAATGCCCTATGGAAATTATGGTTTAAGAAACAAAACTAGACAAAAACCTTCAGTGAGAACAACAAAATCTAAAACCTCTTCAAGGTCTTCAATCTACTCGTAAATTTAAATTGTGTCTTGATCAAGTCCAACAACAAAGAAACATTCAGTGACAACACCAAAATCTACAACTTCTTCAACGTCTTCTAAACCATCTTCAAAGTCAATATTGTGTGCATCAAATTCCTCAGCAAGCTCATCAATGGAGTCATCAAAACTATTATTTCAAACTTCAATGCCAAAAATAAGTCAAAAGAATTGAATTTCTCCTCCAAAACCTTCTTCTCTGAGCAAATCTAGCATGATGTCGTCGAGAAATTTAGTAATTCCACGAAAAAATTCTATCAAAGTTTAAAAAAATCCTTTTCATCCATATTTAATGCCTAATTTTTCAGGTGGAACACCTCCAAATTTAAGGACCACAATGCCATAAAATACAACTTTACCTAATAGGTGTAGACCTAGAACCCCCAACATTGCGTGACATGTACAATTGAAGATCTTATATGGTAAGCAGTGTGAGAAGAGAGTCATGGTCACTGAGTTGAGCAAGAGAAATAGTTTGGTATGACAGCCTTACTTGTAATAGGTCTAGCTAGCAGACTACCAAATTACATGGTAATGGCATTCAAAATGTGAAAATTCCCATTTCACTTGGAAATAAGATGGTAGAGAAAGGTATAGATGAAAGGAGATATCCATCTATGGTAAAGAAATCAAATAGTTCTATCAATTCCACCTTGCAACTTTAAGAGACATTGAATTAAATTTCATCTCAAGACAAGGCTTTGGGAGGACACTCTCAAAGCCAACCTTCGTTATGGCTTTGAAACACATGGTAAGTATCAAGACTTAGCAACCTTATTTGCATAATTTTTTCTAGCATGGACCTTAATGTCATAGCCTTCTTTTGCCTAAAATGAATGCAAATTTCCTTGCAATTTGGCTTGCGACATTCATAATTCGTGCTCATGGAACATGATTGTGTTGCAATTGTGATAACATCTGTTGTATGCAGAAGCTAATAAAAAATGATTGAAAATGACATTTTTGCTCTGTTTTTTTGAAGATTTAAGGAAAATTACACCAAGTAGCTTCCAACCTCATATGACCATCATGTCAAACTCATCTCAGGATATTATCCAAGTAAGAGCCACTTAAGCAAGCAATCTAGTATACATGACTCCAATTTCAATTAGCAGCAATGAAAGTTCTAAGTATGGTGCAAACATTTCTCTAGATCCTCAATGGGGCATGTTTGATGACAATAATTTGGGGAGTGAGAGAGGGAGATGGTAGGAGAAAAAATTCAAGGAATCCACGGGAAATTGAAAAATATATAACTAATAAGGTGGAAGACACTTTGTAACCTAAGAGAGAAACCTGTTAGGAAATGGGTGAAGTTGGTATTACACACCCAATTGGATAACCTCGAGGAGAAAAAATTTCTCCCACTTTATTTGTTGGCATAAACTAGTAAGTGTTATTCACTAGCATGTATTTTGTAAAGGCCTTGACCTAGTTCCCATTCAACTCCATCCACCAGGTTGTAGAGGATTCCAAGCCTAATTTCATGAAAAGTAAGTTGGGGATGATCACATTGACCTGCTTGATGACGTTTCTATGAAGATTAACTACCTTGAACTATTTTTTTGCGTAGGGAAAGAGACACATTCCCATGTCTGAGCATGAAAACGTTCTTTGATATTGTTAATTCCTCTAGTGTTTACTTCTACAAGTTCTATAGGCAGAGTCTGTAAAGGGCCAGGTAGCCTCTGGATATCATCTTTTATGAAAGGTGACATATCTAGTAAATGCCTCTATAGTCAATCTCTGGAATGGATCTAAATAGAAGTTCTTCATTTTAATATCCATAAAACACAACAACTTTAAGGTAAACTATGTACATGTGTCATTTCTCCCACAAACTAAAGCGTATAAGTGGTAAATTTTATACCAAGTGTGCTCCCACCATGTAAAGCGCAATTTGGTGAACTTATCATTTTTATAATATCTTTTTCGATTAAATTTAGTTTCACACATGATCAATTATTGCTTTGAAAGTTGTGTTCTACATAATTTGTGTACACTAAATTACAAATTGATTTTTTTAAATCTATTTTGTGTAAATGTCGACTAATAGATATATATCATGGAGGATGAATGACGAAGATCAGTCGAATCCCATATGGAGGCTCAGGGATCGGGGGATGTTCACAGTATTTAAATATAATCCTAAATCTCCATACATGTGTGTACATATGAAATTGATTTTTTATTAACTTTGTGAGTTAAATTAGTTGTTAATAAGTTTCATATTTTAATTTTTAGGAGGTAAGAGGAGAAGGGTTTCTACTCCATCCATGGAGCGTGGCCATGGTTCAACCGGTCAAGGTATGAGTGGTAGTAGGTTGCGTGAAGGGGGTGATATTTATTCCCCCGAAGTCCAATCAACGGCTGCTGGTTCTCAACAGGGTCATTTTGGGTCAGGTTCTTAGCAACGTCATTCTGGGTCTGGTTCTCAGCAAGGTCATGTTGGAGAAGATGTTAACCAACAACATCAAGGTTGCCATCAATTTCAATATTTTTTCATTAAATTTGTACAACTTTTTTTACACGTGTTTTTTCTAATATACAAAATTATATATATATATATATATATATTGATTTAGAGGCCGAAAATGTTCGAACTAGTGGTCAAAATAGACGCAGTGCAGCCCGCTACATTCAAGAAGAAGGTTGTCAACCCAGCACAACTTATCTGGCCGAGATTACTGATATACCATGAGAAACCAACATGGCGGAATGCACCTTACAAAGATGTGAAAGACTTCATGCAAAATTGCAAAGAGATCTCGTGGCTTTGTCTCTACCTGCTGAGAGTCGACAAAGCCTTGAAATAGTTACACATTCATGGGGTGAAATGGTAAATGTGTACATAAATCTTGGGCCAATGACTGATTCATTTGTAGAAATGATGAGAAAGAGAAAAGAAACAGTGATGGGTCCCGATAAATGGGAGGACGTAAAACAAAAAGTTACAAAAGAAGTGGCCAAGTCAATGTTTAATTACAAGGAAGGGCCAAAAATAAAAATGTTGAAGGTGCATTATTTCAAACACCCAGACATAGCTCGTTATTTGTATGATAGGCACCTTGCGGCCTATGGAAGGCTTCCATGGAACGATGAGGTTCCTGTTTATTTTGCACAAATGTTTTATGCAGAATTTTTTTTGGGTATGAAACCCAATTACAATGATCTTCCTTCAGAATTTTTTGGCCTGGGGAAAGGTCGATTATATGACCGTAAGGGTGCTAAGCGAGATGTGGAGTTGCCTCGCCCTGAGCCACCATTGGTGAGTCGACCGTTTCGAGTCGAAACTTTGCGATCAGAGATGGATGCGACTTCTCAAATAAGTCGAGAAGCAAGGGATTTTATGATCAAGAATGTTCATAGCGGATTGGGTGGAGTCAATCTTTGTTTAAATCGACAAAGAGCACATGAAAATGCACGTGCCAATTTTGTTTATTGTACAGATGAGGAGATTGACAACATGAATGTTGAAGATCTCCAAACATATGCAAAAAATTGTCGCAATGGTTTGCAAGACCTAATTTTTCATGAGGAAGAGGGCACCAGAACGGTATGTGTTAGTGACCTTAGGGTTTGAAATTATTTTTACATGTGTACAATTTGTAATAAATACATGTGTATGTACATGTATACATTTATTTGTATGTGTACATTAATCTAACAAAAATGTATGATTATATGTTAAAACACCATTTGCAGTTCTCACACATGATGCGTGACGAAAATGTTAATATCACGTTCGAGATCTCTGGTTCAAACAATGCAGATGGGTCTGACCATCAAGATATGTTGGCAAATGTTAGTGTTTTTTAAGTGACTTTAAAATAAATAATTGTTGCTACACATGTACATGTATGTATATATATAATTTGATAAAATGTTTTATCAGGTACCGATTCCGTCTGATGTTTTTGGGATGGCGGTACCTTCTTCTTCCTTGGGAGATGTACCTTCTACTTCCTTGGGAGATGAGCCACAAGTATGGACAATTTTTCACAAGTTTAAAATTTATGTTTAAAAGTTATATATATATATATATATATATATATATATATATATTCTACCTCAAAAAGTTCCATTAAAAATTGAGATATATATATATATATAGAGAGAGAGAGAGATCTATATTTTGAGCTATTTAAAATTTTTTTAATTTAGGTTCCTATAGAAGATTTCTTTAATCCGCGGACTCTAGCGACGGAGATAGGAACATCCACAGCATTTGAACAAGTTGTCTTTAGTTCCTTTTTTTAATATTATTGAAAATAAGTTTATATATGTACACGTGCATTTTCATTTGAAAGTTTTATATATATATATATATAACTGTACATGTATATTGTACAGTTTACTGCTGCAGATGTTCCTATGGGAGAACATGTTCATCAAATGGAAAGGGAACCTTATGAGGTATTGCATGATTTTTTTGTTATATTTTTTTTTTTACATGAAGTTCTAGATATATATATTCTCATTCATTTTTAAAACATCAAATTTTAATGTTCAAGTACATGTGCATTGTGTATGTAGGTTTCCCATTCACATGATAGGGCGTAGACTGAGACCCTAGTAGGGAAGACGCTGGATCCGTCTCTATTTGATGGACATGATTTGTAGATTTGATTTCAAAATTTAGATGGTCTTAAAATTTGTTAAACTTGATACAGTTTGATACTTGTGAGATTTACAATTTTTGGACATATTTTATTACATTGTTAATATAATTTGTTTTATTTAATTTTTGGATGGTTTTAGTACTTTTGGCATGTGAATTTGAAGTAATTTTGTCATCTATAAATTAATGTTGTCATCTGAACTACATTTGGCATGTTATGTAATGACATGTGTTATAATTTGTTTTGTTTTTTAAATTTAAGTTTTGGATGCTTGGAGTACATTTGGCATGTGAAGTAATGTTGTGATCTATATTTTTTTGTTAAATTAAAATTTAAAAGTGTTGGATGGTTTAAATCTACATTTGGCATGTGATATTTAATGTTAAATGTTTTTGTTGGATAGTTGAATTATAATTGGCATGGCATGTGAAGTTTTTAAAACTCAAGTTTTGGATGGTTTCAATCTACATTTTGCATGTGATATTTAATGAGCTTTAAATATTTAATGTTTTAATGTTGCACAATATATAATCAAAAGGTTTTTAAAACTTAAATTTTTGGATGGTTTCAATCTACATTTGGCACATGTGGTATATAATGTTAAATGTTTCTATTGGATCTAGTTGAACTATAATTGGCATGGCATGTGAAGTAACGATCTATATATAATCAAAAAGTTTTTTGAACTCAAGTTTTGAACGGTTTCAATCTACATTTCGCATGTGATGTTTAATGTTTTAATGTTGCACGATATATTATCAAAAGTTTTTAAAATTTTAAAGTTTTGGATGGTTTCAATCTACATTTGCCACATGTGGTATATAATGTTAAATGTTTCTATTGGATAGTTGTTCACTATAATTGGCATGGCATGTCAAGTAATGTTGCACAAATCCCTTTTGGATGGTTGAAGTACATTTGAAATTTTAAGATTGCTTTTGATCTCTCCATGTATTTTTGTTTGAATGAAAAAATTTCCAATAGGAAGAACATAGCTTTTCAATGCAACTAACCATGTATCAATTGAGCTCTAATTGAAAAAAGAGTTTAAAGAAGTAGATATATGTACAAATTATCCCTTTAATTTTGATTGAAAATATAAGTCTAGTACATATATATGTTTGTTGAATTTGGGTCAATGTCGTTAATGCACTCAAATAGGTAGCCTTGTCGATTTATTTACATTGTGGAAACTTTTTACCAGAAAATCCAACTAGTTTTTCATCAATGCACATAGAAAAACTACTTGGAACAATTAATTGTGCATTCTAGAATATATCTATCCAAGACAAGTAACATTTTTCATCAATGCACATTGAACATATCCGACCATTGGACAAGCAAATTTTGTACTAGATTTTCAATCAGGATTAGAGATGTGGGTCAAATCCCACCAAAAGTCAGAGAAGTGCTCCGAATCTCTTGTCTGAAAGGAATTTTCGTACAAAACTATATTGCAGATGATTTATTTACATTGTGTCCATACTTTTTACCAGAAAATCCAACTAATTTTTCATCAATGCACATAGAAAAACTAGTTCCAGTTAATTGCATTCTGTAACATATATATTGAGTACGTAAATAATTTTTCATCAATGCACATAGTAAAACTAGAACAATTAATTTCATTCTAGAATATATATATATATATATATATATATATATATATATATATATATATATATATATATATATATATATATATATATATAACATTTTTCATCAATGCACATGTATAGAAAAACTAATTTCAGTTGATACTAGAGCACGTGCTTGTACCCAAACAATTTGTACATGTGCAAACACTTGCACAAATAACATAAGCAGCTCAATTTTTAGTTGAGTACTGGAAGTTATAAAACATATTTAATCCAAAGATAATAAATTGTTGGAAAATTCACTCAAAAAAATTCTAATGGAATTCCATCCTCAATAATCCGTTCATGATCGGATTTTGACATTTTCCATTTCTTAATTTTTGATTTTTTCTTTGATTGAACTTCTATCAACTCTATGCGTGCTGCACACACCAAGTGACTATATTGACAACTTATGGAATCAGGTTCATAGTCTTCAAAGTAAACAAAGTCTCCACTTTGATGAGTTTGTCCGAAAAAATAACCTTTCAGTATAATAGACCCTCTGTCATACTGAAATCCGTGATCATTATAGTCTTGTAATAATTTCATTTTTCGTTCAGTGCAACGCATCAAATAATACTTCACATTTTCATCGTTGTCAATAGGTGCAATTATAGCAAAAACATCTCCTGCACAATAAAATAAATTTAACAAAATTATGCATATTTAAATTTATTTCTAGATCTTTAAATCATTAGAAAGTAATTCAAATGTTACCTTCTCTAACAAGATCAGAAACTCGATCACCATCGAATGATATTGTAGTTTCCTCTAATTGCATTTCTTCAAACATTGCAACAGAAATTTTTCCCTTTGTATTTAGCTCTGTATGTTTCCAATCGTTCACATACATTTTGTTTTCACAAACGTCATTGGATTTTGTGTTGTCTATGTAAACATCACAAAAACAAGAATATTTTCTTTTATTCAATGCAAACACATTTCTGGACGACTTTGTTTGAATTGAATGCAATTTTTGAGTCCCTTTTATTGTTTCAACGTCATTTCCAATTTATCTATCTACGTCTTCGATTCCAATATGCCAGAAAAACCTTTATATGGAAAATTAGAAAAAGAATTTGTAAATATGATATCAAAATACAATCAAAGATAATCATTGCATGATAAATGTACAATGTTTAAAATTAGATTTCTAATATAAATTAAATTGAATGTACCTTCGCACTTCTTTTGATGGGTTTCTCTCATGGCTTAGAGCAGCGATGCACCATTGAACAACTTCTTCAGCGTTCACAAGTCGGCTTGCAGAGTGGTTCATTTGATATCTTTGAAGTGCTTGTTTTATGCATGCTCCTACACTGTCATGTTCTCCTTTTCCATGGCCAGTCTCAAAAAAATTCCAACAATGTTTAATGTTAGTTTTCTTATGAAGACAACACAACCAAAAGAATGATCGTGCAGATTTGAATTGACTTGCGCATCCATCTGACCATATCCAATGTTCATTGAATGTTATTCCACGATTTTTCAATGAATCATAAATTTTTCCAAAACAATGTTGTACAAAACATGTATCATGTGTACGATCGTCATTGATATAAAAGTGATATTCTTTAATGATATGTCGATTTTCACTCGTGCTTTCTATATGATCGACATTTGTTCAGCATGTCTATATAGAATATGGATGAGCATGAAGACTTGGTCAGAATGATAGTATTCACTCTGAATTTCTTTTTGTGGAACAAATGTGTAGTTTTCTACAAAATCAATCACTGACAAAATGGTCCCTGGTGGAAAAACTTCACGAGATTTTTTGAATTGCAAGTCTTGCCATCGAGCTCTATGGGAATGCTTGGTGTATTTGTAAATTTCTTTCTCAAACTTTCTCAAAAAGTCTATCAGAAAAAATTCGTCTTCTAGTAATTCAATTCTTTTAACACTATTTGCACCTTGAATCGATGTATCGATATATTCATATCTCTTCCATTTCACTTTCATGTTGGACAATGATTGATCATTTATATCAATACAATATTTTTTTTGAAATTTAGTCAAATTTCCACAATCATCGCATTTTTTACCACCAACACATTTCTTTTTGTAAAATAGTTCATCGCTTTCTCTTTCGCATAGAATTTGAGATATGAATTCACGGATAGTGGAAGGAGGAGGTGAATCCTTCCATAATGTTCTACCGAAATCAAGGAATGTGTCATAATATAACTCAAATTCCACATGATAACGGCAACAACAAGTGTCGTGTACGGTGATAGGTTTTACATACCATGGTTTTTGTTGAACAAAAGCACTGAGTGAAACATGAATTTGATGATTCTCTTCTTTGAACTTGTTGAATAACTCTATCTGAGTGGTTTCCAAGAAATATTTTTCATGTTCTTCGTACTAATTTCGTGCTATTCTTCTTCGCATCACATGCCTTGCAGTTGGCGAAACATGCGAATTGTTCTTCCAATATTCATATATTATTTTTTTAACATTTTCTCCAAGTCTATCTTTGTATGGTTGCTTACAAATAGCTCTCCAACAAGCGAGTTCATCATTTACATCTATTTGCAGCTGAAATTTCCGATGTTTGTGCAAAGTTTTTCGCAAGGTTCCCAGTGCTCGTGCCATAGATGTTACCAAATGATTATCTTGAGTACTTGATGAAACCATTGCCATCTGTATTCCTCTATGTACAATTGAAACATCTTTCTCTCTAGATCTCTTAATTGAATTTATAGCACTACTCATATTTTTTATCACATCTTCCTTCATTTTTTTATCTTTGGTTGATTTTCGAATACGCAATAATGTCGTAGCTTCTTTTAATTTTCTTAATGATAAGAGACCTTTCAACATTTGAGCCTGAACTGTCACCCGCTCATTTAAGAAATACTTTTCAAAAATGTACTTAACACGATATCGTATAACATGGTCAGGTTTTTTATCTCCATATGTGTGAGTGTCAACATTTTTTAACATCTCATTATTGATAGTGATTTCATCTGTACATATTCGAAAAAATAGTACATATTCAATAAATAACTAAATTAATAAATATATCTATAATTTCAATGATATGTTCATGTGTTTAATATATATATATATACACCTTGTGATTCAATTTCTTTATTTGGATTTCTTTCAATATTTTCACCATCTTCAATCATTGGTTCAATATCTCTTTCAAAATTTTGTATCTCATCATCAATGTTTTGAGGGATATCTCTGTCTGTTTACATTAAACAAAATATTTTTCAAATTAGTTCATCAAATAAAAATTAAGCTTCAAATTTTACATTAGGAAAATATTAAATATATCAATAGATCATAATATTTACATTTACATACCTGCTTCAATTTCTGCTTGAGGTTGATTTTCTTCTTCAATATTTTGAGGAATATCTCTGCCTGTTTACATTAAACAAAATATTTTTCAAATTAGTTCATCAAATAAAAATTAAGCTTCACATTTTACATTAGGAAAATTTTAAATATATCAATAGATCATAATATTTACATTTACATACCTGCTTCAATTTCTGCTTGAGGTTGATTTTCTTCAATATTTTGAGGAATATCTCTATCTGTTTACATTAAACAAAATATTTTTCAAATTAGTTCATCAAATAAAAATTAAGCTTCACATTTTACATTAGGAAAATTTTAAATATATCAATAGATCATAATATTTACATTTACATACTTGCTTCAATTTCTTCTTGAGGTTGATTTTCCTCTTCAATATTCGAGAGGGCTTCTAACTTTCTTTTGCGAGATTGTCTCGTCTCTTCTCTACGTTCCTCAGGGTTTCTTTTTCGATCATATTTTCTCGCACAAGTTCTTCAATTTCCCATAATAATAGGGTATGAAGTTCAAAAAAATTTCTTCAAAAAATTAGACAATAACTCGATTACAAAAAATATCACAAAAAAATTAATTAAAAAAAATTCAGTTTAAATTTTTTGCAAAAAATACATATTCCAATCCAAAACACACACTTTAAAAAATTCGAGAGAAAAATGTCATATAAAAATGAAACGAAGCTCAAAAGATTTACTTCAACTCAAAACACGTACATACCTCCAAGAAATTCCTTTTGAATGTACGTCCAAGAAATTTTTTTAAGTTCAAAACAATTTTTTGCAAAATCATGCCACCTCCAAGAAATGTCTTCCAAAAAAATTCTTTAAACCCAAAAAAATTCTTTGTAAAATCAGTTTGCCTCCAAGAAATGCTCTTAAATCCAAACTTTGAAGAAAATTTTTTAAACCCAAACCAAGATCTTTGTAAAATCAGATGAAATGTGCAAAATGTGCGAAAATTGTGAATGATTTCGCGGCAATTTATATTGCCACGAAATGTGTTTTAGTAGGGGCTCCGCAAAACTTTCCGGCCGACGGAAAGTTATACAATAGTTCGGCCGAACTTTGATTAAAAGTTCGGCCGAACTAACGTGTCACCAGTTACGCAAAAACCAGGCTCTGAATACGTTTCTGTAACTTTGGACTGATTAAACTCCATGAAAGGCTGTTAATTAACTGTCGGAACTAAGACAAGCATTTGAATCTACTTTAAGGAAATATAACTTTTATGGAATTTCATAAACGTTTACTAATTTTAATTATTTTTCTAATAAAATGGGTGCAAATAATTTCTGAGGGTCATTGTGATTCAGTGAAATCAAAATTTTGTATCTCCCAAAATACATCGTAAAAAAAATTGAAAAAATTATGGGGCATTACATTGGTCCGTCGTCTCTAATGGGTAGCTTTTAGATTTTTAGTTTATAACTTATATGTTAAGAAATTTCTTGCGTCGCAAAACATATCCAAAATACGCAGTTTTTCGTATTGGACCAGTTCAAAAAATTCTAGTAATTATGATATGCATCCATTGGCTTTGTAAATATGACAAAACCACAGTAGACTCTGTCTAGATTGTTGTAACACATTTTGTTTTCTCAAAAACACAAATTTTCAATGAATACAACATTGCATCATAACATGACTTCTTATGAATCCTTTGATTGTTAAGAAACACACACTCAAAGAAACGCTAAGTTGACATATCAAATTTGCATAAATAAATTTTAAAAAATAAGTAATAGAAAGCTAACAAAATTTCTCACAACTTTTAATTTTATCGCAAAATGAAATTCTACACAGAAAAATTGTTATAGTTTGCAGAAAGTTGAAGAACCGGAAAAAATGAAAAAAATTTCTCAAAAAAGGACAAAAAGTGTAACCCAGCTTCACATTTTCACCCATGATCATGGATCTCTAATTTGTCATCTTGCCACAAAAAAATTTTAGTTTATTTTCCCATTATCTATAAACAACATGTATTGGATGCGGTGGAAGTGTTTATGGGATATAGCCAATATATAGATGGCCCAATGTAATGTTGGATGTTTTGAAGATAAAGACAAAACCCCTGCATCTAGAAACCTACTAGTGGATGGAGCTAGCATTTCTACTCCATGAGTATGATCGCCATCATGATCACCAAAAATCCATATTCCAAGCACTAAGGATATGGATCTATCCTCCACATTATCCTCCTCTAAATTTTGTCCCAAGTCACATATATTAATTCATTCGCTCTATCCTCCACATTATCCTCCTCAGAATTGCTGTCCCAAGTCACATATATTATATCATTCTTTTCTACTTAATGGGGTTATCACCTCTCAATTTGTAGTGAGCATAAACCAAGCTTTCTACTTTATCTACATTCAAGTTGTTTCTCTTACATTGTGGGTGAAGCTATAATGCTCCAACACCTCTTTGCAAGAGAAATTTGAATAGCTTGTCAAAGCACCCTTAGCATTAATTTATGCAGATGTGTGGTAGAGGAGATATACATTGTTATTTCCCTATATTAATAGCGTAGTCCCTTATTATGTTAGTGTAGCCCCCCTTATTATTATTGTTGTACCCCTGCAACCCCCATAATGTTATTATTGTGCCTTTACATTATTATTGTTAGGTCGGTCAGGGTTACATTGTGGCCCCATGGACTCTTATATATAGAAAGGAGGTTTTTTCATTTGTATCATCCAAGAATTGTTCATTAATGTAATGTATTGGAGGTTTCCCCCTCGAAGTGGCTTATTTTTAAGGCGTTGATATCTCTTTTATTCTATTTTTGAAGCTAGTTTCACAACATTTGGTATCAGAGCTTTGAGATTCTAGGGTTTCGCTGCTCCAAACAGGTCATCGTGGCATTTTCGCTATAATGTTTTTTCTACAAAGGTTCAAAAGCCAAAATCCTGAGGAACATCTTCACAAAATTTCAGAGCTTGGTTCACAATATTTTTGGAGATATGATCTGTGCAAGTTAGGTCATTTTGCAGGCTCCTGAATTTAACCTAAACAGGTCATTGTGGTATTTTCGTAATAAATTTTGTTATACGAAGGTTCAGAAGCTGAAATTTTTAGAGTGCGAATCTACAATCCTAAGGAACATCTTCGCAAAATTTCAGATATTGGTTTGCAATATTTTCGGAGATATGATCTATGGAAGTTAGGGCTTTTTGAGGCTTCTGAATTTCATCTCAAAGAGGCGATCGTGGGAAAATCTCCATAGCTCTCTCTCTCTGAGCATCGGATTGGAGTGTCGTAAAAAGTAGTCGCAAGTACACGGACTTTATTTTTCTGTCTATCAATTTCAGAGCCAAAGGAGGAAACAGTGACACGTGTCAAGTCGTACAAGTTCGCTCTACTGATCTAGTCCATAATTGGGTCATTGTGGGAGATTGGACATAAATATGTCTTGAAGAATCCAAATCAGATCATACCTGTGGCATTTGAAAGAAGCTTTAGAGGGCTACTATAGGGCCGAATTTCATATATTTAGGATCCACAATTATAGAGATAATTCAATTTCAATACCGAGCTCCTCAAAAGAAAGAAAAAGGTGTGTATTTGGTTTTTAAAATTGCATAACGTTTGTTTGAAAAGGCAGTTTGAAGTGATTCCAAGGGCATATTTTAGAATTTTTATCAGTATTGGGTTCTATAATGCCTCCAAAAAATAATTCCATACCCATTAAGCCCTCAAAAAGCTATACTATGACGCATGAAGAGGAAGAATTGCAGTATGAGGTATCAAAATTATGGTACCAAGTGCAACAAATTTCGATCTTACGAAGAGCAATCGAAGATGACATAGATGGTTTAAAAGCAGAAATGGAGGCTAAGTTGGATGGTTTGAAGGATCAAATAATAGTTAATATGGATGATAAATTAGTGGAAGATCACATCGAGCATCAACAACAAGTTCTCCAACTCTCAAAGGATAACCTAACTTTGGTGCAGAATCTAATGAAACAACAAAAAGAACAACATCACATTGAAAGAATTTATGAAGCAGTCACAGAAACAAGAACTCGACAAGTACGATCAATTTTGGAGTATATCGGCAAGTGGAAGAACTTTCCTGTAGAATATTCCACATGGGAGGATGAGAATTTTATACAAAAGCATCAAGAAATAATCAAGCGTTGAGAACAACACTTGTTTGAAGGAGAGGGGCATGTTAAGTCCCTATATTAATAGTGTAGTCCCTTATTATGTTAGTGTAGCCCCCCTTTATTATTATTGTTGTACCCATGTAACCCCCATATTGTTATTATTGTGCCCTTACATTATTATTGTTAGGTCAGCTAGGGTTACATTGTGGCCCCATTAGGATTACATTGTGGCCCCATCGACTCCTATATATAGAAATGAGGTTTTTTCATTTGTATCATCCAAGAATTGCTCATTAATGTAATGTATTGGAGGTTTCCCCCTCGAAGTGGCTTATTTATAAGGTGTTGATATCTCTTTTCTTCTATTTTTGGAGCTAGTTTCACAACATACATGTTCCACAATTTAATAGAATTCAACCTATCTCAATCTTGAGATGCATGAAATTTTCCAAAGACTCCATCTTCATAGTATATGTACTTTCTCAATTAGCTTCTTATTTGAGCACACTCATATTCATGAAGAACCAACTTGTCTAATGCAAACATGTTCTCATTTTGGACCTTTGGATCTATGTGTGATTTTCTCCTAACCTCACCTCTAAATGTTGGTGGGACCAACCATGGTTAAGAATAATATTTTGGTTTAACAACATATGCTAATTCATGGAGTGGAACATTAAGATTCTCCCACCTTTTGACCACAAGTATATGAATATGATACAAGATTGCATCTCTTAACTAAACAATGTCTTTGATTTGGCCAGTATGTTTTCCCTTTGCTCATAAAACTCTCCAATCACCTACTTATATGTATCTGCAAAGCAAATGATATTGTAAATGGGTTTGGCGAATTGAAAAATATACCTAACCTATTGCCAAAAATGACCAATCAAACAGTATGTCCACCACCCCAAATTCACATGTATTGAATGAGGATGCAACCTCATCTTTCAAGTCCTACAATGAATATCTTAATACTATATTATCCAATGCCTCTCTTACACCTAAAGGTGAGGTAATAGCTAGCAAATCTAGTTTTTTCAATCTTTAGTAACTCCAACTCAAAATGATGATGGAAAATGAAGTGGGCCATGGTGTGATTAGCAATGCATTTTATCATCTTCTTCCCTCTATTGTACAAAACACCAATCCATCTACAATCAAAGTCCATTTTAATAATATCATGCATCAAAAGGTTCATTGTGTGAACCAAACACCTTGACCAAAATATGTTCGAACACCTACCCTCAATGATTTCCTTTCTTCCCTTACAATTAGCACCATTGTAAATGATGGCTTGAATGACATTGTAGGGCCAACTCTCTTGGATGGCTTTAATTAAGGCTTCTGCAATAGTAATATTAATCTTGTAACAATCTGAGTATTCATGGGATGAAAGGAAGACCATAACACTAGAAAACACACCAAGAATATTTATCAATGGTGTGCCTTTAACATTTGTCCAACCATCGAATACAATTGATACTCCATAATGGTTCTAGGCATTTGCAACTTTTCTTATAGCACTATGTATTTTGGAGCTTTCCGTGTCAAGTCCAAGGGTCCTAACTTTGTCATATCCAGGGCTCTTGCATCCTTTAGGGGTACCATTGATGGCTTGTGTAATGACCTATCAATGACCCATAAAATTACAGGAAACATAGGAAATTAGCAAGAATGTGATGTATGCATATGATAGCTACATATGCACGAACCACATGTATTGCACTAGTATATATATTGGCCAGTATGGAAACTGTGTAAGTCCGGGTTAATAAAGTGATTATCGAGATTAATTCCTATCTTACTGGAATATAATGAAGATCTCGAGTGGGGCCTTGATATGTATATCATCCTTATATATATGTATATGATTAATTCTTTAAAATTAATATATATGTATACATATATGCTTAAAATCATGAAATATATATGAGAATTATATAAATTATTTCAATTAAAATAAATAAAATAATTTATTAAATATTACAATAAATCAATTTGTTAAAAACTTTAAATAAAACAATTTAAGTCATTAAGAGTTAATTTAATAAAATGTTATAAAATAAACTAAACTAAATTAATAGACCACCATCTCTACCCAAAAGCAAAGAAGGGTCGAGAATATGGTGAGGGTTACAGCACATGAAATGAGAAACAGTGGAAAAAGAAAAAGGACAGCGAGAAGGTTAAGTCGGTAAGAATTGAGCATATAAGGGAATGGAGGAGCACTTAGAAAGGGGGAATTTTTTTTTTGTCCTTGATACAAAGTTTTGTTTGTCCTTGGAATTTTGGGCACGGAGGGCCAAAAGATCACCTTTTAGGTCTGGGTTTGGGGACCATACAGATAGACCCCAGATAGGCTAGGAGGTAAGGTCGATTTTGGTAACTCTTGTATTAGGAACTGCTACAGGCTAGGAGGTAAGGTCGATTTTGGTAACTCTTGTATTAGGAACTGCTACAAATGATTACCATTACCAGATATTCTACTAAAATTCCAGTTCTAAATGTTAAAATTAGGTTTCTATACTATTATGAAATTGAAATAACTCTTTGTTTAATTGTCTGGTAAAATTTTTTTAATTTGGGATACTACAATCTGGTATTAGAGCTTGGTTAAACTCTCGGAACCCTAGAGCATTAGTGTTTTATAGTTTTCATTGTTTTCACAAAATCCTTTTACTTATACCTTTAAATCCATAAGTTTTAAGATAATTGATTTTATAAAACTTAAAATAATTTTTTGGAAGGTATATAATGTTAGACAGTAATAAATTTGACAAAATTGGGATCTTTTGGTTGTTGGATAAATTTTGTAACTTATTAAAACCTCTGTTTGGAATCGATATTTCTCACAACATTCAATACCATAGGAAACTCCAGAAGTTCTTGAATTCTTATTAGAGTTTGATATTGACCATCCAACCCAATATTTTATCACATCGAAAAGAAAATTGTTGGCTTTATACAACGAGTTGAGCACCAATTGGAGTAGCTTTCAGATAAATATCAAGGGAATTTGATTCTCCAGCATCAAAAAGTTTCTGGGTATATCAAACCCTATAAAATAAATCTTTCTTCTATCAAAGATAGGTTCATACTTATCACTATCTTTCTGGGTTAACTTGTTTCCACCCAAAGTCCTCAATATTTCTAGAAAGAAGCAACCGTCCAAATTAAGCATTACAGCAAGGGACTCTAGAGTGTAATTGATAGTTTCATTATAGTTGTTCCTGAATTTACAATGGTCGATCTCATCGATTGCGTGAGAGGAGAACTTCATATTATCTAAACATTGATGCCTCGCCTCCCTTGCCATGCCAGATTGACACAACCTTACTCACAAGCTGGCCACGTCCGTGGGCGCAATGGTAGTGTATGTAGTTTATAGATTGGTGTGGGAGCATCGCCTCCCCGCCACCTACAACAATATGCCCTATAAACTTGTAATCATGCCAACGACAAATCCTAATATGTCAACGAAATTCAAAACAAAATTACATAATATGGCTTGTAATTACCATCATCAATGTTTAAATAATTCTAATTATTGTTAATACGCGTTAAAAGCGGGTGAATGCTTTCGCGTCAATCGACGAGCATTATTTTCCGATATCGTTGTCCTTATGTTAATTAACAGGAAATGTTATTAGTCTCGAGTGTGACTATGTCGAGGTTCAATGTTGATATTATAATATCCTCGGCTTCACAAATATGAAGTTGGTCTCCTCGTGTCCATCTTAGTGAACTGTATCACCTTATTTCAAAATTTACAGCTATATATGTGTTAGCGAGCATATAATGAGATATCAGTGTTTCAGTTCTTAAACCAATCTACCCCGTCCATTTATTGAATCATAATCAAGGTATCCAGTTTAATGTTGCCCAACGCATGCATGTAATGCATAATGAAAATTATCCCTGTTTGTAATGTGCACCTATCAAATGATAATGGGTATATGAATGCATTTTCGTTCCCAGATTCATGCATGTATGTGGCGTTGAATGCATCGATGTATAATATTGGTCTTTTTATTTAATAGTATGAGGCTTGGAGCCTAATTTCGAAATCACAATTCTATAACATGGCCTTATAATCCATATGCACCCTCATCCAAGACTTGAAGTTTCTCCATAAGTCAGTTTCATCGACCTGAAGGCAATTCTAGTGCTGATACAAGGCATTTGAAGTTCACAAATTTAAAGTTGCGTTATAGTTCATCCATAATAAGGATTTTAAAGATTTTTTCCTATCATGGATCCAATTCGATTATGCATAAGCAACACTTATATCTCATATTTATGATAAAACAAAAGTTAAAAATACAAATAATATTTTTAGAAAAATATGAATGTAAATAAAATAATATTGTTATTATTTTTATATATAAGGTATTAATTATAACTTATTTATTAAAAAAAAAAAAAAAAAAAACCTTAAAATTGTTTTTCTTTCTAAGAACTCGTCTTTAAGATGGAGATATTTTTTGATTTAGAGTTTATTGGAAAGAGTTTTAGGCTTTGTAAAATTTGTTCGTCAAAACAATAAAGAAGTCGACCTTTTTTGGAAAAATGTTGATGTCTACTTCTCACACAAAGGAAATCATAATTAAGATTATAGTTGAACTTAATGTCTACTTTTTAAAATTAAAAGAAACGAGTATACTAGATACTCCTTTAACATATTAGTATTGTGTTTTATGGGTTCTTAGTTAGTATTTACAGTCTACACATACTTGTAAGGTTGGTGAGTGAATTAATCATGTCATTAAGGAAGACAAATAATGTTAATAACCCCAATAACTCCATCCATGACCACTTTTAGCATTAGGAAACGCTAAGTGAATATTACGAAGTAACACTAGAGTCAATGAAAGCCCATGCATTTAATTACGCATCAGAATAGTTCACCATGCATTAGGACAAGGAGGTAGCGATAACAACCTCCTTGTCCTCAGTATTAGTAAGACCTTCCTGTAGGTAATAATAGAAGAAGAAAAAATTATACCCATATGTGAGCTTGAATTTTACGAAATTATAATTATTTAACATAAATTGTACTTCAGATTTTCATAAATCTTATTATGTATTCAGGAAAAGTTACGATGGTAATGACATATCAACGACGACCGCGTCATCGGGTAGTATCACCATATTTAACACCACGACCGTTGTCATCACCATCGCCATCTCCATCACTGTCGCCACCACCGAGATCGAGTCATCAACACTAGTTGTTACATCATCTACGCTAACCACTATAATGTGAATCCATTTTGGAAACATTAAAAAGGTCGCCACTGACCAACACCAAGGAAGAATGACCTCATCTTGAGAAAATAAACACATAAAAGCCCAAATATTGTGAATATAGAAAACCAAAGGAAGATATTTCAAGGGAACTACAAAAGATTAAATTCCCAGAATTATCACGAGGGCAAGCGGTAGAACGTGTTGAACCATGGTTAGAAGGAATGATAAGATGCTTCGCACTAAGAGAATATTGTTCTACCTCTTAGACAAAATTTGCTATATTTCAATTCAGAGAGAGTGCTTTGATTTGGTGTGGAAATATAGAAAAGAAATTACATCTTACATCAGATAACGTTCCTTGGGAGTTGTTCAAGGAAATATTATGTGCAAAATACTTACCACCTTTCTTTCAAGAGCAATAAGTTGGAGCCTTCCATATGTTAGTCCAGAGTGATAAGACAGTTGAGATAAAGTTTATGGAGCTTGTAAAATATGTTCCCTATTTAGAGGTAGTTGAATGTGCACGTTATGCAGAGGAACAATTAGGGATTAAAAGAGATATCATGCCAACAAAACCCTCACAGCTAAGATTTCCAGGAAAGACTCCCTATAACTTATTTAGAGGAAGTAGCTTGAGGCCGCCTCCTTATGGTAATAGATTTACCACAAGAGGAGTAGGAACAAGAGCTCACATGACTATTAATACTATAGTTGTTGAATCATCAAACACAAGTCCATGGAAATCTAGAGGGACTGCCAATAGAGGAAGAAATTGGAGAGGAAGTAACACAAGAGGACGAAGCTCCTTGCCTAGAAATTCACAATCTGATGCAAGGGGACCATCCCAAGTTAATTGTTGGGGATATGGAGGACCTAATTTTCATCATGATTATCCAGAAGTTTTGTCAAATGTAATGCATAGAGCAGGAAAAGAACCATCATCAAATACCCAAGGCAATCATAGAATCCATGCAGTGGTCAACAACAAACAAGAATCACATCATTCCACGATAATGGAATCCTCAGGTACTACCAATGGAATAAAACTCAATTTTATTTGATATTGGTGCTACTGATATTTTTATTTCATCATATGCATTAAATAGATGTGGGTTGGAAGCCTGCAAGAAAAACGATTTCAGGCAGGTAGAAATGGGTTCAAGAAAACTTCAATCAGTGGATTTAAGTGTTGAGGAATGAAAAGTTGATCTAAGAGTCTGTTCGACCAAGTTAAAAGTATATGTCACAGCCATAGGAACTTACGACATCGTCATAGGGATGGATTGGTTAGAATCTCAACAAGCATGGGTAGACTATTACGAGAAAATAATACTATGTTTAAATGATGAAGGAGAGACGATTCAAATCCAAGGCATTAAGCGAAAAATATCTTTATGTTTCATCTTAGCAATGCAAATGAAGTGTTGCTTAAGAAAAGGTTGTTAGGTATATGCAGTTCAAGAAGTAAGCAAAGAGAAATGATCGTCCTTAAAACAATATCCGGTGTTATCTGAATTTTTGGATGTTTTTCCAAAGGAACTATCAGGATTACCTCCTAAAATAGAGTTGGATATCACCATAGAATTAAAACCTAGTACGGAACCAATTTCTAAAACACCTTACAGAGTGAGCCCCAGAACTTCAAGAGTTACAAATTCAGTTGAAGGAACTATTGGATATAAAACACATTCTACCCAGTATTTCACCTTGAGGTGCTCCTATAATCTTTGTCAAGAAGAAATATGGTTCATTGAGATTATGCATGGACTATTGAGATTTAAATCGAGCTACAGTAAAGAATAGGTATCTAATGCCTCAAATTGATGACCTTTTCGACCAAATGAAAGGAGCTTTTGTCTTTTCAAATGTTGATCTACGATCAGGTTATCATAGGCTAAGGATTAAAGAAAGTGATGTTTCCAAGACTGTATTCTAAACTTGTTTCAAGCATTATGAATTCATTGTGGTACCATTTGCGTTGACCAATGCACCAACAATGTTCATGAACCTAATGAACAGTGTTTCTGCAAATATATCGATCAATTTGTACATGTCTTCTTAGATGATATTTCCATCTACTCTAAGAATGAGAAAGAACATGAAGAACATCTACAGATAGTATTATCTTGCCTCAAGGAAAACCAGTTATATGGAAAGTTATCCAAGTATTCTTTATTTCAAAAGGAGATTCATTACTTGGGTCATATTATATCTGGTGAAGGGATCTCAGTAGATCGTGAAAAGGTAAGAGAAATCATGGAATGGCTGATACCGAAGAGTGCACAGGAAGTGTGAAGATTCATGGGTTTAGTTGGCTACTATCAAAGATTTGTAGAAGGATTTTCAAAAATTGCAAAGCCTATCACAACCCTCCAATGTAAAGGTGTTAAGTATGAATGGACTGAGAAATGTCATAGAGCATTCTTTGAACTTAAAATACTGTTGACTAGTGCACCAATCTTGCAAGTACTTGATATGGACAAAGATTTTATTGCATGTACTGATGCATCTAAGAAAGGATGAGGTGTAATATTAATGTAGGACAAAGGTGTAATAGCTTATGTCTAAGAAAAAAGAAAAGAAAAAATCCTCATGAAGAACTTTATGCAACACATGATTTAGAATTAGTTATGGTGGTTCTAACTTTAAAGATATGGAGACATTACTTGGTAGAGGAAAACTTTATGCTCAAAAGTGATCATCAAAGTCTACAATATTTATTTACTCAAAGAGACTTGAATGCCAAGCAAAGACACTGGAGTGAATTGTTAAGTGAGTATGACTTCGAGATTTCATACATTAAAGGAAAAGAAAATGTAGTGGCAGATGCGTTAAGTAGAAGACTTCAGATATTTTACCTCATTCCTATCAAGGTAGACTTGAGGAAACAAGTACTAGAACATCTCTTGAGAGATAGTTGGTATTTAAAAGTGAGATCCGGGCTTGATAGTAAATATTCAAAAGAACCTAAATTTGAAGGCTATGAATTAGAAGACGATGGATTTTACGATTCCATGGAAGGATGTACATATCAGATAGTGGGGACCTCTGAGACACTATCTTTAGGGAAGCCCACAGGGCAGTGTATTGTGCACATCCTGGTGTAAAGAAAATGGATGTTGATACAAAGAAACTTTTCTTCTAGGCAAACATGAAACGCAACATTGTCCATTTCATTGCAAAATGCCTTGAATGTCAGCGAGTAAAGGTTGACCATTGTCACCCAGCAGATCTCCTACAACCTCATGGCATTTCTATGACCAAATGGGAGATAATTTCTATGGATTTTATCGTTGACCTACCTTTTACTCCATAAAGGCATAATGCTATCCTGGTTGTGGTGGATAAATTAACGAAAAGCACCCATTTTATTCCTGTAAGAGACACTTATGAAGTTGTTAATGTAGCCTGGGTATTCATAATTGAAATTATCATATTTCATGGAGTCCTTAAGAAAATCATATGAGATAGAGACTCATGATTCACTTCAAGATTCTGGACTTGTATGCAATCAACCTTAGGAACTCAATTAAACTTAAGTACAGTTTATCACAAACAGAAAGGGTAAACCAATTACTAGAAGATATGCTAAGAATGTATGTTATAGACCAACAATCGCACTAGGATTGAATTTTCATACAATAATAGTTATCACAGTTCAATCAGGATGCTGCCATTTGAAGTATTATACGGAACACCTTGCAGAACACCGTTGAGTTGGGATAGGTTGGAAGACCGGATAATAGTGGGGCCATAATTAATCCAAGAGATGGAGGAACAAGTAAAACAAATTAGGCAATGATTGAAAGAGGCAAAGGATAGACAAAAATGTTATGCAGATACTCACAGAACAAATATGAACTATGAAGTTGGAGATCATGTTTTCATCTGCATCAGGTCAAACAAAAGTACCATACGATTTGAAAAAAGGACAAAATTATTGCCCCGATTTATTGAACCATTCAAAATCCTGGAAAAAGTTGGACCTGTCGTCTATCATCCTGCATTGTCACCCCACTTGCATAAAATTCATTATGTATTTCATGTATCTGTCTTACAACACTATATAGCTAACAAATCTCATAACCTTCAATGGAAGGAACTGCACGTATCGGTCGAGAGAACCATTACGATCGAACCATTACGTATACTGGAATGTAGAGTTTAACAACTCAGGAACCACCCGGTAGACCAAGTGAAGAACTGAAAACCTTATTTAGTATATAACTACTCTATTTTGGATACTTAAGCCTATCATTTTGAAATATCACATGTAAAAAATGAATTTTATTTTACAGATACATGGATACCCATAAGAATATGATGCTTGTTTAAATTATACCATTACATGATATTTTTTATGTGCTTAACTCCGCTACTACATGGACACCAATATGAAATATGTTATTTAATTAACATTTCTGGAATATGAATACCAATATGAAGTTTAGTATTTGATTAACCTTGCTACGAAATATAAATCATGCATTAGGTTATGATGAAGTCTTTTATAATTTGTTTCATTTCGATATATTGACATGATTGATGAGACATAAATAAAAGAATAATTACATTTTGATATGAAAGTTAACCTGTTGATATATGGGTTGGATATGGCCAAATATGTTATACCATAGATAACAACGTGTATGAATTATACAGGAATTGTTATATGGATACAAATTGTTTTGAATATATAGATACATATGTTATAACGTATGGACAAGTGCTTACATTACAGATAACATTGTTACCAAATCGACCACCTGATGACAGAATTCCAAGAACAATTAAGACTCAATGAGATTCTATGACAGGGTGTTAACCATGGTCTTACTAGGAAGGGTGGAGGTATTGTCTATCATTTATCCTCCAAAACCTGAAGTCATGGGAAGACTATGCGAGTCACACTCCCCTAGACGTGTGATGATGACTAGCGGATGTCTTCTAGGAAATCGAGTCAATATAGTCAACGTTGTTATCCTTAGGGTCTATGAATGGTTAGGTCAGTATAACTAACACCATGGCATATTCCAGTAGAGGACGGATATGATGGGAGTAGAAGAGATTAGGAAATATAGAATGATCCTAGAATAGCTTAAGATGGAATAAAGTTTGACTATAAAATTATAACTAATAAGTATTCAAAATACAAATTTTAAAGTGCCCTTACAATTATACATGAAAACTCAATCACAAAACACAATTCTTTCATGATTATACTAGACCCTAAAGTAATTACCATTCTACTATATAAACCCTAACTTCAGGACGAATTTTTTAGAAAGGGGCGTGTAATGTAATGACCCATCAAATTACAGGAAACAAAGGAAATTAGCAAGCATGTGAGTCATGCATATGATAGCTACATATGCATAAACCGCATGTATTGCACTAGTATATATATTGGCTAATATGGAAACTGGGTAAGCCTAAGTTAATAAAGCGATTATAGAGATTAATTCATATCTTACCAGAATATAATGAAGATATCGAGTGGAGGATTGATATGTATATCATCCTTATATATATGTGTGTGTGAGAGAGAGAGAGAGATTACTTCTTTAAAATGAATATATATGCATATAAATATGCTTAACATCATGAAATATATATATATATATATATATATGAGAATTATTTCAATTTTTTCAATTAAAATAAATAAAAACATTTATTAAATATTACAATAAATTAATTTGTTAAAAACTTTAAATAAAACAATTTAAATCATTACGAGTTAATTTAATAAAACGTTATAAAACAAACTAAAATAAATTAATATACCACCTTCTCTACCCAAAAGCAAAGAAGGGTCGGGAATATGGTGAGGGTGACAACACAAGAAATGAGAAACGGTGGAAAAAGGAAAAGGACGACGAGAAGGTTAAGAAGTTGGTAAGAATTGAGCATATAAGCGGGAGCACTAACAAAGGGGGAAATTTTGTTGGGAGATATTAAAAGGAGCAGAGGGAATTCTAATAGTAATACTAATACAAAGTCTTGTTTGTTCTTAGAATTCTAGGCACAGAGAGCCATAAGATCACCTTCTAGGTCTAGGGGTCGTACAAATAGACCCCAGATAGGCTAGGAGGTAAGGTCGGTTTGGGTAACTAATGCATTAGGCACTGCTACAAACAGTTACCAAGTATTCTACTGAAATTCTCTTTGAAATTCCAGTTCTAAATGTTAAAATTAGGTTTTTATACTGTTATGAAATTGAAATTAAATTGCAATAACTCTCTGGTTAATTGTCTGGTTAAATTGTTGAATTTGGGGTACTACAGCTTGTACCACTTCATGCCAATAGGTTGAATGAAGAACATTAAATGATAAAACACATTCATAGAGAAACCTATAAACTTTTGCATCCACATTGTCACTACAACCTTGATCAAAGAAATTTAATATTGTTCTACACCTTGAATGTGAAGTTCAGAAACCAGTGGCATGGCGTGATGGGGACCACCCAGTGAGTATTCTTTGTTAACTCTCGTGTTCAACCCTTGATTTTTTGGATTTATTTTATTTTTCCACCTCTTCCTTTTGGTATTTGATTACGTCTTTGGGTAGCACTTCTAGATAAGTTTTCTTCATCCCATGGCATAATCCAACAAAGATGCTTTCTCACACAAGTACAGGAACCTGTGTAAGTTCAATGACAATGGGGGCATAGAAAAAAATTGGTTCCACCCTCCTTCCCTCCCTCAAACCTTGTCACATACTTCCATAGTTACATAGGTACCGCTCCCAAGCATTGGAGAGCAAGTACCCTAAGCTCCCCTCTCCTGAGAGCTTGGGAGTTAGTAGGAAACTTTCCAAAACCGCTCGGAGGTTCAATGGGTACTTTGGAGCTTTTCGAGAGCTTCACTGCAACAAATTTTTGACGTTTTGGGAGCTTTGCTGCAATGAATAAGTGCAAACTTAGGTGTATTTGATGTTGCTAGCTTGGGTGCTGCTTAAACTGGTGGAACCGTGCGAAGGGAAGGGTATGTCGCTAGGTCTAGATGTGGATATGGGTCTAGAACTAAGTGAAATAACCTGTTTATGTAAAGTCCTTCTATCAAAATGAAGATGAGGCGCTTGGCTAATCCTTATTGGCAAGATTTGGATGGAAATAAATAAATTATTTTATTTTTATTTTTAATATATATTATATTATTTTTGCTCCCAACTTGACGTTTCTTATAAATTTGTGCAAAACTTCTAGTCATGTCGGATACTCGTTCCAACGGCCCAGAAGTACCCGTGTACCGGAAACTCGTGCAACATAGCATACTTCCACAAAGGAGTTGAGATCTCTTTCAATTTTTTATCTGCATCATCACTATCATTTTCATTATCATCATCCCCTTCCATTTCTTCCTCTCCATGGTATGTGATGTCTTCTTCTATTTCTTCCTCATTATGATGGGCATTACGATGTCCTCGGGCTCCCAACACCACCATCATAATAAAAATTGGAACCAAAAGGATAGACCACATTGTACCCATCACATTTGTTGAATCTTTTGACTTTTTATCTGCATCATCACTATCATTTTCATTATCATCATCCCCTTCCATTTCTTCCTCTCCATGGTATGTGATGTCTTCTTTTATTTCTTCCTCATTATGACGGGTATTACGATGTCCTCGGGCTCCCAACACCACCATCATAATAAAAATTGGAACCAAAAGGATAGACCACATTGTACCCATCATGTTTGTTGAATCTTGAAGTTGAGAATGACTACAATAAAATGATGATGAAGAAATGAGAAAGAGTATGAAAAGAGAACACTCAAGTATTCAACAGTGTGATATACTAGTTTACAACACATGGAGAATAATAATTAAAAAAAGGGGGGTTTTAGAGCCTACCTCTTTCGCTCTCCTATGGTGGTTAAATATGACTATGGCAACCTTCAATTTCCCTTCCAATCTCTCACAAATGGCAGCCTTCAATCTCCTTTCCAAACTCTCCAATCTCCCTTCCAAGTTTTCCAATCTCCCTATGGCAACCTTCAGTCTTCCTTCTAAGCTCTCTAATCTCCCTTCAACCTCCCTTCCAAGCTCTTCAATCTCCTTTCCCTGATCTCCAATCTCCCTATGTTGGCCTTCAATCTTTCTTCCAAGCTCTCCAATTTCACTTCCATCTCCCAATAGAAGCCTTCATTCTCCTCCAAAACTAGCAAGGCCACTCGAAACCCTCTTAGCAAAGATGAGTGAACGAGAAATGGAATGAGATAAAAATGGAGTGAGTGAATGTTTTAATCCTAAAAAATCCTAGCCATGCATTTTACAACCATTTGGAACCTTGACTTGCTTCCCAGAGACCCCAAAAAAAAAATCCTAGTGCACCACTTGCGCAGGAGCACTGAGGGAGCATTTTTTGCTCCTGGGAATGTTATGGAATTGATCAAGGAATGCTTCGAGTGACACTCCCTGAGCACTCTTGAAATTGACATGGAGCGAAACAAAAAAATTTTGAATGTTCAAGAAGCGCAGTCCCAAGGGCACTTCTAGAATGCTCCCTTTGGGAGTGCACTTCAAGAGCAAAGCACTTGGAGGGGAGAGCTCGCCCACAACGTAGTTTTGAAGTTTCTTGTGCTTCTTCTTGCCCTAAATCATCTTTGTCTAGGGCATTTTCGCCCTCTTTTATCTTTCCTACCCCACCCATTTTGTCTACCAATGGTTTTGGTTTTGATCCACCCCATACTACATCCTTAAAGGGAGAGGTATTCTGGCCCTGTGAGGGTGTGGCAGCCATTGGTTGTGTCAGGCTGCAGCCCCCACCTGCACAGGTTTTTTGCTTGGTTCCTCTATTCACGCAGCTATCTAACCCTTGGAACGCCCTATCTTCGCACTCTTGGCTTGCTCCACCTCATCTGATCCACTGATCATCAATAAATAAGCAAAATCTTCTAGATAATCTCTGATTAGCTTTACTTGCCTCTAAAATTAAATTAAGAAATGAAATCAAAGACGGACATTGTACCTGCCAGAATCAAAGGGTCAAGTAATTTTATGTTATAAATTTATTCAATAGTTATCTCTAATATGAGAGTACAAATTAAACTATGCTTCCATTTTAACAGAACCAACCAATTATATGCATAGATGAACCAAAATCTGTTTATAGTATATACTGATAAAGGTAACTAGTTCTCATAAATAGTTGAATCTGTTTTTAAATCACAAATCAGTCAAGATATTTTATTTTGTGAGAAAATTTTCTGGGCTCTTTAATTTTACATTGTGCATCATTTTTTAAACCCAATTATAATACCAAAGTGCAATACTGCAGAGAATTCCAATAATTTAGGAGTTTCTATACACATTTACCACATACTTCACTTTCCTTGTAGATGTTATTCTTACAAACCATAACCGCCTTCAGTTTGTTGTCCATTTTATATCATCTTCATGACAAAAAATTGTCCACTTTCTGAAGTTACTGAAGAACAACATGTAAGTAAAATAGAACATTAGCTACAAAAAGCTTTTGGAAATGCCTAAATCTTTGAATAGTCATTTTTTGAAGCAAAAGCTTCAGCTTGATCAAGTTCATCCTCATCCATCACTATAGTATCATCACTATCATAGTCTATGTTATCCTTGGAAGCATCATCTGGGATTGCTTCCATTGTATGATCATTATCACCTGTCTCTGCGATGTTTTCTGATAATACCTTGTTGCTTCTGTGTAGCACTCCAGAAGATTGCGGATCAGACTCTTTTTTAACCTTACCCACTTTTGACTGGGTCAATTTTTTCAACTTTTTTAATTCAGTTTCATAGATGTTTTTGACTGTATCAGCCCTTTTACATAGCTCCTCCCTTGATATTGTTTGTGAACCTCTTCTCAGATCTTCACAAGCTGCAAGTTGTTTCACAGCTCGAGGAACAAACTCCCAAACATCAAGCACGGTATGAAGACCCTGAAATAAATGAAAGAGCAAGGATAATAAGAAACAAAATTGAGAATGTATATAGAATGTATATAAAAAATTTGGTGCACAGAATATTTCATTCTTCATCCCCAAATATATCTACTGGTTTTAGAATGACCCGGAGTCCGTACAAACAAAACCCCACCTTATTCTCCTTTAGACACTTTGTTGCATCCTCCAAGCAAGCCAGGATACCTTGCATTGCTGTTTCCTCCAGTTCATTTGGCTGAGGCTGAAACATCTCTCATGCGTCATACACACAAATTAGACTAAAAAGGAAAAGAAGAGCAAAAGAACCATATCTATAGAAAATATCTTAAATAACAGTATATCTAAATATACAAACAACTTGATCAATGCAACCATGCACTGGAAGCTAGCAATGAATTTAGATTGAATTGCATCTCGACTGTCATTGCCAATTTGTTATCTTGAACAACAAAAAGAAGACATGAAATTTATATCATATAATGAACCTTAAAAGAGTCCCAAGTCTCACAACATTGAATACACAATTCAAACCTTATTTGTTAAAATAATCATATTACTGTGTAAAAATGAAGACTGGAAATTCTGAGCTTTTCATCTCAAAATCTACACCACAGAAACCTCCAAACTATCAATCATATTACAATTGAGCTAATGCACCTACCGGCACTACATATTTGGTATTCTTTTATGGTTGCCATATTTTCATGTTTATGTACATTTGTGCCACTCTATGTCGTGCACTCATGCTTGGTCATCTCTCTCTATAGCACGCTTTTGTTTCAGCCCTAGTAAACTTCTTTAGTGCTGGCCTTTAACTTTTTACTGCAGATATTTTAGTTGGTGTTTTTGTTCCGATCAACCCCCTCTTTTTATATTTGATCTCAACAAAGACCAAATGGGAGAGCCTTCTAGCAGAGAGTCACTCCGAAGTCAAAAGCGTTTATGGCAAAATTCTTAGCTTTGCAGATGTTGTAGAGCAGGCCCCCTCCCAAGCAGCCATCAATTAAAAAGAAACCAAACCCTTCTTTTCATGTTTTAGACAAAGAAGTGATTAGTCTACTTGGTTCAAATAGCACTTTGTGAATAAAGTGGTTTCAGGGGCAAAACTTGCTTTCTATTATTGTATCGACATAATCATTTAGTGAACCAATATTTTCATATGTAATTGCACCTCAAAAATAACACTAGAGGTCAAAAGGCAGGTTTTATTATTAACTTTCGGCAATTAGATGCTTCCTGCAGATCCAAAGGACTGCTTCCACATCTTTTGAGCAATTATACTGCATATTCTGGACTTATATCAGAGGAGGAGTGCATCTTTTCAGATATGTCAGCAATGTTTTCAGCACCGGACTCTACTATTTGATTTTTCATCTTTGAGGACAAAGCATTCTGTGGGAGGGCAAGTTGTTTACCTAACCACAATATATGTATCTCTATGTCCATGAACAAGTTTGTATGTAAACCTGTAAATCATATAATAATATTCTATCTTTATAATAGGCATCTATCACCTAAGATACTCGATATGCCCCATCCCCCAACCCCACTCTCCAGTCACTACATGTCACAAATTCTACAAATTGGACTCCTCAACATGCTGACTTTCCCTTCCCACAAGATGGACACAGTCAAACACAACCCACCATCATGCTAATCACCCTTCCCATAGGACTCATATCTGCGGGTGTTTGACTTGTGGGAAGGACGACTCCCAACATGTCAGACACATGGGACATAAAAAGACATGCCCAGCAGAGAAATAAAAGAGTTTTGTCACCATTTGACACTTAATTTTTCACAGAAAATGTGGTAGAGGAGAGCAGAGAACAGATAACAAGATTGATGATGTTTCATCATCTCCAAGCTACCATTATTTATCCATGTTTCTCATTTGTAAAACAGCAGTGTTCTCTTAGTGATCCTACTGAAAAATGTATATCATATGTTTACATGATTATCTGATATTTATTTTTTTTTAAATTAATAATATATATATATATATATATATATATAGTATTTGTTGTTCTCCTGTGTCATTGATGTTTGTAGCTCGAGCAGGTACTTCTGTATAGGCCTATGTGTCTAGGTGTGCAAGAAGTCACCCACACATCTCCTTAGAACACTTGCTCAAGTGCGAGTAAGTTGCTTTTGTAACTTAGCCTAAGTTTTGACTTAGGAAAGCACATAATTATTATGTTGGCTAATTGAGCTAAAGTAAACTTAGGGAAAATAAAGCATTTACTTCAATGATCATGTTTTAGTCTCAATTTTGATCTCAAGTGAGACGAGATCTAATCTTGACCATCCATCAGTTTGGAGATTAGAGTTATGGATTTAGCTCAATGTAAAGTTATAAAAGAAAAGCTAAGGAGGGGAGAGACGCATCATATAGAAGCACAAGATATTGAGAGAGGCATCTCATGTGAGGAGTGTGATACTCTAGTGTGTTGGGTCCAAGGAAGTCTAGGAGGGAAGCTTGGAGATCCAAATTAGTACAAAGGGATCAAGGACCGATCTAGGGTCTGATCTACTAGATCAGTTCCAAGACATTTTGTATCTATAATCTTTCTCAGTTGGGCCATTATCCAGGGATGAGAGCCCAAGTAAGTTTTGAATATAAATGAAGAATCGTTAATTGGGAAGAATTTGCTTGTATAATTGTGATTGAGATTGGTTGTGTGAAATTTGCTTCTACTAATCGAGTTAAGAACTTAGTTGTGCTTTCATTCAGTAGATCTATAATCTGCTAGGTTAATGATATGTTGGGTGTTAGATCCGCAGGAATATTAACATGGTATTCGAGTTGGAAACACTAAAACCCAATCTCTAAATAATATAGGTGCCAAGTTCGTACAGGGAAGGTTCATACAGGGATCACTTGGGCCAAGTTCAACTGTCATCGTACGTGGCAGAAAATTTTATTTTTGCAGAATTGTAGAAGGTCGTATGAAGGATTGTATAGCGACAACAAAAGAAAATTTCTTTTGCAGGGTTGCTAGAACTTATTGTTTTCAAGGGTTTAATTTTTAAAACAAAACAAAATAAAATAAAAGGAGAAGATTAGGGGGCTAATAGCCCTGAGTGGGCCATCAAACCCACCCATCTGATAGCCCATAGACCAATGGGCCAACAGTCTCAAACCATGGGAAGAGGTTGGGGTGGTGGCACCAAGGAGTTGAGTTGTACTCCACCAACAACCCATTAGACTATGGTCAATTGACAAGGAGAGTGGTGGGGCTACATCGAGGGCATACATTGTTGAGGGTAGAGAAAACAACAACCAGGGTTGTCAAACTCCACCAAGGCCGCACAAAGACATAGCAACATGAACCAATAGCCTGTCGCACCCAGGCCACCGCGCAAAGGAAATTCAGTCAAGGGTAGCAGTTGGAACAAAGAGCCGACAACAAGGTGACCACACGGGCAGAGTACAAACTAGCAAACCCACTGGGCCGAAAAATCCATAAGCTACATTGTCGCGGCATAGGAAACAGAGGGGTTGTAAGTTGGTAGAGGTGGCGAAAACAACTGATTGCAGCAGTGGTCGAGGGTAAGGCAGATCTAAATGGCAGGGCAACTGTGGAGACATAGCTACGTTTAGGGATCATAGAGGCAACAATTTCAGATGGGTGCAAGGGCCACCCACTACACTAGGCCACAAGGGCACAAGTAATCGTCATAGGTTTGTGATCAAGTAAACTTGTTGACAATCGAGTGACGTTGTAGGGTAGTGCGACGAGCAGGTAAAGCTAATCAGCCTACAAACAGACCAAGGAGGTATGAGTTGAGTGGGTTCGTAGGAGTGTCGACAAAGAAAATTTCCGGTTGATAGTTGTGGAGTAGTGCCAGATGTGGGAGTGGAGAGCAAGGTCGAAGCAACCACACAGTACCATAGCTACTAGTAGTCGTAGATCGGGCTCGTGCAGACATTTGGAGGATCAATCGCCTGCATGGTTAGTCGCCCACAATCACATGAGGTAAAGACCATCCATAAGCTCCCACAAGGTTTTCAAGCACAGTCGAGGTGGTCGGCCATGAGCAAGAGAACCAAGTCAGTGGAGAGTGGCAGGTTGAGCCGTGACAGGACCCGTTAGCAGGGCCACGAGCTAGACAACAACCGCAAGAGGATGCAGAGTCATTGGGTAGGGCATCTACCACAACAGGAATGAACCAGTAGTGGCCAGTAGAGCATGGTACAAAGGAAAGTACCAACAAGGCTTATCAACTGGATTGGTGGAGGTCATCCCTTAGAGGCAGAGAAAGAGACTATAACAGTCGAGAGTTTGGCATCAGATTTCATGGATGTCTCAAAGGACCGAAACAAACCCACAAGGAAGATCTTGGCAAATCTATAAAATAACATTTTTCTTGTGGGTGCTAGAAGGACTTAGCACAGGGGCCTTGGAGAGGGGCATGAGAGCTATTTGACAACTTGACTAAATGGGACTCAGAACAACACGAAAAGATTGGTGTTGATTCCAAACATGTAGTGAAAGGGGTTGGAACAGTGATATCCCAACTTGATTCAAGAGGTATGTTGGAGGTGAAGGATGTGTTGTGGGTGCCAAAACTTCGGTAGAGTTTGCTCTCAGTTTCTATGATAGAGAAGAAGGGGTTTTGTGTAGTGTTCCCAGATGGAAAGGCATTGATCAAACCCATGGGATCTAGCTCTAACGAGGGCCACGACATTGGAGTTAGAGAGAGCAAACCATATAGGCTAAAGGAACAACTTATTTGTGCAATGGCAATAAACAAGGTAGTGACAAAGAACAAGGAGTAAGAAGCTCCAAAGGTTGAGCAGCTCAAAGGGAGTCAGTTGTTGATAGGTGGTTGTCATTGATGTCAACCCAAGCACCACTAGGAGCTACCCCGATCTTCCATGGAAAATTTGACATGGAAACTCATGGAATCTTGTGTCAAGATCTTCCTAGATAGATTCTCTTCGTCGAGATGTTTTCATTGATAGATGGTATGCCTCATGGTTCCTTCTAGTTTGAGAGAAAATTGAGTTTAAATTTGAAGACCCAGTTTTGTGGGCTAAAACCCCAAGGGGTAGAGACATGACACCTTATTCACCAACAGCTGTCAATATATGACAGGGATTCTCACCGTAATCTCACAACAAATAAGTTGAATAATTTCAAGAATCAAAGGCACTAAACCAATCATTGACTTCACAACCAGGTAGGACCATATGCACTAAGCCAATCATTGATTTCAAATTTCTATATTTCTAGGAAAGATCCTTAACATAATCATAAATAAGGGTTAGTCATTTAATCAATATTAATAAAATTATATTATTTTGGTAAATTATTAAAATACTCATTAACTAGGTTAATGACCTTTTTGCTTAGGGCTTGAGATAACCATTTAATAATGTTTCATTGTTTTTAATGAGGCCCTTCAAAAAAACACTCAATGCATAAGTCAACATCTAACTTTCCACTATAACCGCTTGGTTAGGGCTTAAGGTGATTCATTATTTAGTTAAGAAAATATTTTTTTACTCCAACGTCCAACTTAAGAAGCCCTTTCTTAGTTCTCAAACAGTCATCTTAGAGCCCCTTATTTACCTATAAAAAGGAGGTCCATACCTCTCGCTTGAATAAAAAGACTTAAATGGAATTTGAAAGAAGAGAAGCTCAGAAATTTTTTTCCAAATCCCCCAAGGCTAAACGTAGACATCTTCTACGAGGATTAGGGAGAGCGAGGTATAGAATAGCTCCCTCTCATTTGTCTTATGGTTCATTAGGAGCAAGGCAAAGACCTGAAGTTTTACCACCTATGTTGCAGGAAACATGGGTCCCACCCTCGTTTCAGCAAAAAAACGAAATGGAAACGCGTTTTGGCGTACCGTACGGCTTGGAAACATGTTTCCATCTGTACTGGTACGTTTCTCGTACGGGAGATGTGACCAGTATAGTCGGAAACGTGTTTCCAGGTCGTACGGCCATGTTTCCGTCGACTTAACTTGACTTAACTTCTTCTTCTTCTTCTTCTTTTTTTTGGTTTGCATGCGTTTTAATATTTTTTAATTGTTTAAAGTGTCTTTTGGATGCTTCTAGATGGCTATCTCAACTTCTAAAAAGAATTACACATCATTCTCTCATCAAACAAATTGAGCAAGTCGTTTCACTTGGAGAAGGGTGATTTTAGCAAGGAGAAAAGAGGAAGAGAGTAGTGCTTCAGCTAGGGCATTTTCACCAATGAGCAAACGAGATTTCAGCAGCAAGAGAAAGAGATTTCAAAAGCAGATTTGGAGTGCGAAGTTTCTAGCTACGGCATTCTTGGTTTTTGGCTCAGCTACAACCATATTTCTCTTGTTTTTTCTGGCATTTTGGGGTAGCTTCAGCTACACAAAATTAATTTGGGTAAGAAGCATTCAATTTCTTGGTTTTTTCCCATTGTTTCTTCTATTTTTCGAGGGTTTATGCTACCAAAATTATAAAAGGCGTTTCTTTTTTATAGATTTGTTTTTTTAATTTGTTTTTTCAGCAATGGCTTCCATCCAAGGTTCAAGTTCAAGCCCCAAGTCCAACCCAAGGGCTGAATATTATCCTCTTTGGAGGCATGTTCAGAAGCTTCAAAGATGTGGAGGTGGTGTCTCATGGGAATGGCAATGTAATATTTGCAATAATTCTTACAAGGGCTATTACCCAAGAGTGAAGGCACATCTTTTGCATGGAGGAGGACAGGAGATTGCAGGTTGCACAAAGACATCAGACCCTGTGGTGAGGAGGGAATATCAAAGAGAGCAAGATCAGGCGGATGGAATTAAAAGAAGGCATGATGATCTTAGTCAAACTACTACTAAAGCTCCAACAAACATTGAGCCAAGGATTGCAGCTGAAGCAAAGAAGAGGAGAGCCACTCAACAACCAGAACAACCACCATCCAATGGGGCATCCGATACAGTTCAAGATAGCAAAATTGCTAAATTGGTGAGTGTGCAAGCAAAAGAAGAAGTTGATTCCAGAGTGGCTAGGTGCATCTATGCATGTGGTATCCCATTCAATGTTGTTTGCTCTCCTTAATGGCAAGATGTGATAAGAGCAGTTAACAAAGCTCCTCAATGGTACAAGGGGCCCAACTATGAGAAAGTTAGAACTCAGCTTCTCAAAAATGAGAAGGATCTTGTGGAGGATGTCTTATCACCAATTCGTTCTTCTTAGAGTAGCTCTGGGGTTACCATAGTCTCAGATGGATGGACAGATACAAGGCGTAGACCATTGACAAATATCATTGGCACTTCACCAAAAGGAGCAATGTTGTTAAAGGCGGAAGACTTCTCAGGAGAGGTAAAAGATGCACAATTCAATGTTGATGTTATTACAAAATCTATTGAACAAGTAGGTCCTAACAGGGTGGTGCAAGTTATCATGAATAATGCACCAGTATGCAAAGTTGCAGGTTTAATTATTGAGGGGAGGTATGACCACATCTTTTGGACACCCTGCATTGTCCATAATCTGAATCTGATCTTAAAGGAGTTCGACAATAATGTTCCATGGATAAAGGAACTCACAAGGGAAGCAAGGAAGATTGTTAAATTCATCACCAACCACCACCAATCTCAAGCAATATTTTGAGAGTACTCCAAATTGGAGTTGTTAGAAGTTGCTGAGACAAGATATGTCTCAAACTTAATAATGTTGCGTCGCCTTGTTGAGGTTAAGCAAGCATTAGTGTCTATGATGGTGAGTCAACTTTGGGCTAAGTGGAGACAAGCAGATTCAGAGTGGGGATATACAGTGCGTAGATTGTGCCTTGATGAGGATTGGTGGAGTAAGATAGATTTCTTGCTAATGTTCACAACCCCTGCATTTGAGCTTCTTCGGAATTCTGACACTGGCCAACCTTTCTTAGGAGAGGTATATGATGGCATGGATTCCATTGTTGAGAAAACTATGGAAATCATTTCACAAGAGTCTCCACAACTTTTGTTTGTAGATGATCATTTTGCTGAATTAATCAAGAAAATCATTGTTGATAGGTGGAACAACTTCAACACTCTATTGCACACATTGGCACATGCTTTGAACCCCAAATTTTATGATGAGGAGCTTATTGCTCAAAGCAATGGGAAGAGGAAGGCACCCCATAAGGATAGAGAGGTGGCTAATGGGGTGAAAAAATCCCTTATGAGAATTTTTCCAACTCATCTACACAGGGAGGTGAAGAAAGAATTTGCTAGTTTTGCTGCAGGAATAGATGATTATTCAGATATATCATCTTTGGAGGAGAGAAACACCATGAATCCAGTTAGGTGGTGGATTTGTCATGGAGCAAATGGTGTACATTTGCAAAACCTTGCCATTCGCCTCCTTTCACAAGTGGCAAGCTCTTCATCAGCAAGAAGGAATTGGAGCACCTATGGTTTTATTCATTATGTGAAGCGCAACAGATTGGGCTCACAAAAGGCAAAGGATATTGTTTATGTGCACTCCAACCTTTGCCTTGCATCTCGTAGAGGTCCAGAATATGGCAATGGTCCTTCTAAAGAATGGGATGTGGATCCAAAAAATCTTGATTTGGAGCTTTCTCTTGCTACCATGAATATTGAAGACCAGGAGCATAGAAGTGGAACTGGCCAAACATCTTCTTCAGCTACATCATCCACTGTTGAGCATGCTTCTGCTGCTATTTTTTATGAAGATTTTGATAATGAGTATTAGTCTTTTGACTTGATAGTACTTGCAGCCTCATATATGTTGAGATTTTGTGTATTTTGGGTAGCATCAGTTGTGCTCTAGATCCCAAATTTTGAGGAAGGACTAGAGTACACTTGATCTACAAGACCCAGAAATTGATTTGGGAAATTTCATCTGGTTTAGGAGATATTAAATTAATTAATTATTTTAATGTATTTCCTAAGTTAAAACTTAGGGAACTTAAATAATTAAAGTGAATTTAATTAAAAATGTGATGAAATTGTCTTAAGTCACACGGATCAAGCTTTCTTTTAATCTTAGTCATTGATTCAAGATCTAATCATGGTCATTGATTTGTCAACGAGAAAAGTATAAAGGAAAGGCTTGGGGTCATTTGTAAAGACACACAGAGGCAGAGCACTGAAGCTAAGTTGAGATTCTAGGGCAGGGTTTGCTAAGAATACTCAGAAGTGTTTCAGCTGCAAAGAGGAGAATTTAGGCCAAGGGGATGATCTGATCCTGGGGTCCAGAATACACAAAAGGCAAAAATCAGTTCAAGGACAGCGCAGAGGAAGGCAGCGACAACAGCAACAAGGACAGTGCAGTCTCTCCAAGGACAGCGTGATTTTCAGTAGGAAACCCTCAGGGGTTACGCAGAGACCCTCTAGGGGCAACGTAGTGACTGTGTCACCCAGTTTGGCGTAACGCAGTCCCTTCCGGAGCAACGCTAAGGGTTTGGAGGACTTCCAAGGCTGATGCAGAGGCTTTCAGAGGCTTCAAGGGCGGACACAGAGCCTTTTAGGGACAATGTTGGGGTTTCTAGGCCCTAATCTTGGTTGAGTTCTGTAAATCCCTTTGAGGGTGTGGATCAGTCATTATTTTGGCCCCTAGATCAGCGAGTGAGTTGTAGATCTAGTATTTTCTCTATCGGGTTGTCCAGATCTGGAACCCAGATTTGTGTATTCAGAAATATTCTTAATAATAGAACCCTCCAGCAGCCAGAGACCGGTTTTCCCACATTGGGTTTTTCTGAGGACTATTTGTCCAAAAATAACTCACTTTGTCGAAGTGTGCATGTGCTTATTCTAGATCTGAATTGGTAGAGATCTATTATGTGTTTTGCTTCGATGTTAACTTGAATTTATTCAGTTAATAACTTATCTAAGTAGGAGGAGCTTAACCGGATTAACAGTAATAATTGTTGCATTAGATATAAGATGTAGAAGTTTCTACAATATATATAATAAAGGCTGATTTTGAGATTTTGATATTTAATAAAGGTTGGCTTTGAATATTCCGATATTGCTATTTTCATTGTGTCTGTTATCATTCATGAGTAAATGTGTTGTAATAATTTATGCTTTGAATGTAATAAATTATAATTTATCATGTATGTTTTATGATTTTACATAACATTTCTTAAATGTCCTAAATTCTAATATAAATTATCATATATATATATATATATATATATATATATATATATCGTGTTTCCCTGTTTCCAAAATTTGGGGAGGTCGCGTTTCATATTGTACCCCGTTCCGGAAACTCGTTTCTGTTTCCCCGTTTCATGCAACTTAGTTCACCACAAAACCTCGACATACTTTAACTATCAATTAAAGAGCATGTTCTGGGCTTTGTTTAAAGTTCAGCCCTGTAATAAAATTATAATAATTTCATATCCTGAAAGAGTGAATTCAGATTTTGGAACTGTAGTAAAAGGTTATGATATTTCTTGGAGGAGCATTCAACAATCCTTAACGTTCAGGTCTGAGCAAAGGACTTGCTACAAAACTGTAAGTATTATTGTTATGCCTTGTTTTAGGTTTGCATTAAGACTATAAGGTTGTGTGTTTGGTATTGTTAGTGTTGTCTTGTGTTTAGACCAGAGGTTAGTTAGAACTGTATTTAGTTAGTTAGTGACTATCTCAAGTTAGTTAGAAATATATTTAAGGACTGCTTTGTGTACTATCCTTTAGTCAAAATATGAAATTGTATAATGTTCCTATTGTATTAAGAGTTGAGCCTTAAATCTGTCGTGATTAGGTTAACAACTAATTGAGGTTAATACTAGTGTATATAGTCAACATTGTGTCTAAAGTTCATAAGGAATTTTTGTATATAGTCTTGCATAGAATCTAGGTCTATGTCAAGGCTGGGAGTCTAGGTCTCAGTTAGTTTTCAATTGTGATGGTTGTTGCAACAAGTCAACAACAAAAGAGACAAACTCAAAACACAAGCACATTTCAGGTATGCATTGTAATCATTTAATTTTGTACATTCATTACTATGTACTTACATGGGTTTTGCAGGCAGAGGTAAGTTGAAGGGTATTTTTTTTTACTTTTGGGATTGGGTCTCGTTGGGAAATTGGTATCTTGACAGCAAAAAACAAAGACCTTGCAAGGAGTGTAAGGAAACTCAGGTCTATTACTTGGATAAAATATCTTAGATATCTCAGAAGTATACAGTGCATAAAGCAGGTTGCAATCACTGTGAGCCTCAGTCCTGGGTCACCTTGTTTGGAAAGAGCCTAGGGCATATACACAACATGGAGGAGAAGAAATCACAGGTAGGAAAGAAGTCTCAGACTAGTGCAGCAAGGTTACTGGAAGCTAAGCCAAGCAGGATTGTTTAGGTGACCAAGTCTAGATCAAGAAAGAAAGGATAGAAGGCTAGGGATCGAGCTTCCCTAGGGTTGGTGCATGACAGTGTAGAAAAGAAGTTCATCATAAGGAGCCTAGAAGAGCAGTGACAAGGGTCTTGGAGGCATGCTAGTGTCAAGGGTCTATGTCATGGTTATTGTACTCGTCCATTGATGATCTATAAGAAGAATGATTATCGGGTTTTTCGATCCAAGAGGGAGAGGTTTTGGCCCTAGCTTGAAAGCCTAAATATTGTCTCTTGTGCATTTGATAATTGACTTGATGAAGAACATTATAATCTAACGAAGATAAGATCTAAGTAAAGAAGCATAATGAAATCACAAGTAATTATCATGAAAGAGAGAAATTGAATTAAACACCCTAATTTCTCAACATGGTATCAGAGCTAAAGTGTCGTAGACAAATAAGGGCAGTTTAGCAAGAAGACACAAGGATCAAAGCTTCAAGGAAGTCAACAAGGATCAGTTTTTTTAGAAGGCATCAAAGTAAAGGTCAGATATCTACAGATCTAAGAAGATCGTCATTCATTCAAAAGAGGCAATTTGCAAAAATTGAAAAGCCATCTCAAGAAGATCAAGGACCTTTCTCAAAGGATATATACATCAAGATCTAGTCAACATCATTAAGGACAGAATGTAGAAGCCATCACCATCAAAACCTATTTAATGTTGAAATCAAATCAACATTGTTGGAGTCATATACATCAAGATCTAGTCAACATCATTATGGACAGAATGTAGAAGCCATCACCATCAACAACTATTTAATGTTGAAATCAAATCCACATTGTTGGAATCATCATCAAGCCATCCTTGATCATCATCATCATCAAGGATTCAAGATGATCTAACTCTCTTCACATCTCGTGAAGAAGCCAATCTAAGAGGAAGCTCATGTTGCTATCTACACTATCATCAACAAGGAAGTTGGTAGAAGAAGAAAAGCATCGACTCAAGTAAGTATCTTTATGACTTCATCTGAATCTGTCACAACGTCTTTTTGCAAAGAAAGCAACAAAATGGTTAGGGTTTCAAACTTTCTTGTATGGAAGAAAAGAACAGATCTAAATTGAGAATGAAGTCATGGACTATATCAAAGGGTTAGTAACTAAACCTTCAAAAGAAGATACTCAAGCTCATACACGAAGGGAAACATAAGAGCCCAGAGGATTCTTATAGAATCCATAAAGGACTCTTATAGAATCCATAAAGGACTCTCTCATCGCCAATGTATCAAAACTAGAATCTTCAAAAGAAATATATATGACAAATTGGTGGAGGTGTTCTCAGTGAGTACTGCAGGGGAAGTAATATCTTTGAGACAAGAACTATACGAGTTAAAGATGTCAAGAGAGGAAGGAAAAACTTCATATTTTATGAAGATATCCGAAATGCGAGATCAACTATAGGAATTGGGAAAGTAATGTATGATAGAGAAATGACTACAGTGGTGTTGAATGCTCTACCGGAGGGATGGGAAAACTTCACTTCTAATATCTATGGGAAGAAAGAAGTAAAACCATTCCAAGATCTATGGTCTCTATGTAAGATAGAAGAAATGAGGTCAAAAGCTAAAATTGATATAGGATCAAATGAAAAGAATCAAAGGAGAAACATGGATTAGATACAATGCTATGGATATAATGAACTTGAGCACTATAAGAAGGATTGTCCCAAATCTAATGAGGACAAGAGGAAAAAGGAAGAAGCCCATGTCACTGGAAGAATGAAAGAACCAGATTCAAAGAAACCTAAGAAAGAAGAAGTGAAAGATCTCTATTATGTTTGAGATAATCTTCCTCTTTAAGATGTATCTTTTGGTTGTAATATTATGGTAGGAAGCATTGTATATTAGATAGATACATCACTTTAGAATTGGAATCATGATGGAAGCATTAAAGTAGGAGTACTTATCATGGGAAGATGTCTGAAAATATTTATGTGACAACTATGCTATGAAAGAAGTGGCTTCTGGGAACCTCACTGAAAACAACATTTATGTATGGATGTCATCTAGATCAAGGGTCACCATTCAATAATCAATATGGAAACAGGTGCTGACATTTTCTAATGAAATCCTATTTGGATTCACTGGTTAGAAAGAAAGCAAAAGGTTTCTTCGAGAATTCTAACTTGCAGAATTCTGGGATTAGAATATGATGACATATTGATGAAACAGGTCAAGAGAATGAAACTCTTTCATTCTAAGGAAACCTGTTGCGGGATGACTCAAAAGGAAAAGAATGAGGTACATGTATATATATGCTGACACTGGATGCTATGAAGTCATGTCGTATGGTTGCAGGTAGTATACTTCTATCTTTAGAAGTATGATCAAAATAGAAAGCAGAAACTCTTCTGATGCACAAGTTGCCAAAAAGGCATGGAATATAAGGTGATTGTACACTATCATGGAACTGCATAATGGAAGTTCCTCGGAATGAAATAAAACTGTGGGGAGAAAGAAAAAGGAAGAGATCGTGGGAAGTACAACTATGGAAAGAAGCAGTCAACATCCAAGGAAGCCAAAAAGACTTGAGTAGAAAATCTCTTGGGAAGATATGTAGACTCTGATAGAAGTCTAGAAAAGATGGAGAACCTTGACAATACATATCTTTAGGAGATGTGCCAATCTGTAAACAAAGGATGTCGATGCCTACAAGAAGATGGCATGGTGAAAGATCATCACAAATGTAACTTTTGATTTAAAAGTTCATATTTATAATTAATTAATATTTGATGAGCTTATGAAGGGCTGCCAAAGGGAAGTATATGTCTTCCACAAATTAATAACCATATGACAGAATGAAAGATCCTTGGGAGAAATATGGTTCAAAGAAAAGCAGCATGGCATGAAGCTAGACCAGATGAGAAGATTGATGGATCACTTTTTGACATAAGACATGACTCTTGGATGAAAGTGATGGATGATCTGTGCCCTATGTAGAGATCCCAAAGATGAAATCTCCTCAACAAAAAAGAAATTCATGACATTGAAAGGAGGAGTTCTTCATGAGCAGTTGGGTGTTTTCATCATTGCTGCTGCAGTCCCTGATTAAGAGGGAGCTAGGTAATAAGTTTCTTACTTGGAAGAAACTTTGTAACTCTAAAGCCAAGAGGGAAGCTTAGGTACATTCCTTTGTGGAATATGTCCTCCCTAGTTAAGAAGGAGAGACAAACATGTCATTTTGGTCTTCACCTGGCAAGACAGAAAGGAGGATTGGGTAATCATCTGGCATCAGATACTCTTTTGGGATGTATTAGGGAAATCCAAGAAAAGAGTAGTCGTGGAAGGACAGATATTCTTTGAGGACTGGGAATCCAACAATAAGAATAGTCCAAAAGAGGTCATACTCAGTGAACACTCGGGTGGAGTATGTACCTTGGAGACAATGATGATGGTGTCTATAATCATTGGTCTCACCAGCATTGTAGCTCATGGTCTCGTGGAGAGATGGAGTTGTTAGTCAAGGCCTTGCACTAGGACAATGTTGGTTAACATGATGCTATAACAGATAGATTACCAATCGGATTCTTCTTATGAGATTCTTCAGATTGAGAGTGACCATGTACTATTAAGAATACCTCCCTAGTTAAGACAGGGTGCTGAAAAGTGTAACTAGGTTCGGTCTTCATAATGACTTGTAATTATGAATTTATGTAATGAAGAAGACAAAGATAATAAAATGTATTTTGCAATGTTTTCCTCATGGGTTTCATGAGCAAGGTGTTGAGAATTTGTAGGGTTGGAGGTTAATACCAATTCTCTTCTTGATAATTACTTGTGACCTTACTTGAGATACTTATGTCTTCTTCTTCTTTTAGTTTAGTTAATCTTTCATCGAGTCAATTATCGAAATGCACAAGACACAAAAGTTCGGCTCCTAGAGCCAAGGAAAAACCTCTCCCTCTTAGAGAGGAAAACCCACAAAGAATTCTTCTTATAGATCTTCAAATGACAAGTACCATGACCCAGACTTACACCCTTGACCTAGATATGCTTCCAGGACCTTGGCTTAGTTTCTTCAACCTTGAATCTTCTCTTAACAAAGTTGCTTAGTTCTGCATCAGCACTGGAGACCTTGATCTTCACCTGTCTTAGCTTCTTCCTTCAAACAAACTGTCCTCAACTTTCTTTTTCTCGACCTTCTTCCTAGTTCTGGAATCACATCTATACCCTATACATATATTCTAAAATCTGCACTGTATACTATCCTTTATATCTGCATTCATGTTTCAACAAAGTCCGCATTCATGTTTCAACAAAATTCGCATTCTAGTTTCAATGATGTCCGCATTCATATCCTGCACCTCTGTTTCATATCCGCACCTTTTTTTGTTCCTTATCCGCACTTATATGCTTCCTATATCCGCACTGTAATCTTCCCTTTTATCCTCAGTGTTCCTGAGATTTTATCCGCAAATCTTCCTGAGGTTGATCCGCAAATTTCAGAGATACACGAGCTTGTCTCTCTCTGTTCGCGCAGCCTAGTTGGGTATTTATAGTTGTCACAACCTATAATTAAGCCGACCAATGTATGAATAGGTGTGACTGATCTTAAGCCGACTTGTCCAACTGTTATGAGGCCAACTTCTCCAAGGAGTATTCCAGCAAGGTGAAAATTGTTTTCACTGTATTTGGAGCTTGTCTTCCAACGTTGCATTGAGGGTTGTTGAGAGCTTATTCCACAAGGTCCTCGAGCATATAACTAGACTTAACTCAAACCTATTAGACATCAAGAAGAAGTCCATCTACTTAATAAATTATGCTCATGAAACCCATGAAGCAAATACAACAATAATATATATTATTTTGACGACTTCTTTTTCATAATTACATAATTACATAGTCAACATGAAGACTGACCTAGTTACACTTTTCAACACTCCCTCTTAATTAGGGAAGTATTCATACAGGTACATCGTCACTTGCAAACTGAAGAATCTCATAAGAAGAATCAGATTGATAATCTCATCTGTATAGCATCACATCAACCAGCATTGTCCTAGTGCAAGGCCTTGACCAACAGCCCCATCTCTCAACGTGACAATGGGCTACAATGCTGGCGAGACACATGACTTATAGACACCATTGTCATTGTCTCTCCAAGGTACATACTCCACCCGGGTGTTCCCAAAGTATGACCTTCTTGGACTATTCTTCTCTCGGGTAGCTAGCCCTCAAAGAATATCGGTCCCCGACTACTCTTATCTTGAATGCCCTAACACATTCTCAAAGAGTATCGAATGCCAGATGATTACCCAATCCTCCATTCTGTCTTCCCAAGTGAAGACCAGAATGATGTGTCTATCTATCCCTCTCAACCAGGGAGGACCTATTCCACCAGGGAATGTACTCATTCCTATACAAGGAATGTACCTAAGCTCATTCTTAGGAATTACCAAGTTTCTTCCAAGTAAGAAACTTATCACTAGGCTCCCTCTTAACCAGGGACCTCCAGCAGCAATGGTGAGACACCCAGCTGCTCATGAAGAATTTCAGTCCTCGATGTCATGGATTTCAATATTGAGGAATCTTCAACTTTTAGCTTCATAGGGCACAGATCATCCATCACTTTCATCTATGAGTCATGTCAGCTATCAGAAAGTGATTCATCAGACTCCCTTATCAAGTCCATCGTTATGCCATGCTGCTTTCCTTCGAATCATCTCCAAGGATCATACATCCTTTCTCGTGATTAGCATCCTTGCACAAATTCATCCAGATAAACATATACATATGAACTTTTAGAACAAAAGTTACCTTAGTGATGATCTTTCAGCATGACATCTTCATGTAGGCATCGTCATCCTTCATACAAATTGACACATCTCCTAATGATATATTTTGCCAAGGGTCTTCTTCTTTACCAGACTTCCGTCAAAGTCTACATATCTTCCCAGGAGATCTCCTAGTCACATCTTCTTGGTCTCTGGATGATAACTGCCTCTTGACATGGTTGCATTTCATGATCTCTTCCTCTCTGCACATTCTTCATTCCCAGGATCTTACAAATTTTCCAATTTTTGTTTATGTACAACCATCTCATATTCTATGAGGACATATTATGTTGATTTCAACTGTCAATGTACCGAGAGATCCTCCTTCATAGATCATACTTCTAAATATGGAAGTCTATTACCTGCAACCATATGACATGACTTCACAGCATCCAATATCAGCATATATGTCTACATACCTCATACCTATTTCCCTGACTCATCCTGTAGCAATTTCTCTAGAATGAAGAGTTTCATTCCTTTGGTCTGCTTTTGGCCTGCTCCATCAACATGTCATCACATCCTAAAATTTTGTCTTCTTGATGACCCTTGATCTGATGACAACTTTACTTTAGTAGAGAGGTTTCCGAAAAGCTGTTTCACTGAGACCTCCTTTTCATGCTTCTATCGTGATGCTTATTAATATACATTGCTTCCTAACATACCATTTTACAATCAATCAGAAATCACTTAAAGAGAAAGATGATCTTAATCATAATAGAGATCTCTTGCTTCCTCTTAGATCTCTTAGCATCAGGTTCTTCTCTTTCATTAGTGACATGGGCTTCTTCCTTTTTCCTCTTGTCCTTTCCAAATTTAGGACAATCTCTTTTATAGGGTCCAAGTTCATTACATCCAAAGCATCGTACGTTGTCCATATTCCTCCTTTTATTCTGAGGGCCAAATTTTCCGAAACTTCCTTTCTTCTTGTATGAGGCTACAAAGGCATGATTCTCTTCACTTGGTCTTGTATTAGCTTTGGCCTTCAGTCTTGTTTCCTCTATTTTACATAGAGACCATAAATCATGGAATGGGGTGGCTTCTTTCTTCCCGTATAAACGAGAAGTGAAATTTCCCCATTCCTCTGGTAGAGCATTCAGTACCACTGTAATCATCGCAATGTCCGACATTACTCCTCCTAGTTCCTGCAGTTGATCTCCTATTTCAGAAATCCTCATGAAGTATGGAGTGATTTCTTCTTCCCTTGATAATTTCATTTTGTATAGTTCTTGTCTCGGAGAGATTGCTTCTCCTATAGTACTCACAGAGAATAGCTCCACCAATTTCTCATATATTTGTTTTGCAGTCTTTAGTTTTGATGCATGGGGAATGAGAGAGTCTTTAATAAATTCTATGAGAATCCTCTAGGCTCTATATTCTCCCTTCATGTACTTGGCATGGGTTGGAGCATCTTCTTTTGGGGGTTGAACAGTAGATCCTTCGATATAGTCCATTACTTTGACTTCAATTAAATTCAAGTCTGTCCTTTTCTTCCATGCACTAAAGTTTGATGATCCAACCAGCTTGTTGCTTTCTTTACAATAAGGCTTCTTGACAGATAGGGTCATGAATACTACTTGAGTGGATGGGCTTGCAGCTTCCTTAATGATGATTGAAAATGAAATCAAGGGTTTCCTTTAAGATAGGAGCTTCTTCAATGTTGGTGTTCTTGAACACTTGATTATAAAGAATACCTTCAGAAGTTGAGGTTCTCTTCAAACAATGTCTTGAGTGCAAATCTTTGATGGCAAAGGCTATTTTCTTGAATGAGTTGATCTTTTGAATGAGATAGGAGATCTCACTTGAAGTAGCTAGATAATCTTCCTTGCAAACTGATTTGACTTTCCAACCCAGACTTTGATCTTTGCTTCTTTGAGTGTCTTTGTTGACAACCAACCCTTGTGTTCAGCACCTTAGCTCTGATACCATGTTGAGAATTTGTAGGGCTGGAGGATAATACAAATTCTCTTCTTGATAATTACTTGTGACCTTGTGACCTTAATCAGAATGTACTAGTATGTTGCCCATGACATCCTTGGGAGGATGTTCTTATTATATGACGTTCATAGATGACTCACAAAACCTGGATATACTTCTTGAAGAAGAAGGATGAGGCTTTCATGTGGTTCCGTACCTTCAAAGCCTTGGTGGAAAATTCAACACGGAAAAAGATCAAGATATTGATGACCAATAATGGCATTGGATATGAAATGAACAAGTTCAGGAATTTTTGCAGAGAAGCTGGCATCAAGAGGGATACCACAACTGTCTATACTCTTGAGAAAAATGGTGTTGCTAAAAGAAAGAACAGGACCATTGTGGAAGTTTCCTGTGCCATGCTATGTGACCAAGGTCTTTCGAAGTTTCTGTGGGGAGAAGCTGCGAACACTGCTGTGTACATACAAAACCGATGCCCGCATTCTGCTCTGGACTCCAAAACTCCCAAAGAGGTTTTCTCTGGTAAGAAACCTGACGTCTCACATTTTAGAGTTTTTGGATGTCTTGTTTATTTTTATGTACCGAAGGAGAAGGGGAGCAAGCTGGATGCTTCTGGGAAGAAAGGAATGTTTGTGGGCTACAGCGAAACTTAAGGCCTATAGAGTCTATGTGCCTGGTCAAAGGGAAGTGGATATATGCCACGATGTTACCTTTGACGAAGATGCTTCCATGAGGAAAGTAATCAATCTTCCGAGATGAAGATCATGAAGCAAGGCCTGGAAATCAAGAAGAACCGAAGGATGAGACGATGCCTGATGTTGAAGGACCAATGGACCCTATTGATCCACCTCCTTCAATGAGGAAGAGACCATCATGGCTCAGGGACACTCTCGAGAATGTCGAGAATCATATGGCCCCAAGGGCGACATTCCGTGAAAGCAAGAAGCCGAATAGATACCAAGGGTATCTAGCAGCCATGAGTACAATCGTACAATCTGAGCCTGGATCTTTTGAGGAAGTCGTAAAGCATCAAGTCTGGAAGGATGATATGCACGAAGAATATGAGTCCATTATGAAGAATGATGTCTGGGATGTGGTTCCAAGACCGGAGGACAAAGCAGTTGTCACCTCGAAATGGCTCTATAAGATCAAGCATGGATCTGATGGTAGTGCTGAAAAGTTCAAGACAAGATTCGTTGTCCGTGGCTTCTCTCAAAAGGAAGGCGTAGACTATGATGACATATTTTCACCTGTGGCTCGATATACCACCATCCGATCTATCATAGCCTTTGCTGCTACGCAAGGATGGAATCTTCATCAGATTGATGTGAAGACAACAATTTTGTATGGTGCAATAAAGGAAGAGGTGTATGTGGAGCAACCTCTAGGGTTTGAAGTCCAAGATCGAGACACCCATGTTTGCAAGTTGAAGAAAGCCCTCTATGGGTTGAAGCAAGCACCCAGAGCTTGGTATGAGAGGATAGATAGCTACCTGATGAAGCTGGGCTTCACTCGTAGTAATGCTAATACAAACCTTTACTTCAAGGTTGATAGAGAAAAGCCTCTCATTTTGGTGCTGTATGTGGACGACCTCTTCCTGACAGGTGTTGACCCTCTCATTCATCAGCGTAAGAGGGAGCTCGCTACTAAGTTCGAGATGAAGGACCTAGGACCGATGCATTACTTCCTAGGCCTGAAGGTCTGGCAGAGACCTGGCGAGATTTTCCTTTCTCAAGGAAAATATATTGTGAAGCTTCTGGAAAGATTTGGAATGGTGGACTCTAAGTCCATGTCAACATCGATGGAGCTCAACTTTAAGAAGTTGAGTGGCAGCACTGCTGGGCCTGTGCTACCAAATCCTACTGAGTATCGTCAACTCGTAGGACCCTGATGTTCTTAGTGAACACCCGTCCAGATGTATGTTTTGCAATGAACACTTTGAGTCAACATATGGTTGAACCTCATCACATTCACTAGGTTGGTGCCAAGAATCTGTTGAGATATCTTCGGGGCACGATAAACCATGGGTCGAGATACACTATCGGGAGCGTGACACTCCTTGGATATACTGATGTCGATTGGGCTGGCAGTGTGGTGGATTGTAAGAGCACATTGGGATGCTGCTTCACTCTTGGGTCTGCTTCAATATCATGGATGAGCAGGAAGCAAAAGTCGGTAGCTTTGAGCACTGCGGAGGCTGAATACATTGCAGCGAGTATGACCTGTTGTGAAGCAATTTGGTTGCGAAAGCTCTTCAGTGAGTTGTTTGGGCATGTGCTAGATACCACCATGATACTCTTTGATAACTAGAGTGGGATTCGGTTGTTCGAGAATCTCGTGTTCCACGATTAATCCAAGCATATTGATATCAGGTACCACTTTATCCGGGATATGGTACAGCGAGGCATCGTAAGGCTCGATCATATAGGAACTGATGAGTAGGTCACAGACATTCTCACAAAGCCCCTGGGGAAGGTCAAGTTCCTAACCTTCCGTGAGAATCTTGGAATCGTGGAACGACCCTATGCTGAGGGTCCTGTTGGACGATGAGCTCTGGGAGCTCTAGGGGGCTTTAGGGATAGCTTCTCGGAGCTATAAGCACTCACGGGGCTAGGCTTGCCGAACCTTGTGGTGCTTCTGCCCCACCATTATGATATTGAGTTGGTTCACCTCTCATGATCTGTGCCCCGTATGCATCCTACCCATTGAGTCCCGGACTCATGGGAAGTACCTCTCATTTGGATAGTGAGGTGGGAAAAGCTAGAGACCAGTATCAAAGACCGATGGACGCATCGGATATTGTCGTACTCTCTATGTCTAGGATGGCAAGTATCCAACCACTTGATCTGGAATCAAGTCTAGTGAGGTTTTAGACCTCCACCTGACTTCGAGTCAGATAAACCAACTTCGGGTTGGTATGTGACACTTTTGAGTCCTATAGAGGTTTCGGACCTCTGGTCTGAATTTGTCAGCCGGGAATCATGTCTTTGTGACTAACCCACTCTTGTTCTGAAATAAAGAAGCCAGCAAAGCAAGTTACGGCAACATGACGCACGATGTTTGGATGTCACAAGTGCATGGGGTTCTCCCTAGTTGAGAGGGAGTGTTAATTTTGGACAACTAGGTCCAAACTCCATGTTGTGATGCTCAGATGAAGATGCCAATATTTTTATTGGATTCCTCTTTCGAAGAGGTGCAAGATCGATCTAAAGATCATCTTGATCCGATGAGCAAAACATTTATTTTGAATTTATTCAAAATATGTGCAGGGCGACTTGAAATGAAATGTAGACTTGAAGCCCCAGAAGTTGTGTCACACACCCTCACCGATGGATATATATAGGTCAACGTTGGAGGTCATTTCATTCATCACTCATCATACATTCTCTCTCTGCATCTGATTGATTTGATCATCACTTGGAGTCTCTTCTTCATCCACACGTGGGAAAACACAGCAAGAAGAAATTTCAATTTTCGACCTAGGGTTTCAATGCAAAGTTGACTAGCGTTGACTTTGGTCAACACATGGTCAAACTGACCCCAACTTTGGCCAAAATTCTGAATTCTGTAATCCACATTTTCTAGCACAGAAATCGGGGTTGACCATTGACTTTTGACGAGGTTGTGTTGACTTTTTGTTGCTGCTGTTTGCGTTCACCATTGACTGGGACAACGTTGACTTCTGTTGACTTTTGGTTGACTGATCTTGCTGTCTAAGAGGGTTGTGTGACACTTCTAGTTGGTTGACCGTATTGAGACTTTGCTAGTTGAAGCATCTTGTTGACCGTCATAAAGCACCAACACACATATATATTTTCGGCTTGTCTTCTGTTGATCTATTGGTATGTTCTATCAGCATTTTACTTTCTTGTTTATGTGATTGCTGACTGATATTGGGGATAAAAAGTAAAGTTGCATCAAGCATAGAACATCTACAAAAATTTACAATATAGGACTCCGACCTCATTGTTGAGATATGGAGTCGGACAAGTCTGAGATCACAAAAGCAATAGTCTGTGGTTTGATGTGAACAGGAGAAGACACGTACAACAAGGAAATAGGCCTATCCAGCAAAGGAAGAGAGATCCCCTGGATCTCTGTTTTGGGCTAGTAGTCTCGGATTTATGTTTTAGGTCACACATCGAAACTGCAGTAGGTATCTTGACAGCGAAAGACAAGGACCTTGCAAGGAGTGCAAGGAGAAGGTCACTCGGGTCTATTACTTGGATTCAATATCTTGGATATCTCAGAAGTATACAGTGCATAAAGGAGGCTGCAATCAGTGTGAGCCTCAGTCCTGGGTCACCTTGTTTCAAAAGAGCCTAGGGCATATACACAGCATGGAGGAGAAGGCATCACAACTAGGAAAGAAGTCTCGGACTAGTGCAGCAAGGGTACTGGAAGGTAAGCCGAGGAGGATTGTCTAGGTGACCGAGGCTAGATCAAGAATGAAAGGATAGAAGGCTAGGGACAGAGCTTCCGTAGGGCTGGTGCAGGACAGTGCAGAAAAGAAGTTCATCATAAGTAGCCTAGAAGAGCAGTGACAAGGTCTTGGAGGCATGCTAGTGTCAAGGGTATGTGTCATGGTTATGGTACTTGTCAATTGGTGATCTATAAGAAGAATGATTATCGGGTTTTCCTCTCCAGGAAGGAGAGGTTTTGGCCCAAGCTGGAAAGCCTAAATATTGTGTCCCTTGTGCATTTGATAATTGACTTGATGAAGAACGTAATAATCTAACGAAGATAAGATCTAAGTAAAGAAGCATAATGAAATCACAAGTAATTATCATGAAAGAGAGAAATTGAATTAAACGCCCTAATTTCTCAACAGTTACAAGAAATTTTGTATCTGTAATATTTCTCAATCGAGCCATTATCCTGGGAAGGGAGCCCAAGTAACTTCTGAATATTAATGAAGAAACATTGATTGGGAAAAATCTTTGTGGTTGAGACTGGTTGTGTGAAATTTTCTCTCTAATTAAGTTAAAAACTTAGTTGTGCTTTCATTCAGTAGATCTGCAATATGCTAGATTAAAGAATTGTAAAGTGCAAGGTTCATAGGAAAATTGATGCAGGGGCATTAGGCTCAAGAAATATTTTGTATTTTTATAAGACATAAGGGTCTTATGCTTCTAAATTCTCATGTAATTATTAGTATTTTTGAATAAAATAGTGAGGAATTGTAAATGTTCTCAAACCATTAGAAAACATGAGAGGAAGGTGACCAGTTCGGAATGTGAAGAGACAGTGAAATTAGGATCAGTTTCAGTTATTCTAGGGATTGAGTCTAAATTTAGGATGTTGAGAATTCCAAGAGTCTTGGGTGACCTGTTAGGGAAACTGAATTGATTCCTTAGTATCTTGTATAAATGTAAGCCTACGGGCAGATAGGAAGGAGAGTTGTTCAAGAGGCAGAGTAGTGAGGATAGAAGGGCCATCGAATTGAAGATCAGGCCACAGAGGAAGTAAGTTTTGTAATTAACTTAGTTTTATTTATACAGAGGAATTCAGAGTTAGATTGATTTGTGTATGAGGCTATGTGTGTTTCAATTTGACTTGCAATTTGGGGTGAATCGATCACTGAAAGAATCGATTCCAGTAGGTATTTAATTGCCTGTCTCAATTTATATATGACGAGTTGGATGCATTCTGAATTAAATCGAAATTTATGTAATCACTGGTTGAAGGAGGTTCGATTCTTTTTAACTTTCTGAGTTTATGGTTTACTGGTGTGAATTGTGTGAACTCTATGAATTAATCACAGGGATGTGTGAATTGAATGCATTAAGGCATAAATTGGTCGAAGGCATTTCAAAATGAATTGATCCATAGGAAGCATTAAAAGGAGGAATCTGGTGTTCTTATGTGAACATACAGAGCAGTAAGATCGGGGTCGAAGTCTTACTGAAGATTGACTTGCTCGAAATGATGGAGGGTTTTGTTTAAACCTGTTCGAATTGTTGATCAAACGTGCAGAGATTCCGTGTGAAAAACCTGAAGTGGAATGGTTAATATTCAACACAGTGAAACAGAGAAGTGAAATATATAGATTGACTGTGCGTAGAAAGAGCGCTATGATGGTTTGAAGAAGAACCGATGGTCTGGTTAAAGTGTGGAATGATGTGATATAGAACTGCATTAAGAATTGTAATGCAGAGTAATGGCGCAGTGAAGGCTTGTTTAAATATGGAGATGCCATATTGAACAATTGTGAATCGAGTCAATGAAACCTTGGGGAGAAGGCGTAGAGCTGAAAGTGAGATATGAAACAGATAAGACTGCAGAGGTGCCGAAGTGCAGAAATATGTTAGAGCCATGCATTGCGGAACTTTAAGATGAATGCGAAGGCAAAGAAGGGAGCGGAACTATGAAGCGGTTTTTGGAGGCGAAGTGTGGTTTTCGCGTTGGTTAAAACTGGTAAGTGGTATCAAGAAAAAAACGCGATATATGCCAGCTATTGACACGTGCATTTGAGTGGTATTCTAAAACCACGAATTTCGCAAAGTTTTTGGGTGTTAAAACATGAGGCTTAAAATTATGCGATATGCGTTCGATCGAATGGTGCTGGGGAATCAATGGCATTCGGATCGTGAAGCTGCGTTTGGGTTAGCGCAAAGGTAAGTCGAATCGCTGTGGGACCCGAACGTGTATTATGTTGACAATTGAGGTCTTAAAACCAAGTTGAAATGTTAACATGACATAATGGAATGGTGACTGAAGTTATTTGAATGGGTGTGCATATAAACATTGTTCATATATGCGTTGATGCATTTGATCAATGTTTTAATCCAAAGTCGATTTTTGTATAAGATGAATAAGCTGTGGGTCAATCTAAGGTATATTTTGATTGCTAGTGCCTTGGTTCTATTGAAGTCGAGATATTAAAAACCATATATAAATGTTGGTTAGAATTATAAAAGTCCAATGTTGATTCGCATTTTCATAAAGGGTGAGAGCCGAAGTTTAAGCTTTGGATTTAAATTGAAATTCGAATCTTTATTCAATTTATCATAAGATGGGTTTTAGAGCATGGTTTATAACCATCCCAATAAAAAGCTTCCACATAAGATAATTGAATCTGGGTTGTACATGTTGGTTTTATAACGATCAAATTTGTGAAGGTAGCTTCCGCATTTATGTTAGAGTTTGCCTAGATTTAAAATTATTTGGGGAAAAAATTTTCGAATGCAGTTTTACATGAACAAGAGAGTGAATATTGTGGGTTTGGCGAGGGAGCCCGCCATCAAAAATTAACATGTCCCATTTCAGGTTTCTATATATCCCATATTGGATAATTAGAATCCCCAGAGTACCATGTCAGCAGACTTGGTCCATCACCAAATTTCTCTCTTTAGCCTCAATTGTCAAGAGAAATTCAACAGACCACCCTCAACTTTTCTCGGGATCACCTAATTGAATCCTCTTAGCAATAGAGATTCCTCAGAGTATATTATCAGGGTTTGCATTGGTACATTCATAGTGATTGATGGAGACAAAGATGGTTTTGCTTCCTCCTCTATATCTACCTTGATATGTAGTGTGGAGCATGGCCATCTGGGGTTTACCTTTTGGTTCAGCCTTTCCTACTCACTTTCCTTGTTTTTCACTTGCATTTTTTTTCATTTGTATCTCTTTATCTTTTAGCTTTCAGGGGTAGCCTTGGCACTTACACATTTCATACGTGACCTACTGAATTTTCTGGTCCCATTGACAGTTGACCTACTATTTTGGTCACTCGTGGATATTAATAAAATTATCTTATCTTATGATCATAGAATGCCATATTTCAATTCTTGTAAGAAGCTACTTTTTATACGGTAAGATCCCTAACACTTTTATTAGTAACTTAATTTAATCCAGTGTTTCTACCTATTTTTCATATAAATAGGAACTCCCCCTTCTCATTTGCCTCTCTTATAACTTCAGTGCAATCAATAAGTTTTATTGGATAAGTCTTCCTCAATTTAATCTAACTTCACAGTTGCAATCCACACATAGTTGTGCAGATGCCCCCAATGATTTTGTGCTTATACTGTTATTTTCTGTTATTTGAAGTTGAATGCAATCACATATTTGCTATTATATTTAGTTATTCCTGTAGTCGCAGTGCTCATGCCATTTTGTATAGAGGCAGATTGCAAGGAGCAATACTAGAAATACATCTTAGATGGGCCACATCTGAGATGAGCCATGGCACATGTTGCAACTTTAAGCATCTTAGATTCCCTAAATATGGTTCACATGGAAAACAGAACCATATCCCCACACCAAGTGTTTGCTGACAAAACACAGACACATACTAGTGGCTTTATGCATCTCATTAAAATAAGACATGCATCATACTCCAACACAAATTTGTATAGTCAAGCTTTACAGTCCACATAACTGACGTTTAGATTTTAACACTTGCGTGATTGATTTCCTACCTCCTTCGGGAAGGATTTCAAGAAGTCCTATTCTTCGTCACTCTGGGGATTAAATTTTCTACATTCAGGAACTTCAGTGTGCTTTGAGGCTACAGACCATCAGATGTGAGGTTCTTGACTCTTGCATCCAACAACCCATTTGGACAATGACCTTCAGGAATATGGGAATATCTTGATTGTGTCTCTTCATATGACTAAAAAGAATAAAGGATATCTTTTGAGGTTGGGTTCTGAAATTCTCTGCTATTTCTTAATATTTGCAACAGTGGCTACTACCAATTTAATTTTAAGAAATTCTGTGTTCAGTTTCAATACGAAATTTCTTGTAATTTTAGACTTCAATCATAAAAGAAGAACGATTGGCCTGTGGAAGCCAGTGATTTGCTCTCCAATGAGCATTTAGTCAATTGGGATCTATTTTAACACGAAATGATGTCATCCTTTTCTACATTCAGGAACTTCAGTTTGCTTTGAGTTTCTTGGCTCTTGCATCCAACAACCTATTTGGACAATGACATTCAGCACTATGGGAATATCTTGATTGTGTCTCTTCATGTGACTAAAAAGAATAAAGGATATCTTTTGAGGTTGGGTTCTGAAATGCTCAGTTATTTCTAAATATTTGCAACAGTGACTACTACCAATTTAATGTTTAGAAATTTTGTATTCAGTTTTGTTAATTTTAGATAACCATGGTATGTTCTATGCTTAATGCAGTTTACTTCAATCTTTCTTCTTATTAGCCCAATTCAATTACAGATAAGCAATCACATAATCGTTGAAAGTAAATGCTGATAGAACATAAAATAGATCAACAGAAGACAAGCCAATATAAGATACAAGAATTTGTAATTCTTCTTATTCAGCAAAGATAGAGAAAAATGTTTGTTACAGCAGTCAACAGGATGCCCTAGCCAGCAAAGACTTTGCTGGTCAAACCAGACCTTCCAACCTCCAAATAGGTTCAGTCAAACTCATACAATTTCGGCCTTCCTTCAGTGTCACACACACCCAAACATCAGCTCCCAAAACAGTCAACACAAGTCAAAATCCCTGCGGTCAAAGACAGTCAACACTGCAGTCAACTGCGGTCAAGGGCTGCGGTCAAGGTCAACGGTTTGCCTCGATATCTGTGCCCTCCAATGAGGCCTTCCAAAATCGAAAATTCTGGGCATAAAACGCAATCAAACTTCAAGGGTTGACCCATGGTCAACACTGGTCAACGCTCCAGTAAAGGCCCTAAAACAATCCGAAAATTGCAGCTTCATATTCACACATGGGAAAGAGAGAGAAGCCTTTTGAAGGTTGTACGAACCAATCAAATGAGGGAGAATGTGTGAGATGAGATGATGAGCAAATGAGCATCAAGTCTCTCCAATTTATATCTATCAATGAGGGCGTGTGACACATCTTTTGGGGCTTGTGAGCCTACATTACAATTCTGGCCGACCTTGACAATTTGCACCTGTGTGGAAAATAAATTCAAAATATAAGTTTTGTTCATCCAAACAAGATGATCTTTAGAACAATCTTGCACCTCTCCGAAAGAGGAATCCAACAAAAATATCATCTTCATCATATGAGCAATGCAACATGGAGTTTGGACCTAGTTGCCCAAAATTAACACTCCCTCTCAACTAGGGAGAACTCCATATGTCCACCTGTGCAATCCTGTCATCCACTGCCATCATGTACTATCATCATCATCATCATGCAATCCTGTGTCATCCTGTTGTAGCTGCTTTGTTGGCTCTTCTCTGCAAACGAACGAGAGTGAGTCAAAAAGACATCACTCTCCACTGACCTAAAGTCAGTTTAGAGGTAAAAACCTCAACCAGACTCAAGAGTGAGTCACATACTGACCCGAACTCAGTTTAGAGGTAAGAACCTCATCCAAACTTGATCCCAGATCAAGGTGTTGGAAGCATCCCATCCTAGACATTGAGAGTACGGAAATCCCCAATGCGTCCATCGGTCATGCTATCGGTCTCTATCCTCATTTCCAAACGCATTGGCCAAATGAGAGGTACTTCCCATGAGTCCCAGACTCCATGGGTAGGATGCATGTGGGGCATAGATCAAAGAGAGGGTGAACCAGCTCAATATCATAACGGTGGGGAAGAAGCATACCAACAAGGTAAGGTGAACCCCGCCCTGTGGTTTCTTATAGCTCCAAGAAGTTATCCCCAAGCCCCCTGGAGCTCCTAGAACTCATAGTCCAACTCAAGCGAGACCCTCAGGATAGGGTCTGTCCACGATACCAAGCTTCTCACAGAAAGTTAAGAATTTGACCTTCCCCAAGGGCTTCATGAGAATATTTGCGACTTGCTCATCAGTCTTGTAGAGCCCCTAAACCATCATTTTATACATAAATTTATCCTATACATATATTTAAGCATAAATGCAAATAAATGGAAACCAGCAGTAAATTTAAACTTACATAAGTAACTATTTTATACATAGAAAAATCTCTGGAATGAAATTGATGATTTATTGAGCTGTGGTTCTCCTCATGAATGCAGCGGACAGGTTACCGAAACAATCGTTTCCTCCTAGCCAATCTAGGAAACAATCCTAGACCTAGAAGATGCCTCTTCTGCCCCCGTGCCCAGAATTCCAAGAACAATGAGTCTTCTCTTCAAGACAGTTCATATCCCTCAATATTTCCTTAGACCATAGTGCAGAATTAGCAAAGAAAAGCCTCCCCCTCTCCTTCATATTCCACTCCTTATATAACTTTCCTCCACCTCCTCACGTTTATGTAGATATTATAGGCATTTATGTGGATATTATAGTCATTTATGTAGATATTATAGGCATTTATGGGGGCATTATAGTCATTTATGTAGATATTGACTTTGATTAATTATTTAAGATTAATTGTATTATCTTTGTTTTTAACTTAATTAAATTAACTTTATAATTAATTAAATTATATTATTATTTTATTTGTCCACTCACATATAATTTGTACTAAATTATATTTTGTTTTTCTTGAATAATGCTCTACCATGCATACGCATATAAGAGCGGTACATGTTTTAAGTATCTTGTTGATATTTCATTATATCTTGGCAAAATAAAAGGCATTGTGATATTCAATTTGTTACTCTAACTTAGGTAGTTTCGATATTAGTAGGTATGTATCCTAGTGCGATGTATGCGTTATATGCATGTGTTGCTATCATATGCATATGTCATATACACGCTAATATTATTTTGTTTATAACTTGGAATGGGTTATTACATACTTCCTCCCTTCGGAAAACTTCGTTTCGAAGTTAGGGTTTTATATAATCATCTTGATAATTGCATTTTAGAGATTAGGGTGATTGTATAAGGCTTGTAATTTAAGATTGACTTTTTGTTTGAAGATGTATATATTTATAATTTAATTGTTACTTCCATTTTAACCGAGTCTCCAAGCTATTCTAGAATCATCCTATCCTTCCTAATCTCTTCTGCTCCCATCTTATCCATCCTCTACAGGAATACGTCATGGCATTGGTTTTTTTACTGATCCAACCATTCATAGACCTCAAGGGTATCAGTGTCGATTACGTCGACCTGATTTACCAGTAGGCATCTGGCAGTCATCATCACACGTCTAAAGGAGCGTGACTCGCACTGTCCTCCCATGACTCCAGGTTTTTGAGGATAAACGGTGGGCAACACCTCCACCCCTCCTAGTAGGACTAGGGTCAACACTCTATCATGGAATCTCATGGAGTCTCAACTATTCTTGGAATTTTGTCATCACGTAGATTGTTTCGGTAACGATGTGTTCTGCAAAGTAAACACTTGTGCACAATTTACAATGTAAACACTCGTACACACATTACAACATATGCATCTATATATTCAATACAATTTCTCACTAGATAACAACTCTTGTATAGTTCATACAAGTTCCATCTATGATACAATGTATTTAGCCATTTTCAATCTATATACTAATATGTTTCGTTTTATTATTTAAAAATGTAGTTACTCTTCTATTTCTATTCCTTCAATCATATTGGGATGTAAAATGAAATGAATTGATAGATAGCCTTATTCATAACGTAATCTATGATCTAGATTTCATATTCCTGCAATGTTAATTTAAATGACATATTGCATATCGGTATCTATGCACTAGTAAAGTTAAACAAACACCATATATCCTTTATCACTAGAGTTAAGTAATATTCTATCTTTATGGATATCCATGTACCAGCAAAGTAAAACTCATCCTTACGTGATATTTCAAAATAAAGTTTTAAGTATCAAAATAGAGCAGTCATATGCATATAAAGTTTCCAGTTTCTCAAAATTTAGCATAAGTTGGGGTAATTTTGGCATATGGTCTCAGCATCTTACCAAGTCGCCGATCCAGGACTATATTTGTCCCACTGGACTTTAACTTGGTCTATCAGTCGGTTCTTGAGCTGTCGAACCCTACGTTCCATAATACGTAATGGTTTGACCGTAATGGTTCCCTCGTCTGATACCTGTAGTTCCTTCCATTGAAGATCATGAGATTTGTCAGCAATATAGTGTCGTAAAGTAGATACATGAAATACATTATAAATTTTGTGCAAGTGGGGTGGCAGTGCAAGACGATAGGCGACAGGTCCAACTTTTTCCAAGACTTTGAATGGCCCTATAAATCGGGGTGATAAGTTTGTCTCCTTCCCAAACCCAATGGTGCTCTTATTTGGCCTGATGTGGATGAAGACCTGATCTCCCACTACATAGTTTCTATTTGTCCTGTGAGCATCAACATAACTTTTCTGTCTATCCTATGCCTCTTTCAATCGTTGCCTAATCAGCTTTACTTGTTCCTCCATCTCTTGGATCAATTATGGCCCGACTATTACCCAGTCTTCTAACCTGTCCCAATTCAACGGCGTTCTGCAGGGTCTCCCATATAATGCTTCAAATGGAGGCATCCCGATTGAACTGTGATAGCTATTGTTGTATGCAAATTCTACTAAGGGTAAGTACTTTTCCCAGTGCGATTGTTGGTCCATAACATATATCCTTAGCATATCTTCTAGTACTTGATTTACCCTCTCTGTTTGTCTGTCAGTCTCAGGATGATAAGTTGTACTCAAATTTAACTGAGTCCCTAACGTTGATTGCATACAAGTCCAGAATCTCAATGTGAATCAAGAATCTCTATCTGATATGATTTTCTTAGGTACTCCATGAAATCTAATAATTTCATTTATGAATACCCGAGCTACATCAGCAACTTCATAAGTATTTCTTACCGGGATAAAATGAGCGTTTTTTGTTAATTTATCTACCACAACCAAAATGGCATTATGTTTTTGTTGTGTAAGGGGTAGCCCAACGATAAAATCCATAGAAATTATTTCCCACTTGGTCATAGGGATGTCATGAGGTTGTAGGAGACCTGCAGGGTGACAATGATCAGCTTTTACCTGCTGACATTCAAGACACTTAGCGACAAATTAGATAATGTCGTTTTTCATGCTTGTCCAGAAGAAGAGTCTCTTAGTGTCAGCATACATCTTCTTTACACCAGGATGTGCACAATACACTGCTCTGTGGGCTTCCTTCAGGATGGTGTTTCGAAGATCTCCACTATCTAGTATATACATCTTTCCATGAAATCGCAAAATTTTGTCTTCTTCCAAATCATATCCTTCGAAATTGGGTTCCTTCGAATGGTTGTTATCAAGCTCCGACCCTACTTTTAAGTACCAACTATCTCCTACGAGATGTTCAAGTACTTGATCTCTTAAGTCTACCTTGATAGGTATGAGGGAAAATATTCGAGGTCTTCTACTTAAAGCATTTGCTACTACATTCTCCTTCCCTTTTATATATGAAATCACAAAATCATATTCACTTAAGAATTCACTCCATCGTCTTTGTCTAGCATTTAAGTCTCTCTGGGTGAATAACTACTGTAAACTTTTGGTGGTCACTTTTAAACACAAAGTTTCTTCCTCTCAAGTAATGTCTCCATATCTTTAAAGCTAAAACTACTGCGGCTAACTCTAAATCATGCGTAGCATAAAGTTCTTCATGGAGCTTGGAATGAAATTTCTTTGAAGCAGATATTACCAAAGATGAAAAAATCGCGATCGGGATAAAATCGCCGAGGGGAAAAAATTGGAAAAAATCGAAAAAAATCGACACATACAAAAATATTCATTTTTTTTCAATTTTTTAATATCTAAAGCATCTACAGCATAAAATAAATGCATTGACACATAAATATGAAAAAAAAAACTAATATATAAGATGTGTAATATCATGTCTAGTGCTACATCACACATAAAACTGAATCCTGTCCTGAATACTAAGTCCTGAGTCTCAACTCAACCTCAAAATATCAACAAAAAATATAATAATGTATCTCATATCATGAGTCGTAATGTTATATACAAAGGAATGCACCAAATAACCTATACTACTGATTTCCTCTGCCCCTCTTGCGAGAAAATGTAACAGCTTTCCCTCTAGACGAAGAAGTTGGCGGGGCTGGAAATGGACTCTGTTGTGCTCCAGATCCTGAAGCACTAGGAGTTAAAGGAGGTAGACCACGTCCTCTACCAGTAGCAGGGGTAGGTGGTGTCACCTCCTCCTCCTATTGTTGCTCCTCCTCCTCCTCCTCCTATTGTTGCTCCTCCTCCTCCTCCTCATGAAACTCATCATTGATTCATCGCTACTAGAAATGGGATCATCAACAAGAGATACATAAAAATCATCTAGCTCAAAGTCTTCAGACTTGGATTGCTCAACCTTAAAATGCGGTAGAAAAAGATTAACATGCCTAACCAGTTGTTTTCCTTTGAGTGAAGGGTACATTCTTGTTAAGGCCACGGTAGGGGAGTTCAACAATCAATACCACCAACATCAACAAAGTTCAACAATCAATGCCACCAACATCAAGGTTCTTAAAGGACTTCATACTCTTGATCAAATGCCACTCTCATACCCTTACACATAATAGAATCAAATGGAAACAATGCAAATCCCCAAACCATGAAACCTTGAAAACCATTAAGTCTGCTGAATTTTGAGTGAAATCTAAAATTCTAGTTTCTTCATATGAAATCCAATGAGGTCGAAACCACTCTTAAACATCCCGAGTCATTTCATGGTAATGTTAAAAATTTAAGTAAAAGGATGAAAATGAAAAATAAAGGAAATATCACTTTTACTTTAAGAATTTAACATTACCATGAACTGCCAACAGGGTGTGTTAGGAAAATGAGAGGGCTGCAAAAATGACCAAAAAAAAAATCGATTTTTGAACTTATAGGGTTTCTATTTGATGGGCCCACGATTTTTACCAAAATAATCGCGATTTTTTCGTAAAAATCGCGATTTTATCGCGATGACGATTTTTTCAAAAAATCGTTCAAAAAATCGCCGATTAAATCGGCCGCTTGAAAAACTCGCGATTGTTTCAAAAAATCGTGATAACATCGCGATTTTTGTTACTTTGGCTATTACGCCCCCTTCCTACATTAATACTGCACCTAACCCCTGTTTAGATGCATCGATACACACAGCAAAATATTTATCCATATCAGGTACTCGCAAAATGGGTGCACTAGTCAATAATCTTTTAAGTTCGGAAAATGCTTTATCACATTCCTCAGTCCATTCATACCTAACACCTTTGCGCTGGAGGGTTGTGATCGGCTTTGCAATTTTGGAGAATCCCTCCACAAACCTTCGATAGTAACCTACTAAACCCATAAAAATATGCACTTCATGTGCATTCTTAGGTATCTGCCACTCCCTGATTGTGTTTAGCTTTTCAAGATCTACAGAGATCCCTTCACCAGATATGATATGACCTAAGTAATGAATTTCCTTTTGAAAGAAAGTGCATTTGGATAATTTTCCATACAACTTGTGTTCTCTGAGGCAAGATAATATTATCCAAAGATGCTCTTCGTGCTTAAGCTTGATACCATTGCAACCAATGACTCTCTTACCTTCAAAAGGTGCCTGAAGGTGAGGTAATAGTTAGCAAATCTAGTCTTTGCTATCTTCAACAACTCCAATTTGGAGTGAGTACGGAAAAGCCCATTGGTATTGCTATGAGTTGTAATAAATTTTATCATTTTTTTACCTCTCTTGTACAAATCACCAGCCATTTGAATTGAGGTTGTTTGTTTTTAATGATATCATGCATCAAAAGGTTCACTGTGTGAAACCAAATACCTGCATCAAAATATGTTGGGGCTTATCCTCAATAATTGCTCCTTGCCTTACGCTTATGTAAAAGCATTATCAATGATGACTTGTAAGGACATTGTATGCCTAGTCTTTCAATTATTGCAAGTAATGGTTCTGCAATGTTAATGCCGGTCTTGAATTTGTCTGAATAATCATATGTTTACAGGAAGATTGCACCACTAACCGACACAGCCAAAACACTTATCAATGGATTTCCTTTTACATTTGTCCATCCATTAGATACAATGGACACACCATGCTCATTCCAAGAACTTGTCATTCTACTCAAAGAATGAGTTATTTTAGCTTTTTCATGATCAAGTCCCACGGTTTTGGCCTTGTCATACCGAGGGCTCTTATATCCTTTGGGGGCATCATTAATGGCAGAAACCATTTCATGCCAATAAGGTGAGCGAAGAACATTGAATGGTACCCCACATGGATAGAGAAACCGGAAAATTTTTGAATCCACATCATTCCTACACCCTTGTCAAGGAAATCAAATATGGTTCTACGCCTTAATCCAGGTGTGCCACTGCCTCCATAACCACTGGCATGGGTGGAAGTTGATGGACTTGTTTGTCCATGACGTGATGGGCCTGATGGTGTATAAGAATCAATGAAACCCCTAGATCTTTTAGATCTCTATAGGGCAGCCTCATCTTCCTTTCTATATTTCTCTCTCTCTGTTGCTGGCACACTAACACAAATTTTGATTCCTAGATTTTTTTTCTCCATCCCCTAGCATTTTCCCACAAAGGTGCCTTCTGGCACGGGTGTATGAACCATGGTATTGTTTATTGCAATGGGGACAAATAAATTTAGTGGTTCCACCACCTTTCCCTCCTTCCTGCTTCTGAACATATTTCCACAAAGGTGTCTGAGTTTGGTCTTGTCTAGTTGGGGTATCTATGGCCTCATGTTCTCCACTCCCCCCTTCCTCCTCAACATAATCCTCCTCCTCTTCAGGATTTTCATCAAATCCACCATAACCCACTTCTTCATCCTCCTCCTCTTCTCTAATGTGTCTCTTTCTTCTACTCTCCAAGACCATTATTACAAAGAAAGGAACTAACATGAGGAAAATCCCTAGCCATATAGCCATGATGTTTCAAGTTTCAAGTTTCAAGTTCTAGCCTGCAAAACAAATGGAGAAATGCCAAATGGGAATAGGAAATGCAACATAGGAAGAAAACAATTCAATTTTTAAGTTTTCAACACAATAAAATGCAACATTCAGGAAAAAAAACAAGTTTTCATTTTTGAACAACTTAAAAATTCATCCTAGAAAACACAAAACTAGATTAGAAGACCTACCTCTTTCTTGCTATCCTCCTGTTGCTCTCTTGAAGCTTGATCCTTGCTCTCTCCTTGGCATTTTCGCAGCTCCGCTCTCCAAACTCTCAAGCTCTCCTTCTTGCTCCTCTTGCTCCTCTTGCTCTCTCACTCACTCAACTAAAAACAATAAACAAAAAGAGGGGAGGGTGGGCTTTTATAAACCCAACCCTCCTCCCTCCCTCTCCAAAAAAAAAAAAGATTTTTTTTTAATGAATTTTTTTCACGCCGGCGAGACATTTTTTTTGTCGAGAGCGCGCGCCTGAAATTCGAACGCTCCCCCGCCCCCCCCGGCGAAAAACGCTCTCGAAGTATTTAACGCCGAAGCGCTCGGTGTGAGCGCCCGTCGAGTGCCCCCGGAACGCTCCTGAAAAGGCAGGGAGCGTTTTTATTGGGCCGGAAACGCGCTCCCGAAAATGCTCCCCTCAGGAAGCGTTTTCGGGAGTGCATTTTTGAGCGCTCCCAAAACGCTCCCGAATGGAGCGCGTTTCGGGAGCAGGAACGGGGGGGGTGAAGCTTCCCTAGAACCCTGATACAAACTATAAAAATGCTAGAGGGAATTTTTATTTGTGCAGCTCCGCACTGTTTTAAGTCATTTCTAAAGAGAATGGAATTTGAATTACATGTAAATGAGACACACTGGGATTTACTTCAACCTATAGTTGAAAAAAAAAAATGAGGCACAAGATAAGGATGTTCCTAAACCTATACCAGATTTATCAGATCCTTAGCTTAGGAAACCATCCGATTCACAACCTAGGGTATTGTCTTCCCATGGATGATTTCCTGTTTATACCATTCACACATCATTCGCACAGAGACATTTACTAGGCATTAAGTAGGCCATATAATTGTTAAATTTACTTCAATTTCATGTTTTGTTTACTCTTCATTCGGGGTGTAGGGTACTGGCCTATAAGGTCCCAAAGCATTTGAAATAGCTCCAATACCATGTGTAGAGCCCCTAAACGATCATTTTATACATAAATTTATCCTATACATATATTTAAGCATAAATGCAACTAAATGGAAACCAACAGTAAATTTAAACTTACATAAGTAACTATTTTATACATAGAAAAATACCTGGAATGGAACTGATGATTTCTTGGGTTGTGGTTCTCCTCGTGAATGCAGTGGACAGGTCACCAAAACAATTGTTTCCTCCCAGCCAATCTAGGAAACAATCCTAGACCCAGAAGATGTCTCTTCTGCCCCTGTGCCCAGAATTCCAAGAACAATGAGTCTTCTCTTCAGGACAGTTCATATCCCTCAATATTTCCTTATGGACCATAATGCAGAATTAGCAAAGAAAAGCCTCCCCCTCTCCTTCATATTCCACTCCTTATATAACTTTCCTCCACCTCCTCACATTTATGTAGATATTATAGGCATTTATGTGGATATTATAGGCATATATGTAGATATTGACTTTGATTAATTATTTCAAGATTAATTGTATTATCTTTGTTTTTAACTTAATTAAATTAACTTTATAATTAATTAAATTATATTATTATTTTATTTGTCCACTCACATATAATTTGTACTAAAGTATATCTTGTTTTTCTTGAATAATGCTCTACCATGCATATGCATATAAGAGCGGTATACGTTTTAAGTATCTTGTTGATATTTCACTATATCTCGGCGAGATAAAATGCATTGTGATATTCAATTTGTTACTCTAACTTAGGTAGTCTCGATACTAGTAGGTATGTATACTAGTGCGGTGTATGTGATATATGCATGTGTAGCTATCATATACGTATGTCGTATACACGCTAATATTATTTTTCTTATAACTTGGAATGGGTCATTACAAGTCCCAATGTGATGGAGCCTTACGGCACCTCGTTGTACTATGTCCCAAACAAAGTGGTACCTAATATCAATATGCTTGGATCTTTCGTGGAACACGGAATTCTCAGAAAGATGAATCCCACTTTGGTTATCACAAAGGATAACGGTGGTATCCAACACATGTCGAAATAGCTCACTGAAGAGCTTTCTCAACCAAACAGCTTCACAACAGGCCATACTCGCTGCAATGTATTCGACCTTGGCGATGCTCAAAGCAACTGATTTCTGCATCCTGCTCATCCAAGATATCGAAGCAGAACCAAGAGCGAATCAACATCTAGATGTGCTCTTACAATCCACCACACTACCTACCCAATCAGCATCGGTATATCCATGGAGCCTCATACTCCTGGCAGTGTATCTCAGCCCATGGTTGATTGTGCCCCAAAGATATCTGAAGAGATTCTTGCCATCAATCCAGTGAATGTGATGAGGCTCGGCCATGTATTGACTCAACGTGGTCACAGCAAAACATATATCCGAACGTGAGTTCACTAAGAACATCAAGGCCCCACAAGTTGACGATACTCAGTGGGATTTCCTAACTCGGGCCCAGCAGCATTTCCACACAACTTCTTAAAGTTGAGTTCCATCAGAGTAGTCATGGACTTACAGTCCACCATCCCAAATCTCTCCAGCAGCTTCATGAGATATTTTCTTTGAGAAAGGAAAATCTCACCTGGCTTTTGCCAGACCTCCAAGCCTAGGAAATAGTGCATCAATCCTAGGCCCTTCATCTCGAACTCGGAAGCTAGCTCCCTCTTACATTGATGAATGAGAGGGTCAGCACCTGTCAGCAAGAGATCGTCCACTTAGAGAACCAGAATGAGAGGCTTATCATTATCAACCTTAAAATAAAGGTTTGGATCAGCATCACTTTGAGTGAAGCCTAGCTTAATCAAGTAGCTATCGATCCTCTCATACCAAGCCTTGGGGGCTTGCTTCAACCCATAGAGGGCTTTTTTCAACCTGCATACATATGTGTCTCTATCTTGGACTTCGAACCCCAAAGGTTGTTCCACATAGACCTCTTCCTTGATCGAACCATGTAAAAAGGCAGTCTTCACATCCATCTGATGGAGACTCCATCCTTGCATTGCAGCAAGGGCAATGATTGAACGAATGGTGGTATAGCGGGCAACAGGTGCAAATATATCATCATAATCTATGTCTTCCTTTTGAGAGAAGCCTCAAGCAACAAATCTTGCCTTGTACTTTTCAGCACTTCCATCGGCTCCATGCTTGATCATGTAGAGCCATTTCGAGGTGACAACAAATTTGTCCTTCGGTATAGGAACCACATCCCAAACATTATTCTTCATGATCCATTCATATTCCTCGTGCATAGCATCCTTCCAAACTTGATGCTTTACGACTTCTTCAAAAGTTCCAGGCTCAGATTGTACAATAGTACTCATGACTGCTAGGTACCCTTGGTACCTATTCGGCTTCTTACTTTCTCGGAATGTTCCCCTAGGAGCAATCTGTCTCTTTGCATCTTCGAGAGTGTCTCTTAGCCATGAAGGTCTTCTTTTATTTGAAAAGGGTGGATCTATGGGATCCATCGAACCTTCAACGTCGGGCATCGGTTCAACCTTCAGTTCTTCCTACCTTCCAACTTCTTCTTCTTCTTCTTCTTCTTCTTTGTCTTCCTTTGAGATAGGAAGATTTCTAACCTTCCTGAGGGCATTATCTTCATCGAAGGTGACATCATGGCATATCTCCACTTCTCTTTGACCAGGCACATAGATTCTTTATGCCTTCGAGGTTTCACTGTAGCCCACAAACATTCCCTTCTTCCCAGTAGCATCCAGCTTGCTCCTCTTTTTCTTTGGCACATGAGAATAAATGGGACTTCCAAAAACTCTAAAATGAGAGACATCGGGCTTCTTACTAGAGAATACTTCTTCGAGAGTTTTGGAGTCCAATGCAGAGTGTGGCCATCTATTTTGAACATACACAGCAGTGTTGGCAACTTCTCCCCATAGAAACTTCGGCAAACCTTGGTCATAAAGCATGGCATGGGCAGCTTCCAAAATGGTTCTATTCTTCCTTTCAGCAACACCATTTTTTTTGGGAGTACTCAGTATACATAGTGGTGGTCTCCCTCTTAATGCCTACTTCCCTGCAATATTCATTGAATTCATTCGACTCATACTCGGTTCCATTATCGGTCCTCAAAATTTTGATCTTCTTCCCTGTTTGATTTTCAACCAAGGCCTTGAAGGTACAAAACCACTTGAATGCTTCGTCCTTCTTCTTCAAAAAATATTTCCAAGTCTTGCAGGAGAAGTCATCTATAAAAGTGATATAGTATAAACATCCTCCCAAAGATGTTATGGGCAGCATACCAGATAGATCAGAATGTATCAATTGCAAAATATCAGATGTCTTCGTGACACTTGAGGGGAATGGTCCCCTTGTATGCTTTCCTTCGGCACAACCCTAACATGCACCTTCATGATCATCTTTGAAATCGGGCATCCCTGTCACCACCTTCCTTGCTTCGGGAAGAGCTTTGAAATGAAGGTGTGCAAACCTTTGGTGCAATAGCTCGGATTGAAAAGTTGAGTTACATGTCATGGCCCCCAACGAACTCCCTCCGACCTGATAGAGTGTATCAACTCTAAAACCAAGAGTGAACGCTTCTTTGAAGTTCCTCTTCCAAGTGTGTACCTTTCCATCGATGAATGCCACCTTGAATCCCTTGTCTTCCATTTCCGAGATAGACACTAGATTCTTCTTCAAGTCAGGTACGTACAACACATGGAAGGGCTGGTCACACACACCCAAACATCAGCTCCCAAATCAGTCAACCCAAGTCAAAATCCATGTGGTCAAAGACAGTCAACGCTGCGGTCAACACTGTGGTCAAGGGCTGCGATCAAGGTCAACGGTTTGCCTCGATTTTTGTGCCCTCCAATGCGGCCTTCCAAAATGAAATTCTGGGCAGAAAACGCAGTCAAACTTCAAGGGTTGACCCACAGTCAACATTGATCAACACTCCAGAAAAGGCCCTAAAACAGTCCGAAAATTGCAGCTTCAGATTCACACGTGGGAGAGAGAGAGAAGCCTCTTGAAGGCTGTACGAACCAATCAGATGAGGGAGAATGTGTGATATGACTTGATGATCAAATAAGCATCAAGTCTCTCCAATTTATATCCCTCAATGAGGGTGTGTGACACATCTTTTGGGGCTTGTGAGCCTACATTACAATTCTGGCCAACCTTGACAATTTGCACGTGTGGAAAATAAATTCAAAATATAAGTTCTGCTCATCCAAACAAGATGATCTTTAGATCAATCTTGCACCTCTCCGAAAGAGGAATCCAACAAAAATATTATCTTTGTTATATGAGCAATGCAACATGGGTTTGGACCTAGTTGCCCAAAATTAACAAGTTTCAATACGAAAATTCTTGTAATTTTAGACTTCAATCATAAAAAAGAACGATTGGCCTTGTGGAAGCCAGTGATTTTCTCTCCAACGAGCATTTAGTCAATTGGGATCTATTTTAACATGAAATGATGTCATCCTTTTCTCCAATGAGCATTTAGGCAACTGGGATCTATGTTAACACAAAATGATCTCATCCTTCTCTCCAATAAGAATTTAGGCAATCGGGATCTATTTTAACATGAAATGATGTCAGTTTTTAACAGACATTTTAAAAAGTAGTCTTATAACATTAAATTCTGAATAAATACACATTTAGAAATACTTGCCTTCTCTTCTTGTTCTTGTAACCAGGATTCCGTGGCATTCAAATCTTCAACTACCCACTTCTGTACATCTGAAGGATTGAAATCCAATTTCTCGGTGTTCTTTGCATCAATGTTTCTTACCTTCTGAACAAGTGAAACAACATAGAGATTAATATGGTTAACAAATATGGTAACAATACTATAATGCGGTAACATAAAAAAGAAGCATATTATAAGCATTACAGGATTGCTTTGCACAGGCAGTTTGATCTGGTTTGATTTTAGATGTATTAATAATTTTAAGCCAGATCCAAAGTAAATTTCACACTGAAATAGTTCTATAAATTTGGCGATGCAACAAAATAGTTCACAAACAGTAAAAGAGCTCCGGAGCAACTTTGAATAATCATGGAATTCATGTGCAATCAAACAGATTCAATACCTTTAATTGTAATAGTCTGTCAAGCCAGAAGACAGTTATAACAAAAACATCAAAGTCACATTTATTAAGAGAGAAAGAACAATATCAAGCTCCAACTTCGCAAGGCTTTTTCAGAAAATCCTCGAAATGTTTATCTCTGGGAAACAAAGGTTCTTATTTGGGACAATAAACTAGGACAAGATTCACTGTTGAATTGACTGCTGTAAAACTCCACATACAGTTATATGTAGAAAGCCATGCACGCAAAGAACTTGAGAAGAAATCATGTTATATCATGACCAATGAAACTACTGAGGTGAATTATGGAAATATGATGCATAATAGATCTAATATCCCTATATTTGACGCAATCAAGCCGGTGAATAAAGTTTTTACAATCATAAACAACATGAAACCTGCAACATAAGAATTCAAGCATATTCCCAATAAACATGACTCAGAAGCACAAGGAATTTAACAAGATGAGGATAAAACAAACATGGCCCCAACACTTCCTATGAGATAGGAAATCGAAATAAGTTTGTCAACAAGTAAAAATTCAAAATAGACCATCAGTAGGTACCTAGATAAGCTTTGTGGCAAGGAAGAAGATGAATCAAAGCTCCACTAATATACACTATCTAGACAGGTCACTGTGCAGATTAAGAAACCATCAATCAACAAGGATAAAATAAACATGGCCCCAAAACATTTTGAGTTAGGAAATCAAGTTTTGTCTACAAATGAAAATTTAAAATAGACAACCAGTAGGTACCTCGATAAGCTTTAATGCAAAGAAGAAAAAGCACCAGTGAAAGACACTACCTAGATAGGCCGCTAAGCAAATTAAGAAAGCATCATTGATTACGCTTTCTTACGAATGAACAATGAGGAAATTGTCATAGATTTGAGTTGAATACCCAAGCGATAAAAATTGTGATAGAATAATCTATACAAATTACAAATGATCTCATTTGCTTTTGAATTCTTATTCTTCCAATCTTCATGTAGCATTATCGCAGAACCATTGTTGTCCATCCAAGATTGAGAACAAAAACATCCAACTCCTCATTCTAGTTACAGATCTTAGAATTCAAGCATATTCTCTATAAATATGATTCAGAAGCACAAGGAATTTAACAAGGTGATGATTAAACAAGAATTGCTCAAAACATTCTGTGTTTGGAGATCCAAATAAGTTTTGCCTCCAGATAAAATACACAACCAGTAGATGCATAGGTAAGTTCACTAAGCGAGGAAGACTAAGTAGAGCTCCACTGAAAAACACTACCTAGATAGGTCACGAAACAAATTGAAGCATCTATCAACAAGCTTTATACATTAAATGATCGAGAAAAATGTCATAGATTTTGGTTGACTACTTGTTGCCATCTCATATGGTATGAGGAGATTGTGATCACATATTTAAGCATCAATACAAGCATCACTCTTCTAGTGGCTTGATGTTCTAGATCGCTCTTGATGTGAGCTCTTAAGAAGGGTTATTCAAATGTGACGTCCCTCTCTGAATGAATATTTCAGTGTGGAAAATCCACGATTGCAATAAACTGGAAACTGTTCTACTAAATGATGCAGTTTATTTGTCTTCTGTTATTTAATTAACGGTAAATAATGAATAACTCACTACTGCAATCTTCACAATAAAATAAATGCTGCGGAAAATAAATCAGGAACAGGGAAATAATACACACACATAAAATGACACCAAATTTTTTGGACTAACATCCCTAGAAAAACCACGAAGGGAAAACCGGTGCAGCAGATGAGGGTTTATATTTTATTATCTTCAGCGAATTAGAGAGTACATATATCTGCTTGCCAAATACAAGCTAAGCTCTGGAAAATTTCCTCCACCACTCCAACTAGCATATCGACTTGGAAACCCTATGTTTCCCTTACAAAATCAAGCTTGGCCTCCTGCAGTAAATGCACACAAAAAAAAAAGTTTTTGCGGGAAATACACACTCGCTGGAAACTTAGATCTGTTTATCCTGCACTCCTGGTGATCCTATACTCCTAGTGATCATGCACTCGCACTAGGCAACTCGCTCTATCCTCCAAATCTGATCCCGACAACTAGAAAACACGATCTGCTACCCAAATTTGCGCACTGGAGAAATTTGCATGGCCTTCCTGTTGGTGGACTCGGCCTCTGCAAATTCCAATCGAAAGCCTCCCCTAGAAACCTTCTCTCTAATCTTTGTTGATCCTCTCACTGATGCTTTGATGTCTCGAACTCTTCCCTTGTTGAATACTGCGCACTGGGAAATTCGCACTATTTTGCTCTCTTGCTCCTTCGATGTGTCTTCTCCAAGCCCCATTGACTTACTCCCATAATCTCTCGTTGGAGCACCAACGGCCAAGATCTAATCATGATCAATGGCTAACATCAACTTAGACTTGATCCAAGTCACTTTTGGAAGTCTCTAGAGCATAAGTCGATCTCCTTAATTAATTCACTTTAATTAACCAATTTTCCTAAGTCTAACTTACGAAATTTTAATTATCCAATCAATTAATTTAATTAAGGTGTTTCGGAGCCAAATCTCATGAAACCATTTCTGGGTATTGAAGATCTCATGTTCCTTAGCTTCTCTAACACCCTAGAGACTAGAACACATGTCTGATGCTATCAAAAATCTAACACTCCCTCTTAGCGAGTAAGGTGTTCTCTCTCCTCAACATATTCCTCCACTTTATAGAAGAACATCTTGTATTCGGACTAATCACACTGCTAGTGTTTGACATCTATGATACAACTAGCTCTCACTGTCCACCATGCTATTGCGCATACTCTGATCTACCTCACACTATTGCTACTACGGCTTTGTTGCTAGTCCTGCATTACTGTTGCAACTACTGTAATAGTGAGACTGATCTCCTCAGAACCTGAATCTCTAAGCTTCCACAAGGTTGCTCCCTCTAAAGCTAGGCTCCCTCTTAGTCTCAATCTCCCAATAGGAAACCATTGTGGCTGGAACTGCATCTGCACCCTACAACTGAGCAATTCACACTACCTGTGCCACTGCAACTAGCTTTGCATTGTCTCTCAAGAACTGACTGCGGTTTGCAACTAGCTCTACTTACACTGAACCTGCTACTATGATATTGTGGGCCCCTGTAGCAAAGGTAATGATCCATGTGAACAACAATTGGATCTGATATAGACTTTATGTTGCTCACCTATGGACCTTGCCCAGTTCTTGACTCATAGGAGTATCATACTCCACCTGGATCTGGTGTCGTACACATGACCTATTTTTTTTCTCCTTTTAAGTCTTGTCCCTTACTGGGACCCTTCTTCGCTTTGCAACTCGCACTAGACAACTCACACTTCCTCTGACTCCTATCTCTAGCAACTGGAAGTTGATCTACTGCCCAAATATGTGTTTTGGCTAACTCGTACGACCTTTTCTAGCAATCTCGTATGACCATATCTAGAATGCTACAAAAACAAACTACGAAACTCAAATACTGGAGAATTTTTTTTTACTCCTCCAACTAGCAAATCTATCTAGAAACACACGAATTCCTCTGAAAACCAACTCAGCCTCTTACGCAAACTCGCACCCTCTTCTTGCAGCTCACATTGGATCCTGTAACCCGCACTAGATCCTGCCATTTGCACTACTCACTGAGAAATGCTCCCATAAATTAGATTCGGTGAATATTCTACCTTCTTTTGTCTCTGAATTTATTTGCACCTCCTTCGGAAAATAGATCCAGTAACTAGAAATGAAATTACTGCTTCAGATCTACGAACTGGGTAATCTAGCTATTCAATATGTTTGCTTACACCCTCTTTCTGCAGATAAATCGACGTTCTTTAACACTGCGAATACTGGAGAAGTTTATGCTATAAATCTCCTACTCTTTCCAACAACTAGATATGGCCTCTTATGCTACTCGCGATCCTCCTGGAGTGCACAGATCTGTTCCTGCACTAGCCTTCGATGTCCTTCCCAGAACTCGCACTTCCTCCTATTCCTTTTTGGGCAACTCACTCTACCTTCCAGTACACACACTGTTGAACCTAGAATGGCCTTCTGTTGCTCGAATTTCGATCTTCTCTTTTGACTAGAAAAATTGGAAACCCTTCTGAGAAATTGTTGGAAATTCCTCCCGTGTGTTTTCCTCTTCCATCCCTACACAGATCTACAACTATAAACCCCTGCTACAAATTACTGCGCCCAAATCTGATAGATCTGCTTTGCAAAATCATTGATTTTCTCACCAGAACCCTCTCTCTGACAACTATACTGCTTGCAGCTACAGATCTGCGGCAAATCGCACTTCTCCATCAATTGTATCTGGAAATCGAACTCAACCTCTCTGTTATACGCACTACCAGGTTGATCTATGCAAGATCTGAAGAGAGTGCTTCAGATCTCCCTCTGAAACTACATGATCTCTTCTTCTTTCAGTTGTGAGCTTCAGATCTTATCAATACCGCTCTGATACCATGTGAAAAATCCACGATTACAATATACTGGAAACTATTCTTCTAATTGACGCAGTTTATTTGTCTTTTGTTATTTAATTAACGGAAAATAATGAATAGCTCACTACTACAATATTCACAATTAAATAAATGTTACAAAAAATAAATCAAGAACTCAGAAATAATACACACATAAAACGACACAGAAGTTTTTGGACTAACGTCCTCGGAAAAACCCCAAAGGGAAAACCAATGCAGTAGATGAGGGTTTATATTTTATTATCTTCAGCAAATCAGAGAGTACATAGATCTGCTTTGCAAATACAGGCTAAGCTCCAGAAAATTATCTCCACCACTCCAACTGGTAGATCGACCTGGAAACCCTTTGTTTCCCTTGAAAATCAAACTCAGCCTCCTAAAATAAATGCGCACAAAAAAATGTTGTTGCGGGAAATACACACTTGCTGGAAACTAAGATTTGTTGATCTTGCACTCCTGGTGATCTTGCACTCGCACTAGGAAACTCACTTTATCCTCTAGATTTGATCCCAACAACTTGAAAACATGATCTGCTGCCCAAATCTGCGCAATGGAGAAATTTGCATGGCCTTCTTGCTCGTGGACTTCGCCACTGCCAATTTCAATGGAAAACCTCCCTTGGAAACCTTCTCTCCAATCTCTGTTGATCCCCTGACTGATGCTCTTCTAGCTCAAACTCCTCCCTTGTTGAATATTGTGCACAGGGAAATTCGCATTGCCCTGCTTTCTTGCTTCTTTGATGTGTCTTCTCCAAGGCCCATTGACTTGCTCTTATAATCTCTCATTGGAGCACCAACGCCAAAATCTAATCGTGATCAATGGCTAAGATCATCTTAGACTTGATCCAAGTCACTTTTGGAAGTCTCTAGAGCATAATTCAATCTCCGTAATTAATTCACTTTAATTAACTAGTTTTCCTAAGTCTAAGTTAGGAAATTTTAATTATCCAGTCAATTAATTCAATTAAGGTGTTTTAGAGCCAAATCTCACGAAACCATTTCTGGGTATCGAAGATCTCATATTCCTTAGCCTCTTTGACACATTAGAGACTAGAACATATGTCCTATGCTACCAAAAATCTAACATTCAGGAGAATGAATTAGTAGCCTATTTGATTCTCGTAGGCTATAGTTGGTCAAAAAGGGGATCAATTAATTTAATAAAAATGCAAAATGTGAAGATGAAATTGATTTAGTCAAAAAGGTAAAAGGGAAAGAAAAAGGTTATACAAAATAGATTGGGGCTTACTTTCTAGGCATGTGTAATCATTCCCCATATCGATTTGGCTGTGGCTTTGGAACCCTTGAGTGAATTGGTTTCGATGGTGAAACAAATCCACCCTAGCTAATCAAAAGGAAAGATCACTCAGATCCTTCACCGGTATTTATTGTTGAAAGTTCATCTCATTGTTAGGTCATGATCACAACTAGAGATTGTGGGATTTTTGGACGTCGTATTTTCCATCTACAATTCATGTGGAGAAAAGGGTGCCAATTCACTCATTGCCAGATCGTAGGATCACTTGAGGACGTCGACCCAATTATTATCAGCAGGTTGAGGGTATTTCTTCTAGATAGTTTCAGCCCAGATTATTGTTTCCCTATCGAGCAATGTTATCACAACCGAACTGGTGATTGAACTGAAAACCTTGTGGACCGGGAACAGGTCAGAATCGATAAAAAACCGGGAAAAAAACGGTTTACCAAAAACACATAAAATATTCATATTTTAAAGAAAAACATATATATATTCATGTGCATCCATATGAATCCAAACCATTTATAAGAAAATATGCAAAGGTTCTCATTTATATAGCAAGTAATAGTGCATATAACCAAAATAACACTTAGTGCAAAACATCATTGAACCAAAAAACATCAACCAACAGGGTCTAAAAGGCTTTTATAGTCCAAAATAACATGATATTATGATACTACAATCTACAATACTACAGCTACAACCTACAAGTGTTAATCGTCAATGTCATCATCAAAATCATCATCCTAATAGAAAAAGCGTAGCATGTTAAGTCAGGATTGTGTTTTAGTGATGGGAACATTTTTAGTAGAGTCATGATAGAGGAGTTCGACAACCATTGCCACTAACATCAAAGTACATAAAGGGATTGGTTCTCTTTATTAAATACTAGTTCCTTACCCTCGTACATGACAAAATCCAATGGAAATGTTGCAATCCCTGCAATCCTGATATCCTGAAAAATTGTTAAGTCCACTAGATTTTGAGTGAAATCTAAAATTCTACTTTCTCCGTATGAAATCCAATGAAATTGGAACCACTCTCAAACGTCCTGAGTCATTTCATGGTAATGTTAAAAATTTAAGTAAAAGGATAGAAGATTAACCTTTTACATTCATTATATTGTGGTGAGTTAAGTATTTACTCAATACTTCAATAATTCACTCATTACTCTACACTGAGACTTTTCATAATTGATTAGTGCATATACTAGTGCAGTACATGTGATGCATATGTAGCTATCATATGCATGTCTCATATGAATGCTAATATTTCTATGTTCCCTATAACTCGAGTTGGGTCATTACAAAGTTGAGAGGGTTCTTGGGAATTTGCACATATTACAGGAAATTCGCGAGAGGATTCTCACAGTTTGCAGCACCCCTCACCGATTCGAAAAAAAGGGAGGCTTTTGAGTAGACGCAGGTGGCACAGGAGGCCTTTGAGCGCCTCAAGGGAGTTATGAGCAGTTGTCATGTCTTAGCTTTGCCGGATTTCACGAGGCTCTTTGTGCTGGAGTGTGATGCTTCTGGTGAGGGAGTTGGGGCCGTGTTGATGCAGGGAGGTCATCGAGAGCAAGAATTTGATACCCCGTGAGTGCTTGTACTCTGTTTATGACAAACAGATGTTGGCTATGGTGCATGCACTGGCCAAGTTCAAACAGTATTTGGTGGGCAGTCGGTTCAAGGTGAAGACTGATCACAACAATCTTCGATTTTTCCTAGAGCAACAGTTATTGGAGGAGAGGCAACAGAAATGGGTGAGTAAGCTCCAGGCTTATGATTTTGAGATCGAGTACGTGAAGGGCAAGCATAACATTGTGGCAGATGCACTTTCTAGGAGCCCCGTAGTACTATCTTTGATGGACGTTTCTCATGATTGGAAGGCTCAACTTTTGGTTGAGCACTCCAAAGACAAGCAGGCTTGCAAGATTCTGGACGGCACATACAGGGATGAAAAATTTCGGGTGATGGATGACGTGATCTACTACAAGGATAGGATATACTTGATACCAGGATCTCAGCTTAAGGAGAGGATTACGCAGACATCCCACAATTCCCCTCTAGTAGGACACCAGGGTTCCTCAAGACATATCGTGCCATTAGGGAGAGATTTTCATTGCGGGGGCTCAAGGTAGATGTGTTGCGGCACGTGCGGGAGTGCGTAGACTGTCATAGGAACAAGGTAGAGTTGTCACATCCCACAGGTTTATTACAGTCACTTCCCATTCCAGAGAGGAAGTGGGGGAGTGTGCCCATGGACTTTATCATGGGGTTCCCAACTGCATAGAGGCGAGATTGCATTTATGTTGTGGTCGAAAGATTGACCAAGTTTTCCCATTTCTTCGCCATCTCATCGAGCTCTTCGGCTTCTTGTTGAGATTTTGGTGTAGCATCGGATGTGCTCTTACTCCGAAACTTTGTGGAGGGGCTGGAACATATGAGCTCTCCAAGACGCAGCAAGCATTGGGAGAAATTCCATCTGGTGTAAAAGTTATTCAAATAATTACATTTTTTAATGTGGACCCTAAGTCTAACTTAGGAAAACTGAAAATTTTAAGTGAATTAATTTACACTTGTGATGAGAACCTTCTAAATGATGTGGATCAAGCTTCTTTTAATCTTAGCTGTTGATTAGTGATTAGATCACAGTCGTTGATGTGTCAACGAGAAAAGTATAAAGGAAGGGCTTGGGGTAAGTGCTCGGACGAAGATCAGATCTGAGTGATTCAAAGAAGCAGTGAGGGGCGGATGCAGTGATTGGTCGGAGGAACAAGAGTACAACGCAAAGCAAAGGTGGCAAAGCAAGGGCAGCAGAGACGCAGTGGAGGCAGCGCAGCCATCATAGGGTGTGACACAGACCCTAGAGAGGGTGACATAGGCCCACACAAGGGCAGCGTAGAGCCTCCAAAGAAAGTCTGAAATTCAACTGGAGACTGAGGTTTTTGAGCCGACAAGGCTGAAACCAGACTCTGGGAGAAGCTGATCAGTGCAGAGCAAGGGTGACGCAATCCCTCAGTCAGGGCCACACAGCCTTACGCAGTGGCAGCGTATAGACTACGCAGAGCTAGCATGGGTTTCACCAGTGACTCATCCAGATCAGTCGGGACTTGCGGGAGTGAGGTAAAACTCACATTTTTCTATGTAGCCAAGGTTTTCTCTATTGGGTGAGTCGGATTATGGCACCCTAGATGTACTCAGAATACTGCTACTTAATAATAATACACCCTTAGATCTGTTGCACCAGTTTTCCCGCATTGGGATTTTTCGGGGACATTTGTCCGAAAAATCTGTGTCCTTTGTAATATGTGTGTGATGTTCAGTAAATGATATGTATTTGTGTAGGCTGCTAGTTGTGTTTACTTCGATGTTTTCTGAATATTTTCAGTTAAATAACTTGTGCATAATAAAACAAGTAGGAGAAGTAAATCAATATTTAGCAGTAGGATTTTCGTGCTCAGAAATTTTCACATGTTATCAGAGAATTGCAGATCAAGTTGAACCATCAGCAAAGGGGCTAAAGATTTTTGCTGCAGGAAGGGCAGCTGAAGCAGCACAAATCTGGAAGAAGGTAGCGCAGCACCAGGAGGGACGCAGACCCTGCAAGGGCGACATAGAGTCAGTTTGGTCACGCAGAGGTTGACGCAGCACCAAGAGAGTGACGCAAAGCCAGTCTGCTCATGCAAAGGTGACGCAACACCAGGATGGTGATGCAATCTAACATGCAGTGACGATGTGCTGATTGCCGAGGCCGGAAGTGCAATTTTCGATCTTCAAAAGTTGTTGGTGAGGCATCAGTTCTGTCGGTGCTGAAAAGTGCCTAGAAAAGGTGACAAAGTGAGGGGAAATAGTCCCTCAACAGACTTTTGCCAAGAAGTCTAAGATTCGATCTGGAGGGTGATCGTAGAGGGTTGATTCAGTAGAATTGGCGGAGTATTTGTGGGAGGTAAATCAGTTGTCATAGGAAGAAGTATCTCTAGAGGGTTTCTAGCACCAAGAAACCCAGATCCGGTCTTTTGTTGAGTGCAGCAACAGTAGAAGGGAGAAGAGTACATGTTTCAACTGTTTGAGCATAGATGGCCCCATACGAACTGAGAGATCACGATAGGTTGGACGGTGTGTCCAACTTTGCGATCTAGAAAGCCAGAATCCTGACAATCCTGGAGGAGTACGATATTACAGACCACGCGGGAAATGTTCTAGTTGTGGTGACCGATGCAGATGCTCTGAAGAAGTTCAACAAAAATCAGGCACGGGCTAAGCACTTGATCATGGATGGAGTAAAGGATCACGTGGTCCCGCACATTGCCGAGAAGAAGACAGCAAATGAGGTGTGGACAGCTTTGACCACGCTATATCAAGGAAGCTCCGTCAAACAGAAGATAATTCTATAGAACCAGATGCGAATATTCCAGATGTACAAGGGAGAGGAGATCGATCCCTTCCTCTTCAAATTGGAGACTACCCAGGATCAACTAATTGCCATGGGGGCAACTTCGGATGAAGGGCTCATGGTAAGGACTGCCCTGAATGCAGTCATCGATGAGTGGGAGACCTTTGTCCAAAACATCTTGGGCAGAGCACAACTCCCAAATTGGAGTGACATGTGGGCAATCCTTCGACATGAGGAGATTCGGAGGGTGAACAAGAGAGAATTCAGCAGTGGAGGAGTCAAGGTAAAGAATGAGGAGGAGGAAGATGCAACCCTAGCATCTAAGGGACAACGACAGCAAGGGAAGAAGAAGAAGGACATGTGCAAGGTCCGATGCTTCAGATGTGGCGAACTTGGACACTTCGCCAACACTTGTCCTAAGCGGAAGGACAAAGAAACTTTTGATTCCAAGGCAACATCAGCGAAAGGGACAATGGTAGTGAGGATGATGTGGCCATGAGTGCTCATGTGCCTTAAGAGAAGAGGTGGGGTGATATAGATCTATAGAGCAACTACAAATGATGGTGGCGAGATCCTTGAGGAGCCCAAACTCTTGGATCACATACGAGCTATGGGAGCCTTAAGAGTGTAGCAGGATGACTAGAGCAGTGGGTACAAAAGATCATGGAGAAGCAGAGGCAGAGCTAGGACGCTGAAGTCTGGAGCAGCGCATAAGAGAGGCAGCAGCAGTGCAGAGGCTGATGGGATTTCAGCAGCGTAGAGGCAATGGATACGAAATGAAGTGCAACAGACAATGCAAAGCTTCAAAGGGACAGCGCAGAGCAGCAGCAGAGGGTGCTTCAATAATGAGATGCAGCCTGACTGACTTGTCTATCAGTGATTGGGTGATGGTCCTTCAGTTGCTTACTTCTCAGCAACTGAGTTACAGTGCAGCAGTTGGCAGTGGTAGTGCTATAGGTAGCATGATGCAGCAATTTGAGAGGGAGCTGCAGTACGGATGTAGAAGTGTCAATGGCAGTGACATGGGCAGTGGTACAGAGAGCAGCAGTGTAATGGAGGGAGGGCAACAAGCCAACCATTAGCAGCACGGAGACCGATGCCAAAGATCAGAGTGATGCTTCAGTGGGGAAGTATTGCTAGAGCACACTCCTCGCTAAGAGGGAGTGTTGAGATTTTGGGGTAGCATCAGATGTGATCTAGCTCCGAAACTTTGTGGACGGGCTAGAACACATGAGATCTCCAAGACCCAGAAGCGTTTGGAGAAATTCCATCTGGTGTAAAATTTATTCAAATAATAAAAAATTTTAATGGGGACCCTAAGTCTAAATTAGGGAAATTGAAAAATTAAAGTGAATTAATTTACACATGTGATGAGAACATTCTAAGTGGCGTGGATCAAGCTTCTTTTAATCTTAGTGGTTGATTAGTGATTAGATCATAGTCGTTGATGTGTCAACGAGAAAAGTATAAAGGAAGGGCTTGGGGTCAGTTGGAGGACACACATAGTGAATCAAAGAGATCGAATTCTTCTGACAGAGCAATGCTCGGACGGAGATCAGATCTGATTGATTCAGAGAAGCAGTGAGGGGCAGATGCAGTGATTGGTCGGAGGACCAAGAGTACAATGCAGAGCAAGGGCAGCAGAGACACAGTGGAGACAGCGCAGCCATCAGAGGGTGTGATGCAGACCCTATAGAGGGTGACGTAGGCCCACGCAGGGGCAGCGCAGAGCCTCCAAGGAAAGTCCAATATTCAACTGGAGAATGGGGTTTCTGAGCAGGCAGGGCTGAAACCAGACTCCGAGAGAAGTTGATCAGCGCAGAGCAAGGGTGACGCAGTCCCTCAGTCACGCAGTGGCAGTGTAGAGACTGCGCAGAGCTAGCTGGGGTTTCACCAGTGGCTCATCCGGATCAGCCGGGACTTGCGGGAGTGAGGTAAAACTCACATTTCTCTCTATAGTCGAGGTTTTCTCTATTGGGTGAGTTGGATTATGGCACCCTAGATATACCCATAATACTACTGCTTAATAATAATAAACCCTCAGATCTGCTGCATTGGTTTTCTCGCATTGGGTTTTTCTGGGGACATTTTTCCGAAAAATCTGTGTCCCCTTTGTCATATGTGCGTGATGTTCAGTAAATGATATGTATTTGTGTAGGCTGCTAGTTTTGTTTACTTCGATGTTTTTCTGAATATTTTCAGTTAAATAACTTGTGCATAATAAAACAAGTAGGAGAAGTAAATCAATATTTAGCAATAGGATTTTGTGCTCAGAAATTTTCACATTTCTCAGGTGGTCGAGTTATTCTTTAGGGAGGTCTTCCGATTACATGGTCTTCTTAAGACCATTGTTAGTGATAGGGACAACAGATTTCGGGGGATTTCTTGCAAGAGTTGTTCTGATTGGTGGGGACAGAGCTTACACCCAGCACTAGCTATCACCCACAGACAGATGGGCAGACCAAGATCGTGAACAAGTGGTTCGAAGGGTACCTACGCAACTATGTGACGAGGTAGCAGAGAGCATGGGTAAAGTGGCTTCATCTAGGAAAGTTCTACTACAACACCTTTTATCACATGTCGATCGGTATGTCTCCTTTCCGAGCAATTTATGGATATGATGCACTCTCTTTTTCTGATATGATGTTTGGAGATAGCAGGGCCCCAGGGACAAAGGATTGGGTTCAAGGGAGTAAGGAGATTCTCCAAGCTCTCAAGAACAACTTGCAGGCGGCTCAAAATAAGCAAAAGATGTATGTTGATAAGCACAGGGTGGAGAGACAGTTTGAGGTAGGGGACATGGTCCACCTACGCTTACAGCCTTATAGATAGTCTTCACTAAAGCAGAAGGGGGAAAAAAAGCTTTGACCCTGATTTTATGGGTCATATAAGGTGATCAGGAGGGTTGGAGAGGTGGCTTATGAGTTGGAGCTACCTTTAGAGGGTTGGATCCACAACGTATTCCATGTCCCATGCCTGAAAATCGCATTGGGGCAGCAGCTTACAGCAGTGATTGACTTGCCTCCTTTGGATGATGAGGGGCATTTAGTTTTGACACTAGAGTCCATATTGGAGACCCAGGAGAGGAGATTGAGGAACCGGGTAATCAGACAACATTTAATCAAGTGGAAGGATTTGTCGGAAGAGGATGCTACATGGGAAAGTGAACAGGTATTGCAACACCCAGCTTTGTAGTTGCTTGGAGACAAGCAACATCCGGAAGGGGAGGACTGTAATATGCATTCCTAAATATTTTTCTAAGGTGAGAGGACCCAATTTTGTAAATTTTGTCAATTTTGGCTTAAAGGCAAATTTTGGACAAACTTAGGAAAAGTGGGTCGAAAAGCTTTTTGTGGAATGTGGGGGCCACTCACTCTCAAAGAAATATGCACTACTTGGTAAAGAATTTGAATTTCCTAAGTGAGGTCAAAATCATAGGAGTGACCCACATGAGACCCAAGGCCAACAAGCATGAATAGGAGGAAAGAAGCATGATTTGGGGATTTTGACATTTTGATAATTGATTGTTTCTTTGGTTGTTCAGCTGAGCTACAAAGTGTTGCTTAGCACAAGAGCTTCCCAAGGAGTGAAGCTCGTCCTTTCTTTGGTGGACCTCGAGTGCCACCCTAGGAAGGTTTTCATCTTTGTTTGGAGACTGGGAGAGAAGCATCCTACAAGAATTACACTATTTTGGTTAGCAAGGACGCAGAAGGAAAGGCCACGCAGTCTTTGGGAAGTGGTGTCGGGAATTGAGAGAACAGGGTTGTTGGGGTGTTTCTTGGCCGATTTCCAGACTAGAGGAGGTGAATTTTTAGCAGGAGAGAGAGCACATCCTTCAGTACGAATTTCTGGGAGTAGAGACTGCGTCATCACCTAGAGGACTGCAGTCATTTGTGTGGGTTGGTGGGGAGAAGTCTTTGTTGGAGGTTTGAGGAATTGGGTTGTTAGGATTTTGGTTGGAAGGCTATTGTGAAGAGATTTCTAGCACTTTGGGAGTAGAAAACATCAGTCTCAGCTACGAGTGTAGATTTTTGGTTGTGGAGAAGGGCCAAGTTGTGGGAGGCCAAATATGGAGGGTCAAAACTAGGGAAACCCTTTATGGATTTTTTTGGGTTTTTGGCAAGGAATTCAACCCTAATTTTACAGAATTTTCTGGGTAGCTTTGAGCGGGAAAATCAGTGTCTCAATTCAGCCAGCAGTGCAAAAATACTGGGCTAGCACAGTTTTTTGGAGGATAGAACTTCTAGAGGAGTTGGGCATTTTTGTATTGATCACCTTAGACTTGTAGATTGCCTTGTGCAAGCCCAGGTGCACTCCTATTTCCCATTGTACTCCAGTCATTATTTATAATAAACTTGGTCGATTTGGTGTTATGGGCACAATTCATGTTTTATGTGTGTGTTCATTGAATAATCTAGCCCTAAAAAATTAATAGTGCTTCCTCCTCTTCACTTATATATTTGGTTCTTTGTTGTGTTGGCACATTTGCACAGGTTTTGACTCCTATTTGCTTATTTCTATCCCATGGCCTTTTCCCACACTGATGCTTTCTCACATAGGTATATGAACCTGTTTAAGTAGATTTCCAATGGGGGCATATGAATTTAGTGGTTCAACCACCTTTCCCTCCTCCAAGTCTTGTAACATATTTCCACAAGGGTGTTTGGTCTATTTTGGTTTTTTTTCCAACATCATCTTCACTCCCATTATCCTCCTCCTCCTCTTCCTCTTTGTACTTCTCCTCTTCTTCTCTAGGGTATCCTAATCCACCAATTCTTCATAATCTTCATCACTTCTTTTGTTTCCCAACACCATCATCATAACCAAAATGGAACCAACAAGATAAGGCTAAGCCATATACCCATCATGTTTGTTGAAGCTTGAGATTCTTTTTTGCAAAATAATGATGGAGGAATGGAAAAGAGTAGGAGAAGAGAAGATCTAGATTCTAGTAACTAGTTTCTACTTCTAAATTTGATAGATTCATTAAACATATAGAAAACACAAACATTACATGGAAAAAAAAAAACAAGAATGGCATTAGAACCCAACTCTTTGGCTCTCCAATGCTGGTGGCATCCTTCAATCTCCCTTGCAAGATCCCACAATCTTATTTTATCAATCCTCTCAAATCATCTCCTCAAAGATCAAACCCTCTCAATCTCTCTCACAAATTCATAAAATGATGTTAAGTGGGATGGGGGAAGTCTCTCCCCTACGACCCTGATCAAAAGGTAGGGTCGAACCAACCATCAAGTCTCCTCCAGTATAGTAATTGACAGCAGTGTAAAGGCACATTTCAGCGCAGTGATCATCTCCTATTTACCTAGCAAAACGTGCCATTAGCCATGGTTGTTTAAGGGCTTCCATAAATCTATTTTTGTAACTCAAAAGGCTTCTCCAGCATGTAATTGTATGTTAGATTCATAAGACAGATCCAAATGTATTGGCTGAGTTCGTTGTTGTGGTATTTTTGCTTGTGATATGATGGTTGAGTTATTTGTTTAGCGAGAAGGGATTTTACAATGGTATTAATAAACATGTATATTATATTGGTTGAATTTATTTTCTGTGATATTTTGTTTTGGGTATATTGACTGAGTTGTTTAGAGAGGGGGGATTCTAAAATGGTATTAGAGCGAGGGTTTTCCTACCAGCCTCTGAGTGCATGCTACCTTGATGTCCTTGGAGGACAGGGAATACATCACCTACATGAGACAAACAAAGGGAGATAAAAATCTTCACTCAAAATCAAGAGAAAAGGAAGACATGGGGGATAGGAAGGAATAGCCAAGGGGCAGCACTATGAATATTCTAAATGACCTTGCAAGGGGGCAGCACTATGAATATTCTAAATGACCTTGCAAGGGGGCAGCAATAGTTGGTTCAACTTCTCACCCAACTTATAGCAAATAATCAAGGGAACCAAAACAATGCCAGAAACAATGGTTCAAGAGGCTCAAATGGTAACAATGGGAACCATGCTGATGAGAGCAACACCCATATCCCAGTTCAGAAGAAACCTTGGACAGTGACTAGAGTGACTACTAGACTTCTCTTACCTCAATTCTTGGAAGAACAGCCAGCAAGAAATCAGCGACATCAAGGACAAGGTGAAGGGTTCTCTGATTATTTGAGGGAGTATCAAGCTCTTAGTGAAGAACTTCATGCAACCATGTCGTTACAATATTTTTGTACCATTAAATATAGAAACAGGTCAAGGGAGTACAACAAAGCCTCACAGAATTGTCATTTTCTACAGAAGTTTGGGAAGTTGTCCATCCCTTCCTTTGATGGTTCATTCAAATGTACTGCCAGAGCGTGAATTCAAAAGTTGAACACATATTTCCAACTCAACCCTATGTTGGAGACAAAGGCCATCAAATTTGTTACACTGCATTTGGAGGGAGAGACTCATGAATAGTGGTATCATGTGTTGAAAATGTAACTAGTGGCAGTCTTCATAATGTAATATAATTATTGATGTATTTATTATTATTATTTTATTCTTGGACAAGCATGTTTTTCATGCTCAATAAGTCAAACATGTTGAAATTTGGGTACCGGAGGATAAGTGGTTCCCTAAGGCTTTGATCTTTGGCCTAGGGAAAAGTGTCCAAAAGAATTTAATTTTTCTCCTAAAGTGACTTTATAATTTTTATAAAGTCAAATCTAATTTAAAGGTGACTTTAAGTGATAAAGTTACTAAAGTCTAATTTAAAAGTGACTTTAAGTGATAAAGTTACTAAAGTCTAATTTTAAAGTGACTTTAATAAAGTCAATGTAAAATTAGAAAGGAAAAGTGACTTTGGGAATAAATGACTAAGTGGGTCTTTATTAAAGTGGGGGAATTAAAAAATAGAAAGTGAGATTTAAATGAGCATTTAATCTCAGCCCTAGATCTCAATCTATTTCAACCATTGGATTTAGGGATTCCCCAAAAGTCACTTAGGGTTAGGTTAAAGGAGGAAAAGGAGGGAAAAGGTCATCCATTCTTTCATGAGTAGATTGAAAGAAGGAGAGAAAGAGAGCAAGGGAGATTTCTGAGCAGTGAGGAGAAGGAGGCAGCAGCTTGGCACACATTCCAATGCAGTATTTCAGCAAGTCCGTACAGCAGAGTTTGCACACAGTTCAAGGCAGATTTGGCACAATTTCCAAGGCAGAATCCGTACAGCAGCTTGTGGCACGTTTTCCTAGGCAGCCATACCATTTTCTGGGCACAGATTTCGAGGGAGAGGTGGTTGTTTTTTGCTGCACGCTTTTCTAGGCAGGCCGTACAGCCTGTAGTTGATTGCTGGTACAAAAATCGAGGCAGATTTCCGTACAGCAGCATTTATTACAACTGCACACATTCCAAGGAGGCCGTACAACAGCATTTATCACTGTTCTGCACGCAAAAAGAGGTCGTACAGTAGAAATTAATGCTGTAATTTTTGGGCACGTTTTTCAAGGAAATACGCACATCATTTATTGCTGGTTCAGTTTTACTGTTTGCACATTTTCCGAGACGGTGGTTAAGCACGGAAAACGAGATAAGTTGTAAAAGTTTACTTGCTGATTTTTTTGAATATTTCTCTCACTGTAAAAAGCATTTTTCAGAAATAAGGAGCTCTCAAACTGGTTTTCCCCAAGAGTTGTAGGGGGCTTTTCCAGGGTCATGTTGACCAAAAATCTCAGTGTTTAAATGTGTTGAATGGCTGTTTTAAGCTCGCTGATTTTTATTTCTGCATTTTCCAGCATTCTGTAAATTTTCCAGAATTTGTGTTTTCAGCAAAAATTTATTTTCCAGTTTGTTGAATGTAAGGATATGGGAAAGGGCATTTAACTATTTGGAGAAATAAGGTGAAACTGAAAACCGGGGTGAGAAAGTCAAGAAATTTCTACATGGTATCAGAGCTTGAGTGCCGAAAGTGCAGTTTGGGACAGCAAGGAGAAAAATACAGCCCTGCTGATTTTTCACTCAGAAAATTCCAGCAAGCTGATTTTTCACAAACAGAATTTTTATCTTTACTACAGCAGTGCTATTTTTCAGTTTTAGGACAGCAGGATGTCATTGGGATTGAGGGTGGAGGATAGGTTGGATGGGCACACCAATTACAGCGTTTGGAAGGAGAGAATGTAGAGTATCTTTGAGGAGGCAGAAGTCTGGGACATCATGGTGCATACCACACAGCAGCCTGTTAACGTGCCTACTGATGCTACTCAGTTGGCAGCATATAATAGAAAGAACAACAAGGGTAAGAGACTGATTCTAGACGGAATCAAAGACCATTGCATTCCTCATGTGAGAGGAAAGAGAAATGCTCATGAGATGTGGACAGCATTGTCCAATCTCTACCAAAGTACCAATGAGAACCGGAAAATGGTCCTGAAGGAGAAGCTGAAAACCATTAAGATGGGTAAGACTGATAATGCAGCTGGATATCTCACAAAGATTATTAATGTGAGAGATGAGTTGGCAGCAATTGGAGAGGTCATTCAACCCACTGAGTTGGTGCGGATAGCAGTGAATGGCCTCCCCAGTTCATGGATGAACTTTGCTGATGGGGTTTGTGCACGTGAGACCCTTCCCACATGGGAGAGGTTTTGGGATGATTGCATTCAGACAGAGATCAGAAAAGGTCAGCCTGGGGCAGCCAAGCCAGTTGAGCAGGATGAGGATGTAGCACTGTTGGCAGGAGGCAAGAAAGGCAAAGGGAAGAAGCAGGCTTCCACAAGCAATGGTGGGGGCAAAGGTAAAGGTAAAGGTAAACAGGGTAACACACAGAAAGACTATTCCAAGGTGAAGTGTTGGAATTGTCAGAAGATGGGACACTATGCAGTTGTGTGTCCAGAGAAGAAGAAGAAGAAGGGGAAGAACCAGAGCATGGCAGCTTCAGCAGAGGTTGAGGACTTTGCAGATCGCTTTGACCAGGAGTTTGGGTTCATTGCGTGTGAGTCTTCTAGTGCAGGATTACCTGCCACACAGGTTCAGAGGGAGCATGCATTTCCCTCGATTAGCGGAGCATCTTCGGGTATATGGTATGTGGACAGTGGGGCTTCACGTCACATGACAGGAGTCCGTGAGTACTTCTCAGAGCTTTCAGAGAGTGGCACTGATGTAGAGGTAGTACTCGGTGATGACAGAGTTGTTAGAGCAGTCGGTGTGGGAACCTTGACATTTCAGAGGGAGTCCAAACCTCCCTTGAAGGTGTCAGATGTTCTTTATGTGCCAGGGACGAGGAAGAACCTCATATCCGTCTCAGCTTTGGAGGACAGAGGATATGAGATACTATTCAGGGGAGGACAGGTGTTGATGTATCCCAGGGGCACTCCAGCTGATTCAGCTAGAGTGATAGGCGTACGCCATGCAAAGGTGTACAAGTTTGCATTTCAGTCCCTTTTGGCATTGAGCAGTAGTACCGACAGCAGAGCTAGCAGTTCTGAGCAGTGTGAGATTTGGCACCGCAGGATGGGGCACATGCATCATGGAGCCTTGAGGACCTTGCAGGAGATCACTACAGGTGTGCCAGAGTTCAGTACTGATCACTTTGATACTTGCAGAGGATGTGTGATGGGCAAGTTTGCCAAATCCCCTTTTCCCAGCAGTGACAGCAGAGCGACTGGGATACTTGATTTGATTCATTCCGATGTGAGCGGTTGGATGTCTCATGTTTCCTTGAGTGGATATGAGTACTATGTTTTATTCATTGATGATCACTCTAGGAGGACTTGGATTTATTTCTTGAAGACCAAGAGTGAGGTCTTCAAGCGGTTTCAGGAGTTCAGAGCTCTTGTGGAGACACAGACAGGTCGGAAGATCAAATCCCCGAGGTCGGACAATGGAGGAGAGTACACCCTTGGAGAGTTTGTTGACTATTGTGCGGAGGCAGGCATTAGGAGGGAGTTCACTGTTCCTTACAACCCCCAGCAGAACGGGGTTGCGAAGAGGAAGAACAGATCCATCGGAGGGGCTGCCAAAGCCATGTTGCATGATCAGGGGTTGCCATTGTTCTTGTGGGCAAAGGCCTGCAACACTGCTGTTTATTTGCAGAACAGGAGTCTGCATCGTGCCTTGGGGCATATGACTCCGGAGGAGGCTTTTTCTGGGAAGAAGCCTGATATTGGTCATCTTCGTATCTTTGGGTGTATCACATACATACCCAAGGAGAAGAGGACCAAACTAGAGCCCACCACAGAGAAGGGTATCTTTGTGGGCTACAGTGAGACCAAAAAGGCCTTTCGGATTTACATTCCTGCACAGAGGAAAGTTGTTGTCAAGCGGGATGTGAAGTTCGAGGAGGATAGGGCCTTTAGGAGGTCACGGGAGTTAATGTATCTGGATCAACCAGACCCTCACAAGTAGCTGAGTCAGTCACAGGGATCCAGTGGGCAGGGATCAGGAGGATCCGGAGGTACATTTATGACGATGTCAGGTCCGTCAGTGAGCAGTGGCTCACAGAGTCAGAGGGGTGGTGCTTCGGGCAGCATGCAGAGCAGTCCACAGAGCAGTTCACTAGGGAGTCCACTGATGGACAGTTCACACGGTACCTCAGCATCTACAGGTTGGTGCGGGCGGGGAGGACGACGGACAAACGATCGAGGAATTCGGGGTCACGATGATGATGAGGAGGAGGAGTTTCATTGACCGAGTGGGAGAAGTGCTCGAGGAAGAGGAAGCCCCAGTGGCTTCGGGACACCCTGAGAGGAGCCTCATTCTTGGGCACAGGGGGCGATCGGGAAACGGTCCACTGAGAGGTTTTGTAGCTATATGGCAATGGCTACCAGCATCCTTGACTCTGAGCCTTCTAGCTATGAGGAGGCAGCTAGCCAACAGGTCTAGAGAGAGGCCATGCAGGAGGAGTATTCTTCTATCATGAAGAATGATGTTTGGGAGGTGGTGCCGAGGCCTGAGGGCAAATCCGTGGTTACTTCGAGATGGCTTTACAAGGTAAAGCATGCTGCAGATGGCAGCATTGAGAAATTCAAAGCGAGGTTTGTGGCTAGAGGGTTCTCCCAGGTAGAGGGAGTTGATTATGAGGAGACCTTCACTCCCGTGGCTTGATATACTTCGATCCGCTCCATTATATCGATAGCAGCAGAGATGGGTTGGAAGATCCACCAGATGGATGTGAAGACCACATTTCTCAATGGCTTCATATAGGAGGAGGTGTACATTGAGCAGCCACAGGGCTTTGAGGTGCATGGGAAGGAGTCCCATGTGTGCAGACTGAAGAAGGCCCTTTATGGCCTGAAGCAAGCTCCCGGAGCTTGGTACTCCAGGATAGATACTTACTTGCAGAAGATGGGTTTCACAAAGAGTGAGGCAGATCCGAACCTTTACTATATTGTGATAGGTGAGGAGCCTCTCATTCTGGTGTTGTATGTGGATGACTTAGTCATTACAGGTGCAGAGAGACTCATAGAGCACTGCAAGAGAGATCTTGCGGCGGAGTTTGAGATGAAGGACATCGGCTTGATGCATTACTTTTTGGGTTTGGAGGTGTGGCAGGAGGAGGGGCATTTCTTCCTGGAGCAGGGGAAGTATATTGTGGATATCCTTGGCAGATTCCACATGGAGGATTGTAAACCCATGTCGACACCAATGATCACCAACTGGAAGAAGCTTCATGCTTCAAATTCCGAGTTGGTGGATCCCACATTGTACAGACAGCTGATTGGTTCCTTGATATATTTGGTCAACACTAGACCAAATATTTGTTTTGCAGTCAACACGATGAGTCAGATATGTGTGAGCCTAGGAAGCTTCACTGGGTGGCTGCAAAACACATTTTGCGGTACTTGCAGGGGACAGTGGATTATGGTCTGGACTACAGGCAGGGGGATGGAGTGAGATTGGCAGGTTACACTGATTCTGATTGGGCAGATTGTGCTTCTGATAGGAAGAGCACTTTAGGGTGCTGTTTTGGGTTGGGTTCGGCAGTGGTGTCATGGTTCAGTCGAAAGCGGCAGTTAGTAGCATTGAGTTCAGCGGAAGCAGAGTATATGGCAGCCAGTCTAGCTAGTTGTGAGGCCATCTGGCTTCGCAAGATGTTGTTTGGCTTATTTGGTCAGCCGTTGAGACCTTCAGTGATTTACTGTGATAATCAGAGTTGCATTAAACTCATGGAGAATCCAGTATTTCATGACAGGTCAAAGCATATCGGGATCAAATATCATTTCATCAGAGACTATGTTTAGAAAGGAGCTGTGAAGCTTGAATATATTCCCACTGATGAGCAGGTTGCAGATATTCTTACCAAAGCCTTACCACGGGGCAAGCATGTCTACTTCAGAGACAAGATGGGTGTGGTGAGAAACACCTTCCTCGGTAAGAGGGAGTGTTGAAATTTGGGTACCGGAGGACAGGTGGTTCCCTAAGGCTTTGTCCTTTGGCCTAGGGAAAAGTGTCCAAAAGAATTTAATTTTTCTCCTAAAGTGACTTTATAATTTTTATAAAGTCAAATCTAATTTAAAAGTGACTTTAAGTGATAAAGTTACTAAAGTCTAATTTAAAAGTGATTTTAAGTGATAAAGTTACTAAAGTCTAATTTTAAAGTGACTTTAATAAAGTCAATGTAAAATTAGAAAGGAAAAGTGACTTTGGAAATAAATGACTAAGTGGGTCTTTATTAAAGTGGGGTGAATTAAAAAATAGAAAGTGAAATTTAAATGAGCATTTAATCTCAGCCCTAGATCTCAATCTATTTCAGCCATTGGATTTAGGGATTCCCCAAAAGTCACTTAGGGTTAAGTTAAAGGAGGAAAAGGAGGAAAAGGTCATTCATTCTTTCATGAGCAGATTGGGAGAAGGAGAGCAAGAGAGCAAGGGAGATTTCTGAGCAGTGAGGAGGAGGAGGCAGCAGCTTGGCACACATTCCAAGGCAATATTTCAGCAAGACCGTACAGCAGGGTTTGCACACAGTTCAAGGCAGATTTGGCACGATTTCCAAGGCAGAATCCGTACAGCAGCTTGTGGCACGTTTTCCAAGGCAGCCGTACCATTTTCTGGGCACAAATTTCGAGGGAGAAGTTGTTGTTTTTGCTGCACGCTTTTCTAGATAGGCCGTACAGCCTGTAGCTGATTGCTGGCACAAAAATCGAGGCAGATTTCCGTACAGCAGCATTTAATACAGCTGCACGCATTCCAAGGAGGACGTACAGCAGCATTTATTGCTGTTTTGCACGCAAAAAGAGGAGGCCGTACAGCAGAAATTAATGTTGTAATTTCTGGGCACGTTTTTCAAGGAAATACGCACAGCATTTATTGCTGGTTCAGTTTTACTGTCTGCACATTTTCCGAGGCGGTGGTTAAGCACGAAAAACGAGATAAGTTGTAAAAGTTTACTTGCTGATTTTTCTGAATATTTCTCTCACTGTAAAAAGCATTTTTCAGAAATAAGAAGGAGCTCTCAAACTGGTTTTCCACAAGAGTTGTAGGGGGTTTTTCCAGAGTCATGTTGACCAAAAATCTCAGTGTTTAAATGTGTTGAATGGCTGTTTTAAGCTCACTGATTTTTATTTCTGCATTTTCCAACATTCTGTAAATTTTCCAGAATTTGTGTTTTCAGCAAAAAATTATTTTCCAGTTTGTTGACTGTAAGGATATGGGAAAGGGCATTTAACTATTTGGAGAAATAAAGTGAAATTGAAAACCGGGGTGGGAAAGTCAAGAAATTTCTACAAAAAAGAGAAAGGATTTTGTATTTGTGTCATGTCATATTTGACATTTGAAAGAAAAAGAAATAGGATTTTTATTTTAGTCAAAAAGAGTCGGTCAAAAGTCCAAGTTGGCCTATGTGGCAGTTTTACACCCCTCCTGAACAGTTATATAAAGGAAGCTACTCAACCTCTTTGGAGGGAAGAAGAACAACTTATAACAATTCGATCTCTGCATCAAAGAAGGAAGAAAACAAGCCGACAAATCCTCTTTTCTGCTCTATTCTTGTCACACGTGCGAATTTCTGGGATTTTCTGAGTTAGTTACAGGACCGAAACTCAGCCTCTGCAGTAGGGCTGAAGATTTGACTAGCTTGCATAAGATTTGACCAATTTGCAGAAGATTTGACCGCCTTTGATTTTCGTTGACTTTGACCTATTGAAGAAGACTACAAGGAGGGCTGACTTGGAATTTTTGACAGTTTTGTTCTTGGGTTGGATATCTCATTTTGACTTGATTCTATAAGAAGAGGATTGTTGGGTTTTCCCCTTTGTGCACTTTTTCTCTGGCTTGTAGCCTAAATTTTTGTGTCTCTTGCTTCTTGATGATCTTGGAAGACTACATATTTGATATTTGTATAATTGCTTGATGAAGAAAACATTCCAATTAATAAGAAGCAGAACAGAATTCGCAAGTAATTATCAAGAAGGGGAATCAAATATCATCTTCATTGCATTTGATTTTCCAGCATGGTATCAGAGCTAAGGTGAAGAAAGAAAGATCATAGTTTGTTCATATTTGGAGACACTCTTACTGGGAAAAAAGAAGAAGATCATCAATATTTGAAGACATATTTGAAAGAGCATTTTGGTAGCAGCTCTCTTTCAAATTAACACTCTTCCAAATCTATATATCTAATCTAATGGCATTTATATGCAAGGAAAGCAATAGGCTTGATGGAGCATCTAACTCTAAAGCCTGGAAAAAGAGATTTGACTTAGTCCTTAATGAAAATGATGTCATGAAATTCGTTTAAAGAAAAGTTTCAACGCCAGATGAGAATAATGCTCAAGAGGTGGACAAATATGAAAAGGGAGAAATTAGGGCTCAAAGTATTCTCTTTGGGTCCACCAAAGACCACCTTATCACTTTTGGATCAGAATTCTCTAGTATCTACAGCTAAAGAAATTTATGATACCCTAGTGAAATTCTACTCCGTCAACACAACAGGTCACAAGATAGCCTTACGAACTAGAAAATTTCACACCAAGCACTAGAGATCTTATTATCCTTAAAGGGACGAAGAAAAGAGGTGAAAGAATGATATTTCGTTGAGCTAATGTGATCACCAAGCTATTGGGAAGATTGGAGTCAAAATGATTACAATTTCGTAACTTCACTCAGCAAGGAGGCCTAAAGAAGCAGCTTCACTATCTATGGATGCAGCTACACAGCAACTTTAGACTTTTACACTTCGATGGCAATTATTATGGAGTTTCAAGGATGCAAATGCAAAGTATCCCCTAGGAACGTTCATTCATTCTTTGTCCAATGAGTAACACATGCAAAATATCCAATAGTTTCAATGATTCCACTAATTCACATTAATTAGGGCACATTATTTCACCATAAGAAAATAATTCCATGTATTAGACATCCATTAAAACAGAAATATAGCAATATTGCACTTACAAGACAAAGAAGAGTATATCCATCCACAATCTAGCCAACAAGAAGCTCCAAGAGAGATAGCGAATTTTTTCCATACATCAAAATGCATTTATTCATCCAAATCATTCCACAATTGCAGGTCTGAATTCTTTAGAGAGAGATATCCCAAATCCAAGTGATGATGATGAATACAAATGAGGTCTCTCATCAATTTATATGAGCCTCTTAAAAATTTAAATGGTCTAATTTCCCTAACAAACCTCTAAAATGACTCTAATGTGCAAAATAACAATAGAATTGGTGACAAACCCACCAAATAGCTCCAAAAGTACAAAACAAGCATTCCTAAAGAGGCCAAAATGATATAATAATGGGTAAATGATATAATTATGGTGCAAAGAGTCATTGGAAGGCCAATATATGTCCCTCATGTGCCGAAATGAAGAAGAGGGCTCTCAAAATCATGACCAAGGGGTTGGCCCCTTGGTTTCCAAGCAAAACATCTGTGGTGCTCCCAAGTGGTTGTGGGGGCACAGTGAATGGTCTCATGGGTCTCCAACTATATCAACATGTCGATACCCCATCCATATCGACAAGAATGATGATACAAACCCTCCCATGTTTCCCTACGTGAGACAAAACCCCATTTGGGCTTTGGATCAAATGCCAAGTGTCTAGTGCAAGTATGTGGCCGGATGTGCAATGTGGTCCAACTACACCATCATCTTTGCATGAGTGGGGCATGAGCAAGCATAAAGTGGTGTTGAAGAATCCCATGATGTGGCAATCAATGCTTTGCTATGGTGGAGACCCATGGCTCTCAACGCTCACCTTACAAGTGCCACCATAACCCTCTGGAGGGCTTGGATCCCGTATAGGGAGGCCAAACCCAAGGCGAAGACCCACATGCAATCATGTATAAGATCCAATGCGTCTCCTCACCTTCTAGTACAACAATTCATTAGTGCAGTTGAGTAAATAAGCTTACAAATCAGGGGCCCAAGTGGACACTTCATAGTGGCATGCCCTTCCAAATGGGCTTTAGAATGTACAAGTGTCCCCAGGCTCAAGAGGGAGGTCAATAAAGGACCCTATTATGTGGTTTCAACCTCTAAGGGAGTGACAGGTCCATGTTACGCCAGTCAGATGGCAGGTGTCATGTGAAATAATTATGGAATGAAGTGGGGCAGCAGGGAAGGCTCCAAGCCACATGCCATGGTACAAGGGTAGCCATAATGAGGGAATCCCAAACATGGGTGTATAGATGTAGGAGGGAGCAATCGTGGCACATGAGTTACCCCGGCCTTTTTTTTTCCACCCTTCTTCATATGCATTTTTCCTTTAATGATTTTTCTTTCTTTTAACTGCTCGGGGCTCTAGGAAATGAGAGCATGATGTGTATGATATAGCGGTGAATACCCCCTTAAGGTTGGGCAGTTCATCGCCCATCAAGGGCTGGGACAATCATGGGTTCCTTAATGGTGCAGGGGGTTCACATAGGAGCCCTAGGAACCAGGGTGATGGCCATAATGATAAAGGGTAGAGCTCATGTTTGCCTTTTTCCCACGCGCTAATATTTTATGTCTTGGCCATCTTTTTCATTTTATGGTACATTTCCTGTTGTAAGTGGCCAAATTATGCTTTTAACTTCTTTTTAGCTGCATCAACCTCTGGGGCATCGTTCCAAACCCGACCCAAAGTGTGGACAGAGGGGAAGGGGAGGCTAACTCCTTGTGGACCCAATGGACAAATGTAGACCCGAATGGGAAATATGTGAAAAGGGGATATAGTGAGCGAAGAGGAGTGATGTGTATGGTGTCGGGAAACGGGCCCACGCAACCAAAATTGGGGTTTCCCATGTAGTGCCACTCCTAAATCTAGTAGCCAATAAAGGAGATCCCACGGGACTAGGATACAAGATGAACCACTGAATTGGGACTAAGGAACAAGGGTACAAACCAAGTTTATTCTTTTTGTCAAATCGCCCCACTAATCCATGTCCAAAGTGTCCATGATAAGCAAGCCAAAATACCCAATTACATAATGAAAAGCCGTACCTTTGAGGTTGGAAGGCCCACCTTCAAACATACGATCATAACAAATGGGCAAGAGCACATAATGGTTGGCTTAGGTGGTGGAGAATGGTGTCACATCAAGCTATCTGGTGGCTGCAAGGGATTGCTAGCTACCAGCTGAAGACTTATCTACGAGAAAAATTCTCCTATTTGGGTCACCCACTGGTGGTGGGTAACAGGCCCCTTGGAGGTGTTACCATTCAAACCAGCAGGGGGCCTAAAGGGGTTCCTAATAGGGAAAGTGCTAGACCAAGGGCAATGGTGGAGGTTTAGTCCAATGTCACCACACCTAAGGCTCCCTGCTCTTTACGGTCTTTCACCGATGGGAGGAGTCTCGATGTTTTGCGAAGCCACTTATAAAGCATATGTTAATGAATGGATGTGAAGTGATCCCAGAAACCCTTTCCCAAGGAGGAGGTGAAGAATGGTACTTGCTTGCTTTTAATGCAAGGGACTTGTCTTCCAAGGGAGGGGGCTGAGGATAAAGGAGAGGGGTACAACTTGAAAGGGTACTTCTCGATTCATAAAATCCTATATAAACTTGGTTTCCCAAATAGCCCTTGATGATTTGTCTTTGACAGGAAATGGGACCACATGAGACCAAGTGGACCCAGCCCAGGTTCGGGGATGGAATGTAGCAACCAATGATACTCCTACCCTGGAAAAGGTGAGGGGAAAGGATCATACAAGAACTTTTTCTTCAAAAGGTTAAATTGATACGTCTAAGGTCTAGCCTTGGGAATGCCTAGGAGAAATTTGGTCCTAGAGCAAGGGCTCGAGATTCCTGAAGATTCCACCATAGGAATGGCCTCAAATTCAGAGGGGAGGGAGGGGACCCACCAGCGCAGTAGCCTCCAAGAGATCGAATTTTTTCTGTGGGTAGATTTTTAGGAAATTGATGCCCTAGGTGACCTATTAGGGCTAGACCTGGGGAAAAGGGGAAAAAGGTGAAAAAGAGAGAGAAAATGACCACCCTTTTTGAGGGACCAGTGCCTATTTCCATTGGAAATATGGAGTCAAGGATAATAATGATGTGAGAACTCAGTTTCTTGATCAAGGAGGTTTGGAAAGTCAACTTCGTCCAATATTAAGGGAAAAGAAGAAAAGTGACATTCAAGCATTTATACTTCAAGCAAATAGTGCAAGCTTATCGAGACAAAACATTTAATTCATCTAACAATGGCCCATACATTAAACAAGCTAAATAGATATTCAATTCCACATTACAATGATGCAGCAACTAGCCCTAATTATAGTGAAGTTCAACAGTATGTAGCAATAAGAGTATATCATTAAAATTCACTTACAGTGTTAAAGAGTATATCCAACCAGCATCACATTTGCAAAAAACGAAGCTCCAAGATAAAAATGGCCCAAATCCATACATCAAAATTCATCCATTTATCCAAAAATGATCCTCCAAGAAGAAATGCGAAATTCTATAAGAGTATAGAGCAGTGTTGCGAACATCTCGATAACATCCCGATTTTATCTTGAAATCATGATTTTTTGGCCTAGCCAATGTTTACCGATTTTGAAAGATATTTTTATGGTATCTTAATTTTGCCAATGTTTGCCTATTTTTTACCAATATTTTCCCAATTTTTACGATATTTTGGTTTTTCGGACCCTTGTCGATTTTATCCCAATGTCGATGTTCGCAACATTGGTATACAGATCCCAACTGAAGTGATGATACAAATGAATGTAGCTAACATCAATATATACCCTCCTAAGGAGTTTGAATTAGCCTATGGGCCTACATTAGCCCCTAATGATAAAATAATGTGCAAATAAAACCCCTATTGGTGACAAGCCCACCAAACTAGCTCGAAATGAACAAATAAACCTCACATGGGGCCAAATAATAATATATACATGTCGTGGGGCCCTCCAAAGGCCTAATAATGTCCTAAAGTGCCATAATGAGGAATAAATTCCTTAGAATATGATGGACAAGGGGGTGGCCCCTTCTTCTCCAAGTAGTAGACTTGTGGTGCTCCCAGTGGGTGTGGGGGGACACAAATGACCCCATGGGTCTCCATATGAATTGGAGATGCCTATAGATCCTCTGCAAGGGCTCGAGTGATGGAATGAACGTTTCCATGACATCGTACACATCCTGGGGCACCTACTAAGAGTGTGAGGCTCCTGTGGGGCCTGTTGGGCATAGTGTACCAAGTATATCATCATCATCCCAAAAGTCGATCGCTAGTAGTCCCTTAACATCAATGAGGATTCGTGGAGTGTTATCTGCTATTGTGGACGCCCATGGCTCTCCATGCATACCCTATGTATGCCAATGTAGTCCTCTGGGGGTTAGGATCTCGTATAGGGAGACCAAACCCAAATGGAAACCATCTGCAATCCTGTATAAAATCCAATGTGTCCCCTAGGCTTCCAGTACAACCAATCATTAGAATAATCGTGTAAAAGAGCTTACAAATCATGGATAACAAGGTGGACACTTCATAATGGCATGCCCTTTCGTAGTGGGCTTTGGCATGTGCTAGTGTCTCCATACTTCAAAGGGGTTAGCCATGTACCTTATTAAATGGTTTCAGCCCTTAAGGAGGATAATAGGTCCAAGGTACATCCTTTGAATGGAGGTGGAAAGTAACAAAAAAGTAGAACGGAGTAGGGAATGAGAGGGGCAATCCTGGGCCACATATCGAGGCATAGGGGCAGCCAAATAAGCGGAAGACCACACCAAGGTATATAACGTGTAGGAGGGAGCAATCGGTGTACATGAGGTGTCCCGACCTTGATTTTTTCACCCTTCTTTATATGCCTTTTGTCTTTTATGAATTTTCTTTAATAACTGCTCAGGGCTCAAGGTTGAGAGCACGATGTGTCAGCTATAGTAGTGATTACCCCTTTCAACGTAGGGCAGTTCATTGCCCTCCAGGGGGTGGAACAATCATAGGTTCTTGTATGACAAAGGAGGCTCATCTAGGGCCTATGGAACCAGGGTGATGGCCATGGGTAAGGGGCAGAGCTCATGCATTGGATTTTGCCCACGTGCTAATTATTTTTGTCCCGACCATCTTTTGCATTTTGTGGTACAATTTCCTATCAAGTCTGGCCAATTATGCTTTTTCTTTTTCTTTTAGCTGCTTCAACCTCTGGGGCATCATTCCAGGCCTAACCCAAGGCAGGGGCAACGGGATAGGAAGGCTAACCCTATGTGGACCCATGAGAGGAGCTATGTAGACCCAAGTGGGAGAAATGATGAATGGGAGTATAATGAGTGGAAAGGGAGTACTGCATGCGGATAAAGGAGCAAGACCACACACCCAAAGTCAGGGTTTCCCAAGTAGTACCACCCTAGAACCAAATGGTCAATAAAGGAGATCCCACGGGACTAAGATGCAAGGGTGACACCCAAAAGAGATCAAGGGGACAGGAGCACGAACTAAGCCCACTCTTTTCGCCAAATTCCCCCATCAATCCATTCCCAAAATTATCCATGATAAGTAAACCAATAATCAATTACCAAATGACAAGACATACCTTTAGATTTGGGAGGCCCACCTTCAATCATACGATCAATACAGATGGGTGAGGGACCACATGGCTGGTTCGGGTGGCGAATAAATGGCACAACAATCTAGTAGGAGGCTACAAGGGGTTATTGGTTGCCGACTGAGGTCCATCATGGAGAAAAATTTATCCTACAGATATCACCCACAAAGTGGTGGGTAACAAGAGGCACCCATTCGACCCCTTTTGGAAGACTATAAATATGTGAGCCCCTATCCTCATTTGGTACATCCATGATCTATTTGTTTATCTCTATTCTAGCGAATGAAGAGAGAGGTGCTCGAATTTCAAGAGAGGCTTGGATTTATGGAAAGCTCTTTTGTATCGGTCAGTTTTTATATTTGATGTCTTGTTTCTAATGAACAAAGAACTCTCTCTCTTAAGGAAAGATTTTTGGGTTTTCCCCTTATGGGTTTTGACCTAGCCTGAGGCCTAATTTTTGTGTTTTATGTCTCGTTGTCTCATGGTTATTTTCTACTACTCTTTCATGTTTAGTGGTTGAAATTTTATTTTCTGTAACTGCTTATATATATATATATATATATATATATATATATATATATATATATGCTAAATGATCATTGAAAGTAGTTATCTATTGAAGAAAATTGTTCTAGCTTGTTTTTCCTAGAAACATCAACACAATACACATCCACAAGGTACAGTCCTTCTTCTTAGCCATCACAAATCTGTTGAGATTTTGTGTATTTGGGGTAGCATCAGTTGTGCTCTAGGTCCCAAATTTTGAGGAAGGACTAGAGTTCACCTAATCTACAAGACCCAGAAATGGATTTGGGAAATTTCATCTGGTTTAGGAGATATTAAATTAATTAATTATTTTAATGTATTTCCTAAGTTAAAACTTAGAAAATAAAATAATTAAAGTGAATTTAATTAAACATGTGATGAAATTGTCTTAAGTCACACAGATCAAGCTTTCTTTTAATCTTAGCCATTGATTAAAGATTTAATCTTGGTCGTTGATTTGTCAACGAGAAAAGTATACAGGAAAGGCTTGGGGTCATTTGTAAAGACACGCAGAGGCAGAGCACTGAAGCTAAGCTGAGATTCTAGGGCGAGGTTGCTAAGGATACTCAGAAGTGTTTCAGCCGTAGAGAGGGGAATTTAGACCAAGGGGATGATATGATCCCAGGGTGTAGAATACACAAGAGGCAAAGATCAGCTCAAGGAATGCGCAGAGGAAGGCAGCAGCAGCAAGGACAGCGTAATTTTCAAGAAACCCTTCAGGGGTTACGCAAAGACCCTTAGGGGCAGCATAGTGACTGCTCGGGGCTCAAGGATGAGAGCACGATGTGTCAGCTATAGCAGTGATTACCCCTTTCAACGTAGGGCAGTTCATTGCCCTCCAGGGGGTGGAACAATCATAGGTTCTTGTATGACAAAGGAGGCTCATCTAGGGCCTATGGAACCAGGGTGATGGCCATGGGTAAGGGGCAGAGCTCATGCATTGGATTTTGCCCACGTGCTAATTATTTTTGTCCCAACCATCTTTTGCATTTTGTGGTACAATTTCCTATCAAGTCTGGCCAATTATGCTTTTTCTTTTACTTTTAGCTGCTTCAACCTCTGGGGCATCATTCCAGGCCTGACCCAAGGCGGGGGCAACGGGATAGGGAGGCTGACCCTATGTGGACCCATGAGAGGAGCTATGTGGACCCAAGTGGGAGAAATGATGAATGGGAGTATAATGAGTGGAAAGGGAGTACTGCATGCGGATAAAGGAGCAGGACCACGCACCCAAAGTCAGGGTTTCCCAAGTAGTACCACCCTAGAACAAAATGGTCAATAAAGGAGATCCCACGGGACTAAGATGCAAGGGTGACACCCAAAAGAGATCAAGGGGACAGGAGCACGAACTAAGCCCACTCTTTTCGCCAAATTCCCCCATCAATCCATGCCCAAAATTATCCATGATAAGTAAACCAATAATCAATTACCAAATGACAAGACATACCTTTAGATTTGGGAGGCCCACCTTCAATCATATGATCAATACAGATGGGTGAGGGACCATATGGCTGGCTCGAGTGGCGAAGAAATGGCACAACGATCTAGTAGGAGGCTACAAGGGGTTATTGGCTGCCGGCTGAGGTCCATCATGGAGAAAAATTTATCCTACGGATATCACCCACGAAGTGGTGGGTAACAAGAGGCACCCATTCGACCCCCTTTGGAAGACTATAAATATGTGAGCCCATATCCTCATTTAGTACATCCATGATCTATTTGTTTATCTCTATTCTAGCGAATGAAGAGAGAGGTGGTCGAATTTCAAGAGAGGCTTGGATTTATGGAAAGCTCTTTTGTATTGGTCAGTGTTTATATTTGATGTCTTGTTTCTAATGAACTAAGAACTCTCTCTCTTAAGGAAAGATTTTTGGGTTTTCCCCTTATGGGTTTTGACCTAGCCTGAGGCCTAATTTTTGTGTCTCATGTCTCATTGTCTCATGGTTATTTTCTACTACTCTTTCATGTTTAGTGGTTGAAATTTTATTTTCTGTAACTGCTTATATATATATATATATATATATATATATATATATATATATATAATTGATGTTAAATGATCATTGAAAGTAGTTATCTATTGAAGAAAATTGTTCTAGCTTGTTTTCCCTAGAAACATCAACACAATACACATCCACAAGGTACAGTCCTTCTTCTTAGCCATCACAAATCTGTTGAGATTTTGTGTATTTGGGGTAGCATCAGTTGTGCTCTAGGTCCCAAATTTTGAGGAAGGACTAGAGTTCACCTAATCTACAAGACCCAGAAATGGATTTGGGAAATTTCATCTGGTTTAGGAGATAATAAATTAATTAATTATTTTAATGTATTTCCTAAGTTAAAACTTAGGAAAATAAAATAATTAAAGTGAAATTTAATTAAACATGTGATGAAATTGTCTTAAGTCACACAGATCAAGCTTTCTTTTAATCTTAGCCATTGATTAAAGATTTAATCTTGGTCGTTGATTTGTCAACGAGAAAAGTATAAAAGAAAGGCTTGGGGTCATTTGTAAAGACACACAGAGGCAGAGCACTGAAGCTAAGCTGAGATTCTAGGGCGAGGTTGCTAAGAATACTCAGAAGTGTTTCAGCTGTAGAGAGGGGAATTTAGACCAAGGGGATGATATGATCCCAGGGTCTAGAATACACAAGAGGCAAAGATCAGCTCAAGGACAGCGCAGAGGAAGGCAGCAACAGCAAGGACAACGTAATTTTCAAGAAACCTTTCAGGGGTTACGCAGAAACCCTTAGGGGCAGCGTAGTGACTGCGTCACCCATTCTAGGGTAACGCAGTCCCTTCCGGAGCAGCGTTGGGAGTTTGGAGGACTTCCAACGCTGACGCAGAGTCCTTCAGGGGCGGCGCTGGGGTTTCTAGGCCCTAATCTTGGCTGCGTTCTGTAAATCCCATTTGAGGGTGTGGATTAGTCATTATTTTGGCCCTAGATCAGCCAGTGAGTTGTAGATCTAGTGTTTTCTCTGTCGGGTTTTCCAGATTTGGAACCCAGATTTGTGTATTCAGAAATATTCTTAATAATAGAACCCTCCAGTAGCCAGAGACCGGTTTTCCCACCTTGGGTTTTTCCGGGGACTATTTGTCCAGAAATAATTGTGTCACTTTCTCAATGTGTGCATGTGCTTATTCTAGATCTGAAATGGTAGAGATCTTTTATGTGTTTTGCTTCAATGTTAACTTGAATTTATTCAGTTGATAACTTGTTTAAGTAGGAGCAGCTTAACCGGATTAATAGTAATAATTTCTGCATAAGATATAAGATTCAGAAATTTCTACATGGTATCGGAGCAATTGCAGATCTAGGAGGGTCACCAGCGAAAGAATCTGAAGGATCTAGTTGTAGAAAGTAGCTAGAAAAGCAGCAGAGAAGCAGATCTGAAGGGAAGGGTGACGTCCATCACTGTGTCCTAACAAGCCCACGCATTTACTGCGCAGAGGCAACTCAGAAACAGCACTAATTGTGTCTGAAGCCAGCCAGCATGATTCAGATCTGAATCTGTCAGATCCAGAAAAGTTTGTCGAAAAGTTGCAGAAATTCAAAACAGCTGGTGGGGTTAAAATTCTGAAGTTTTTCAGATTTTTTGCCTTAGCACAAGTGACAAAGATTGGGAGGAGATCAGCTTCTCAGAGAGTTTCTTGCCAAAGGAAACTTGCAGTTTGATCAAAGGATCAAAGAAGAAGATGAATCATAGTTGATTTGGTAGATTTTCAAGGAGGAAAATCAAGTGTCAGAGGAAGCAGAAGGCACCTGTTTCACCAAGGGCCTTAGATCCATTTCTATAGCAAAGAGAAAAGGAAGTTGTTGGAAATGTTGTCATTGATGGCAAAGGAGGTAACAGATGCAGAGACAGGAACAGTTGCAAAGGAGATGACAAAGGAAATATCCATAAGGCAAAAGAGACAGAGAGGTAGCAGTTGAAGCAGAAGCTTGGGGATGAGTTGGAACATTGCTTAAAATGGCAAAAGAGGACTGGAGAGGGAGAGCCCGAGAGCTGGAGAGAGGCAGAGAACAGGATAGGATGATAATAGCCATCGAACGGAATATCTGGCTTATTACGAAACTATAAGGGTTTGTTTGAGATCTACCACCTGTATATATACACATATCTGTATAGGAAGAATTGTATATGAGTTCTATATGTATTCTTGATCGAATCATCTAAGTAAATGGTCTCAGTGTAACTGTATGTTAGTTGGATAAATCGGGATGGAGAATACTGGTATTTACTGGTGAAACCCCTGCGTGAATCTTCCCTAAGTTCTTGTAGAAGCTGGACTGTGTAAATCAAGCTACGAGTCTGCCTGTGTATTCAGAAAGGAAAGGGTATGATAATGTGTAGATATGCACCTTGCCATTTTGGGATAAATTGTCAATAGACAATGGAGCAAAGAGGAAATGAAGAGAAAGGCAGAGACAGAGGAAGCAAATACGGAGACAGAGCTGTTATCACAGCAGTAGAGGCAGAGGCAGAGTGACAGAAGCGACAGAGGCAGAGCCACAGACATCATTGCAGAGAAACCGTTGTTATTTCAAAAATATGTACATATATAGATAACAGTCAGGCGTTACACATAACATAAGTTTTTACGGAGCACTTGTATTCGATTGATATGGTATAATTGTGCATTATATATATGGTCTATATATATGCATACACCGAAGAAACAACGTGAATAGGAGCGGAACCATAGTTGACAATATATATATATATATATATATATATATATATAATTGAATGGAGTGGAGTCGAATAATAAAAATACATTGAACAGTGAACGTTTTGATAAATAACAAATGCGGACCGGAACCTGGAGCGTAGGCTAGAACCATGGGTCAGATTAAATAAATGAAAAGAACCCTTTCATATATAACGGGCGGAAACCGGAGTAAAAGGATGAAGACGGAACCTGGAGGAAGCGGAACCATGACCGGTGAACAGTAAACGTGGTTTGGTGAACAGTAAAGGCTGGAAGTGGTATTCTCCGCACCGCCTATCGACCATAAGTGATATTGCCCAGAGGAGGAGCGATTCCATACAGGAATCGACACGTGTCCCGACCGACATTTCAAAACCATTGTTTAAAGTGCGCCTTCGCGCGTTATACGTCGACTGAAGATGTGGAGCGAAATTAACATATGCCGTTGATTTGGAGACTCGACATCCAACGGCGATCATTCGCAGGACTTGCACGAGGTTTAATAGAAGAGCCCAGAAGTTGAGCCAGGTACGGTGCGTTCGTTTGGTTGGTCATTTGGTTGTATTGTGGGCCTGGGGTGGAGATAAATGTAACAAATTTGGTTTATTAACCTTAGTACAAGGTCTAGTTGAACGTCGTAATATATGGATATATTTCGTATAATTATGAAATATGTGATTGTGGGTTAATTTGCTGAGAATTAAATAATATGGTTCAATAGTCAACTATTATGTTGTGTATGAGGGTTACAATGCGAAGTTAGCGCATATGTACATATAAGAGATTTTCGGGTTATAATTATACAGGAGTATGGAATTAATATCTAAATCCTTTGAATTTAGATAAACCAGACTTGTTTATTTAAATTAAAGTTGCTAGCGTGGAATTAAAGAGAAGTGGGAGATTGCCGGATGAGAAAATGGTTGGACACGAAACTTTGAATGCAATTAAAAAGTGGGAGCAGATATTTGTATTGTTAATAAGGCAAAGCGTTTCCTGTAAAATGAAACCAAAGATTATACAGTTGATGGCATATGGTAAAGATTGGGAGCACTGATATATCCGTGTGATTAAAGAGGGTTTATAAAAACGCAGAGTTATATTTAAGTTTGACTAAAAGACAACTGTACATACAACGGTTATATAACTGGAATGAACAAGAAAAATACAGGGATTCAGAAGAGTAGTGAACATGTGAAATGTACAGATGACAGTAAACAAAGATGATGCAGAACAGTTTCTTAACAGCAGTAGAAAAAGACAAAATCCAGTAAGCCAAAGTTCAGAAGAGGAGCTGAGTGATATTGAAATATGTAATTTAGAATGTGAATGTAAATGATGTAATTTTTTTATTGTTTGTGATGCAAAGGCAAGTATCCTAAGGAAAAGACAAAATCCCACTGTAGCATGAAACTTGTACATATTGAAGTAATTCTAAAATTGAGTTGAAAAAGGAATAAGAAGACAGAAGCCAAAGAGTCATGACTGTTCACTTCAAATTCCTTGTGAAATACAAACAGTCATGTGAGAATTTCTATATATAATATCAATTTGATAAGCTCAATAGAGATAGAGCAAGAGAGAGAAAATATAGAGAAGGCAGAGTATAGAAGAGAAGACCAAGAAAATAAGAGCAGAAAGAGAAGCTACAGAAAAGAGCTGATATCTGAGGTAAATTTGCAAACATTCAGTTTGATAAATTGAGGAAGTTGGAGCTTCCCTATCAAGTTGCAGCTTGATAGCTGTCAGTTGTAGCTGACTGAGGTTGAAGCCTCCTGTAGGTTGGTGCCTACAGAAAATTGAAGGGAGTTGGTGCTTCCTTGCAAGTTGTAGCTTGCAAAATAGAGGTTGGAACCTCTTGTAGGTTGGTGCCTGCAGAAAAATAGTGGTGAGAGGGAGTTGGAGCTTGCCTTTGCATCACAACAATAATAAGATGTGGTTTTCTCCCTTTATGGGTTTCCACTTATATCTGGTGTCTCTGTGCATGATATTTATGTATTGATCTGATATGTATCATCTGCTTAATATCTGCTGCTCTCATATTAAGTCTAATGCTATATTATACTAACACTTGTTGCTTACATTTTAAGATTACTCACACATTAAATTGGACGTGAAAGGAAGGTGTAATTAAGTTTAATGAAAAGTTCTAAAAGATGAGGAATGTGTTAAACTGATTCACCCCCCCCCCCCCCTCTCAGTTTAACTAAAGGTTCAACAATTGGTATCAGAGCAGGTTTCCTTTGTACAAGTCTAACAACTGAAAGGAGATCCTAGGTTCCCAATATGGCTAGTAAAGAAGGATGCTCAACCAATAAAGCCCCTTTCTTCACTGGTGAAAATTATGCTTTCTGGAAAATCAGAATGAGGACATACATAATGTCTCTAGGAATAGAAGTCTGGGCTGCTGTGGAATTAGGATATGCCCCAAAGGCAACTGACACAAAAAAGGACTCAAAACAAGATTTTGTGGCTAATGCAAAAGCCATGAATGCGATCCTGAATGGATTATGTGAAGCAGAGTTTATTAAAGTAATGCACAAAGACACTTCCAAAAAAATATGGGATACTCTTGAAAACATACATGAGGGAGACCAGAAAGTAAAGACTGCCAAACTTCAAGTCTATAGAGCCTAGTTTGAAAACTTAAAAATGAATGATGATGAAGACATTGCCAGTTTCTTCCTAAAAGCTGCAGAAATTATTAACAATATGAAAGCTCTTGGAGAAAAAATGCCAGAAAGTATAATTGTGCAAAAGATTCTAAGATCTCTTCCATCTAGGTTTAATCCAAAGGTGTCTGCAATAGAAGAAATAGCTGATTGGGAGACCTTGACCATGAACCAGTTGCTTGGAAATCTAACAGCCAATGAAATGAGGCTCCCACAGAAAAAGTCAAGTACAATGGAAGCAGCCTTTAAAACAGAAAAGAAGAAAGAAGAAGAGGGAGACATATGCTTTTGCTCAGATGAAGAAGAGGCAAAGTTTGTCAAGAAATTGGATAGAGGCTCAGGTAAATACAAAGGTAAACTCCCCTTCAAATGCTTTAACTATGGAAGAGTGGGACACTATGCTGCTAAGTGTCCTCCCAAGAAAGTAAGAAATCAAGCTCAAGAATCAGAGAAAGACACATCAAAGAACTGGCAGAAAGGAAAGAAATTCAGCAGAAAATCCTTCTATGCTTAGCAAGACAGCAGTGCATCTGAAGACTCAGATGAATCCTCAGGAGAAGAGGGAACCTCTGAATTTTTACTGATGGCCATAGAAGATCTTGAAGGACTCTTGCTAGAAGAAGAAGAAGAAGGGGAAGTCGACCTTGAGGGGGAGCTAAGAAGTGCTCTAAAGGAGATTGACAGACTCAAACTAAAATGCAGAAAACAAAAATAGATTCTCCTAAAATGTGTGAAAGAAGAAAAAAATTCAGAAGTCCTCATGCAGCTGAAGGTAAAGCTTGAAGAAGCCAAGAAGATAGAAGATATGTTACTTCAGCAAATCAAAGATAAAACTCGAGAACAAGAGAAGCTGGAAGAAGAAATTCTATGTCTGAGAAAGAAATTAGAAAATGCTCAACAGAAATTTTCTATATACCCTTCTCAAATGACAAGTTCTGGTAAGTTGAATGAAATCTTAGATGTTCAAAGATCTCCTCTAATAAAAACTGGGATAGGCTATGAAGGAGAATCAAGTAAAGGCAAAGAAAAGGAAAACAAAAATATAATTTTTGTGAAAGCAAAGAAGGCTGATGAAGCAGCTCAAATAATTCCTACAAAGGAAGAAACATGTAATGAGAAAGAAAGAGACCAGAAGAAACTTCTAATAACAAAGATTGTAACAAATACAAAGACAACAGAGAAAGGATCATATACCCCTGAGTATATCAAATTTAGAAGCCATCAAAGGAGATTCTTGCCTCCTATGAAGAATGCCACCTGTTATGTCTGCAACAAGCTGGGACACATTGCTGCATACTGTCATGCAAGGAGGAATGATTCAAACCAGCAAAAGATGCAAGCATGGAAGAGACAACCTTACATTAGGTATGCAAGTAATTTCTATGGTTATTGTTTTTATTGTAAGGATTTTGGCCATAGAATTATTGAATGTAGAAAGTATGGAAAAAGACTGATGTTCAATACCTCAAGGAGGTTTACGAGTCAAAGTAATTTTGTTCATGCTCACAATTCTGCAAAAACTATAATCAAATGTTGTATATTCAATCAAGTTGGACATATATCCTCCAAGTGTTCTCTAAAAGGATATAATTCATCATCTCACAAAAGATACCAAACAAAAGGGGGCCTCCAGTGGATAAAGAAGGAGAATAAATGTGACTTGGCTTTAACTGCTCAAGATTTTAAGAGTCAATGGTATTTGGACAGTGGCTGCTCTAAACACATGACAGGAGACAAAAGAAAGTTTATAACTCTTGATGGAAAGAAATCTGGAAATGTTACCTTTGGCAATGATAAATCAGGAAAAATAAAAGGAAAAGGCTCAGTCAGCATAGACAATGGCAGAGGACTTAAAACAACAATCAGATTATGACTTTACTGACCTATGCAATAAACATGGCATAAAACAACAATTCACTATTGCAGAAACACCTCAGCAGAATGGAGTAGAAAAAAGACAAAATAGATTTGTTCAACAAATTGCTAGAGCCATGATGCAAGAGAATAATATTGCTCATACCTTCTAGGCAGAAGCAGTGCACACAGGAGTACATATCCTTAACAAATCTCACTTAAGGCCAAGCAGTGACAAGACACCCTACGAACTGTGGCATGGAAAGCCAGCCTCAATCAAACACTTCAGTATCTTTGGTAGCAAGTGTTACATAAAGAATAATGATGAAAATCTTGGAAAATTTGATGCAAGTGCTGATGAAGGAATATTTCTAGGTTATGCATCCAAAAGTAAAGGGTACAGGTGCTACAACAAGACTCTTCGGAAAATAGTTGAATGTATTGATGTGAGATTTGATGAAGAACTTCCAAACAATACAAGAAATACAGACTACTGCAGTCCATCAGACAACCATGAAGAGGAAGACCAAAATAATGATGAAATAAGAAAGACAACAAAAGATGCAGAGCTGAGCTCGAAAACCCCCTCAAGATATACTCAGAAGAACCATCCTGAAGAACAGATCATTGGAGCTAAGAAAGCAGGGGTCCAAACAAGAAGGCAGCTAACAGAACAAATTGAAGAATTATACATAGCCATGTTGTCACAAATAGAACCAAAGAAATTTGAAGAAGCCAGCAAGGACAAGTCTTGGGTGAAAGCAATGAATGAGGAACTGGACCAAATTGAAAAGAACAATACCTGGGAACTAGTTCCTAGACCTATTGAAAGGAATATCATTGGTTCAAAATGGGTATTCAAAAACAAAATGAATGAGCAAGGACAAGTAATCAGAAATAAAGCCAGGTTGGTCTATAAAGGATACTCACAAATTGAAGGACTTGATTATGAAGAAACATTTGCCCCTATAGCCAGAATGGAGGCTATCAGAATGTTCCTGGAATTTTCATGCTACCAAGACTTCAAGGTATATCAAATGGATGTAAAGTCTTCTTTTCTTAATGGAGATCTAGAAGAAGAAGTGTACATGGAACAACCAGAAGGCTTTTCATTGACAGACAAAGAAGACTATGTATGCAGATTAAAGAAGGCCCTATATGGACTGAAACAAGCTCCTCGTGCTTGGTACTCAAGACTGGATAAATATTTGCAAAAACTGGGTTTTAAAAGAGGTGGAGTAGACAGCAATCTATACATAAAAGCCCATGAAAATGAACTCCTGATTGTTGTTGTATATGTTGATGACATTATGTTTGGAAGCAACAGAGATGAGCTAGAAAAAGGATTTGCAGAAGAGATGAAATCAGAGTTTGAAATGTCCATGATTGGAGAGCTCAATTTCTATTTAGGACTTCAAATTCAGCAAAGGAGCACAGGTACATTCATCTCACAAGAAAAATACTTAAAGGAAATGCTGAAAAAGTTCAAAATGGAGGAATGTAAACCTGTGTCAACTCCCATGACTACAGGTTGCAAGCTATGTGCTGATGATGGGTCTGTTGATATAGATCAAAAAATCTACAGATCCATGATTGGAAGTCTATTGTATCTTACTGCATCAATACCAGACATCATGCTAGCAGTAGGACTAGTGGCTAGATATCAAGCAGCACCTAAACAAAACCATCTTCTAGTAGTAAAAAGAATACTCAGATATCTACAAGGAACAGCACAATATGGACTTTGGTGTCCTAAAACCAAAAACTTCACTTTATCAGTATACACAGATGCAGATTGGGCCAACTGTGTGGATGACAGGAAGAGTACAAGTGGAGGTGCATTCTATCTAGGAGAAAGTCTAGTGGCATGGCTAAGCAAGAAACAAACATCCATCTCTCTGTCTACAGCTGAAGCAGAATATATAGCAGCAGCAGCATGTTGTACACAAGCCATGTGGATGAAGAAAACTCTTCAAGACATGAAGGTAAGCTTTGATGAACCTATTTCAATCAAATGTGATAATACAAGTGCTATAAGTATATCCAAAAATCCTGTACTTCTTTCAAAAACTAAACATATTCCAATCAAGTATCATTTCCTCCGAGAACAAGTGGCTCAGAAGATAGTAAAGCTGGAATATGTACCAACAAAAGAACAGACAACAGATATATTTACCAAACATCTTGCTAGAGAACCATTTCATTATTTGAGAGATAAACTAGGGGTAGTATCTGCAGATGCTACTCTCTGATATAAAGAGAAAAGCACAATTTCAGGGGGAGAACAAAAACGAAAATATCATTTCAGGGGGAGAACAGCCAACAAGGAAAGCATAAATCAGGTCCTCAAAATCAAAAGATTAAGGCAAAAGAACACCAAGTTATTTTCCTAAAGTTATCTGCATTACTCAAGCATCAAAAGGTCAATTACAGATCAAAAGGATAAGTATTGAAACATTATATTAAGAATCTGAAACATAAAAGACGAGTAGTGATTATACATCTCAGACTAAATAAAGCTGATACAATGTATTCTATGAAGTATCATTATTCCCACTTTTAGCTCTATACAAGTGAAAGAACTGTATCAATTTACAGTGTATATTCAAATTTGATAATCCTCAAAGTGTTCTCTCAACAATTCCTATACATCACTATGGAGCAGCATGGTATCAAAGCAGAAGAGGGCCTAAACATAACTCAGAGAGAGGAAATGAAAAAAGCAACCCTTTTCCATTGATTTCAAAGGGGGAGGAAGAGCAAGCAACAGGAGAAAGAGCAGGAAAACAGAGAAAATGTATGTATTGCCATCAATGCTAAAGGGAGATTGTTTGAAATGTTGTCATTGATGGCAAAGGAGGTAGCAGACGCAGAAACTGGAACAGTTACAAGGAGACTAAGACAGACAATGGAGCAAAGAGGAAATGAAGAGAAAAGCAGAGACAGAGGAAGAAAATACAGAGATAGAGCTGTTATCACAGTAGTAGAGGCAAAGGCAGAGTGACAGAGGTGACAGAGGCAGAGCCATAGACGTCATTGTAGAGAAACCGTTGTTATTTCAAAAATATGTACATATATAGATAACAGCCGGGCGTTACACATAACATAAGCTTTTACGGAGAACTTGTATTCGATTGATATGGTAGAACTGTGCATTATATATATGGTAGGTATGTTATATATATATATGGTCTATATATATGCATACACCGAAGAACTAGCGTGAATAGGAGCGGAACCATAGTTGACAATATATATATATATATATATATATAATTGAATGGAGTGGAGTCGAATAATAAAAATACATTGAACAGTGAACGTTTTGATAAATAACAAATGCGGAACGGAACCTGGAGCGTAGGCTGGAACCATGGGTAAGATTAAATAAATGAAAAGAACCCTTTCATATATAATGGGCAGAAACCAGAGTAAAAGGATGAAGACAGAACCTGGAGGAAGCAGAACCATGACCGGTGAACAGTAAACGTGGTTTGGTGAACAGTAAAGGCTAGAAGTGGTATTCTCCGCACCGCCTATCGACCATAAGTGGTATTGCCCGGAGGAGGAGCGATTCCATACAGGAATCGACACGTGTCCCGATCGACATTTCAAAACCATTGTTTAAAGTGCACCTTTGCGCATTATACGTCGACTGAAGACGTGGAGCGAAATTAACATATGCCGTTGATTTGGAGACTTGACATCCAACGGCGATCGTTCGCAGGACTTGCACGAGGTTTAATAGAAGAGCCCAGAAGTTAAGCCAAGTACGGTGTGTTCGTTTGGTTGGTCGTTTGGTTGTATTGTGGGCCCAGGGCGGAGATAAATGTAACAAATTTGGTTTATTAACCTTAGTACAAGGTCTGGTTGAATGTCGTAATATATGGATATATTTCGTATAACTATGAAATATGTGATTGTGGGTTAATTTGCTGAGAATTAAATAATATGGTTCAATAGTCAACTATTATGTTGCATATGAGGGTTACAATGCGAAGTTAGCGCATATGTACATATAAGAGATTGTCGTGTTATAATTATACAGGAGTATGGAATTAATATCTAAATCCTTTGAATTTAGATAAACCAGACTTGTTTATTTAAATTAAAGTTGCCAGTGTGGAATTAAAGAGAAGTGGGAGATTTCCGGATGAGAAAATGGTTGGACACGAAACTTTGAATGCAATTAAAAAGTGGGGGCAGATATTTGTTTTGTTAATAAGGCAAAGTGTTTCCTGTAAAATGAAACCAAAGATTATACAATTGATGGCATATGGTAAAGATTGGGAGCACTGATATATCCGTGTGATTAAAAAGGGTTTATAAAAACGCAGAGTTATATTTAAGTTTGACTAAAAGACAACTGTACATACAACTGTTATATAACTGGAATGAACAAGAAAAATATAGGGATTCAGAAGAGCAGTGAACAGGTGAAATGTACAGATGATAGTAAACAAAGATGATGCAGAACAGTTTCTTAACAGCAGTATAAAAAGAAAAAATCCAGTAAGCCAAAGTTTAGAAGAGGAGCTGAGTGATATTGAAATATGTAATTTAGAATGTGAATGTAAATGATGTAATTTTTTTATTGTTTGTGATGCAAAGGCAAGTATCCTAAGGAAAAGACAAAATCCCACTGTAGCATGAAACTTTTACATATTGTAGTAATTCTAAAATTGAGTTGAAAAAGGAATAAGAAGACAGAAGCCAAAGAGTCATGACTGTTCACTTCAAATTCCTTGTGAAATACAAACAGTCATGTGAGAATTTCTATATATAATATCAATTTGATAAGCTCAATAGAGAGAGAGCGAGAGAGAGAAAATATAGAGAAGGCAGAGTATAGAAGAGAAGACCAAGAAAAGAAGAGAAGAAAAAGAAGCTACAGAACAGAGCTGATATCTGAGGTAAATCAACAAACATTCAGTTTGATAATTTGAGGAAGTTGGGGCTTCCCTATCAAGTTGCAGCTTGATAGCTATCAGTTGTAGTTGACTGAGGTTGAAGCCTCCTGTAGGTTGGTGCCTGTAGAAAATTGAAGGGAGTTGGTGCTTCCTTGCAAGTTGTAGCTTGCAGAATAGAGGTTGGAGCCTCTTGTAGGTTGGTGCCTGCAGAAAAACAGTGGTGAGAGGGAGTTGGAGCTTGCCTTTGCATCACAACAATAATAAGATGTGGTTTTCTCACTTTATGGGTTTCCACTTATATCTGGTGTCTCTGTGCATGATATTTATGTATTGATCTGATATGTATCATCTGCTTAATATCTTCTGCTCTCATATTAAGTCTACTGCAATATTATACTAACACTTGCTGCTTACATTTTAAGATTACTCACACATTAAATTGGATGTGAAATGAAGGTGTAATTAAGTTTAATGAAAAGTTCTAAAAGATCAGGAATGTGTTAAACTGATTCACCCCCCCCCCCTCTCAGTTTAACTAAAGGTTCAACAT
>CM076572.1:766077391-766193751 GCA_034641835.2 Pinus albicaulis
CCAAAGGGGGAGACTGTTGCAAATGTTGTCATTGATGGCAAAGGAGGTAACAGATGCAGAGACAGGAACAGTTGCAAGGAAATGGCAAAGAGCAGAGGCAGCAGAAAAGAAGCAGAGGCAGCAAAGAAAAAGCAGAGGAAGCAAAGGAAATGAATTGATGTAAAGAGCTATTCAAGGTGCAGAGTAGTGAAGAAGTTTTGCATTACATGAGATTCTGTAATTGGGGGTCTAAATGGGTCTATGATGCTGTAGTGTGAAATTTTGAGGTATGGTGTGTAAATAAACTCTGTGGCGAGGTTTTTGTGTCGAATAAATAAACTCTGTGGCGAGGGTTATGTGTGGATAGACCGTTGAACCCACAGTGGAACACAAATTGACTATGTGGAATGTATGAGCCGTGATTCTGTGTGGGATTGGAATAAATTGATGCCTACTGAAAGTCATTAGTTATGCGTAGCCATACCTGTAGTTACCAGCAATATAAATTACGGTGGAAGATTGTGATGAAAGGTGTCGACTCTGTGTAATGGCTCAATCTCTGAACTCTGGTAGCCAATGATGTCGTGGTATTGATTATCCCACGAGTTTCGGGGTTAACAGTTTGATAGAATCTCTGTACATTAAATAGGCAGTGGAACCCAGAGCATTGGAGCGGAATCGAATACGACAATACATTGAAATATGAGTGATTTGTTTTAATAAAGGCGGAAGGAACCATAGTCATATATATAAATGAAATACGATGAAAAGTTATATATATAATTGAAATCATAAAGGACCGGAACCTGGAGAATGGAACCTTGACCGAGGAACAGTGAAAGTGGATTGCCGAAAACCACCCTGCCATTCCGCACCGCCTTTCAACGTTAAGTGGTATTCCTGGAGTGTGGAGCGATTCCATACAGGAATCGACGCGTGTCCCAAGCGGTTTTGATTAAAATGAAATTCCGCGCATTAACGATCGGCGGAAGATGCCCAGCGAAATGAATAAGATCCGTTGATCTGGGCAAAGGCTATCCAACGGTGGGCGATCACAGAACTTGGCCGAGGTTTAACGGAAGTGACCGGAGGTTAAGTCAGGTTCGGTGCGTTCGGTGATTGGTCTTGTGGGGTTCGGCGGAACCATATATGATGAGTTGATTTATTAATGTTCCGATGTATTATGATCATAATATAAGGTTCGATGGTGTCGATCAAAGTTAATTTTCGGTGGTCGTTCATGTGAACGAATTGCATATATATTTTATATGTTGAAATTTATATGCGTAGTTGAAAGACAAGGGTTGTAATGCAAAGTTAGCATAAGAGACTGTCGGTTATAATTATGGATATAATATCGTAATCCTTTGGATGTAGATATTAAAATAAACCAGACTTGTTTAATTGTTTTAATTGCCAGCGTGGAATAAGAAAAGTGGGAGATTGCCTGGATTTGGGAAAATTATTGGGAAATGAAATTAGGGATGCATTTACACACAGTTAAGTGAAATATTGAAATTTACTGGGATAGTGAACAGGTGATTAAACATAGAGACGAAAGTTCGTGAACAAGAAAAATACAGGGATTCAAAAGAGCTGTGAACAGGTGAAATGTACAGATGACAGTAAACAAAGAAGATGCAGAACAGCGTCTTAACAGCAGCAGGAAAAGACAAATCCAGTAAAGCCAAAATCTAGAAAAGGAGCTCAGTGAAATTCAAATATGTAATTAAAAATGTGGATGTAAATGATGTAATTAATTTTTTATTGTTTGTGATGCAAAGGCAGTATCCTAAGGAAAAGACAAAATCCCACTGAAGCATGAAATTTTGTACATATTATTATGATTTTTAAAATGAGTTGAATAACGAAATGAGGAGGCAGAAGACCAAGGGGTATGACCATCCATTTCGAATTCCTAAAGGAAAACAAACAGTCATCAAGAAATTTCTATAAGTAATATCATCTTGATACGAAAAAGGTGAGTTAGAAGTGAAAGAGAGAGAGAGAGAGAGAGAGCAGATATAGAGAATGCAGAATATAGAAGAATAAAGCAGAGAAGATTAAGAGAAGAAGAGCAGATACAGAACAGAGCTGATATCTGGAGTAAATCTGCAAACATTCAGCTTAATAGCTGTCAGTTGTAGCTGACAAAGGTTGAAGCCTCCTGTAGGTTGGTGCCTACAGAAAATTGAAGGGAGTTGGTGCTTCCTTGCAAGTTGTAGCTTGCAGAATTGAGGTTGGTGCCTGCAGAAAAACAGTGGTGAAAGGGAGTAGGAGCTTGCCTTTGCATCACAACAATAATAAGATGTGGTTTTCTCCCATTATGGGTTTCCACTTATATCTGGTGTCTCTGTGCATGATAGTTATGTATTGAATCTGATATGTATCATCTGCTTAATATCTGCAACTCTCATATTAAGTCTACTGCTATATTAAACTAATACTTGCTGCTTGCATTCTAAGATTACTTGCACATTAAATTGGATATGAAATGAAGGCGTAAAGAGCTTAATGAAAAGTTTTAAAAAGATCAGGAATGCATTAAACTGATTCACCCCCCCCCCTCTCAGTTTAATTAAAGGTTCAACAGAAGTTCCGACACATTCTAAGCAGATGGCTCCTCATGGACTGCGTGATCAAGATAGGCTAGATGGCCACTCAAACTTTTCGGTTTGGAAAGCAACGATCCTGATTGTCCTTGAGGCATACAATCTAAGAGACCATGCAGAGCAGACTCTGGCCACATCGACAGATGCGGATCTCCTATGGAAGCATAAGGAAGTGGATGGGCATGCCAAGTGGCTGATAATGGATAGTATCAAGGACCATATTATACCACACATAGTTGAGAAGAAGACAGCTATTGAAATGTGGAAGGCCTTGACTTCCCTGTATGAGGGAAATTCTGTCCAAAGGAAAATGTTGTTAGAGACCCAAATGAGGTCATTCATGATGACCAAGGGAGAAGACATGGAACACTTCCTCTTCATACTGCAGGCAATCAGGGATCAACTGACTACAACGGGTGCAACCGTAGATGATGCAGTGATAGTCAAGACTCCCCTCAATGCAGTCACGGATGAGTGGGAAACCTTTGTCCAAAGTATCTTGGGCAAAGCGGACCTCCCAGACTGGGACAGCTTGTGGTCAATCCTGAGGCAAGAAGAACTACGCAGATTCACCAAGAGACAGCACAGCCCTGTGTTGAGCAAAGTAAAGAAGGAAGATGAGGAAGATGTAGCCTTGGCATCAAAGAAGCAGCCGAGGAAGAAGAAGGATCTTTCAAAGATCAAATGCTTCCAGTGTGGTGAAATGGGACATTTTTCTAGCCATTGTCCAGAGAAGAAAAAGGACAAGGAAGCATCTTCTTCCAAAGCAGTTGTGGCAGATGATGGATCAGGAGATGATGCAGCCATGAGTGCTCATGAACCACGAAGATGGGGTGACATGGATATGTAGAGGAGCTACATCGAAGAAGGCGGGATCCTTGAATAGCTCATCTCTTGGATCACAAGCGAGCTACAGCAGCCTTAAGACAGTAGTGGGACAAGTGGAGCAGTGGGTGCATAGATCACAGATGAGGCAGAAGCAGAGGCAGATCTGAAGGCTGGGAGGAGCAGCGTAGAGCAAAGCAACAGCAGTAGCATAGAAGCAGTAGCAGCGCAGAGGCGGATGTGACTTCAGCAGCGCAGAGCAGTGTTGCTAACGCAGTGCAGAGCTGCAGCAGCGCAGAGAGCTTCAGAGGGACAGCGCAGTGCAGCAGCAGCGTGAAAGATTTCAACACAAGGAGCTGATGTGACTTCAACAGTGCAAAGGGAGTTTGCTTACGCAGTGCAGAGTTGTAGTTGTACATCGTTCTTTAGATGCCAGTACAAATCTGTAGCCTATGGAGCTTCAGTGATGAGGATGTTGCCCATTTGACTTGTTTGTCAAAGATTAGGCAGGAGATTCAGTTGGTTCTCTCAACAACTGAAGTTGCAGTGCAGCAGATCAGCAGTGGCAGTGCTATGAGCAGCACAGATGCAACATATTAAGAGGGAGCTGAAGTACAGAGGTTGCAGTCACAGTGGCAAAGTCATGAGCAGCAGTACAGAATGGCAGCAGCAGTGCAGAGTTGAGTGGCAGGAGACCAAGCTTCAACAGCACAGAACCAATACTCAAAATCATGTAATGCATAAGTGTGATGTGTTACTAGAGTACACCCTTGATGCTAAGACGGAATGTTGAGATTTTGTGTATTTGGGGTAGCATCAGTTGTACTCTAGGTCCCAAATTTTGAGGAAGGACCAAAGTTCACCTGATCTACAAGACCTAGAAATGGATTTGGGAAATTCAATCTGGTTTAGGAGATATTAAATTAATTTATTATTTTAATGCATTTCCTAAGTTAAAACTTAGGAAAATAAAATAATTAAAGTGAATTTAATTAAACATGTGATGAAATTGTCTTAAGTCACACGGACCAAGCTTTTTTTTAATCTTATCCATTGATTAAAGATTTAATCTTGGTCGTTGATTTGTCAACGAGAAAAGTATAAAGGAAAAGCTTGGGGTCATTTGTAAAGACACACAGAGGCAGAGCACTGAAGCTAGGCTGAGATTCTAGGCCGAGGTTGCTAAGAATACTCAAAAGTGTTTAAGTTGCAGAGAGGGGAATTTAGACCAAGGGGATGATCTGATCCCAGGGTCTAGAATACACAAAAGGCAGAGATCAGCTCAAGGACAGCGCAGAGGAAGGCCGCAGCAGCAAGGACAGCGTAATTTTCAAGAAACCCTTCAGGGGTTACGCAGAGACCCTTCGGGGCAGCGTAGTGACTGCATCACCCATTCTGGGGTAACACAGTCCCTTCCGGAGCAACGCTATGTGTGATACAATGTGATCCCAAACACCATTAAGGATCAACCTCTTTTCCCTCGCAATCTACTTTCTCTACTCTTTGAGTTGATCCGCATCTGTGGGAACTACTACCACATTATTGATATGAGCCTTGAGATCAAACTCATCTAGAAGGAAGGAGATCCTTTCCTTCCAGATAACATAGTTGGAAGCTCCATCCAACTTGTCCTGATCTCGAAGCCCAGTTATGTCCATCTCAACAAAAAATGTCGAAAATATGCTCTTCCTTTCTGCTCAATTGTTTCTCAGCTACATGCACTCCCTACTCACAACGACTATTGATCTGCAAGGGAAATCAAACTTCTTGAGACTAGAAGTTCCCTGAGGAAAAAATTTTCCTTAGTGTGTGCTCTTCTTCCACCCGACGCTAGTTCTGCACTAGCAAGCTGTTGCAAAACTACTTCGTCCATCTAGAGATCTGCTCTGCAAGAAAATATTGATTGCTCCCTCTACCCCTGGAATTCCTTGATTTGGAGAAATCGAATTTTTCTGTCACTCTCTCAGAAAAATCAATTTTCCTCAAGAAATACGACCTTTTGGCCAAGGTAACTACACTACCCTCTGGAGTTTCGAACTGTCGCCCACACTGAGCAACGAAACTCCTCCTTTCTTTGCTATTGAGCTCTCCGGCTAATCATCTATGCTCTAATACCATGTGAAAATTTAACTACTGAAATCTTATTGCAACAACTGATATTATTTCTTCTAATCGTTAATTGTACTTAACAATTTATCTGTTGTTTCCTATGGCAAATATCGAAATAAATACATTGCAACCTTCACAAATAAAAATTGCGGAAGAAATAAACGCTAGAAGAAATGCTAGCACACACATAAAATAACACAGTTATTTTTGGACAAAAGTCCTCGGAAAAATCCAACTTGGGAAAACTGGTGCAACAAATGAGGGTTTTAATATTATGCAACAATGAAATAATCTGAGTACAACTGGATGCCCAAACTGGCAATCCTACAGAGAAAAATTGGAAAGAAAATTTTAGTGACAATTTTCCTCACTCCACAGGCGAATCTGAGCATTGACCTCAGCTCAACATTGAGTTGTCCAAATTTCCTCTGCGCAGTCACTACGTCACTCTCACGTAGTCATTGGGTCACCTAGCTTGGCACAGCTTCTTCTCAAGCCGTTTGGTTAGTTGATGTCTTGGAAAATGACTCTCCTAGCCTCTGGAACCTCTGCCCAGCTTTTGGCACTGAATCACTTCTTCTCCCCAACAAATACGAATTTTCCTCTAGAGGCTACTGTGCTGCCACTGCGTCAGCCTCACTGTGGCTTCTCTGCCTCTCTGCAAATGCACTCACCGTATCTGGAATGCCTCCTCCGGCTTCACTGTCTCTGCCCCTCTCTCGCTGCTTCGATCTCATTGAATCTCTCTCCTGCAACAAACCGCTGCTACAATGGAAATCGATTTCCCAGTAAAATCGAACTCCTCGAGTGATTTCTCCAAGCCCCATCAACTTCTTCTTATAATCCTCTGTTTAGACTTCAACGGCCAAGATTAGATCTTAAACGATGGCAAGGATTAACTTGAAATCAATCCATGTGAGTCTCTAGAACATTCACACCTTGACTTAATTAATTATGATTAGTTAATCATATTCCCTAAGTTTAGACTTAGGAAATATTTAAAAATTGACTAATAATCCAATTAAGTCATTTCTAGGCAGATTTTCCAAAAACAATTTCTAGATTTTGGAGATCTCATGTATTCTAGCCTCTCCACAAAATTTCAAGCTAGAACACATCTGATGCTACAAAAACTAACATAGAGGACTGGGAATCCAAGATAAGAATAATCCTGGAAGCACATAGCCTATGAACACCTAGTTGGGGTATGTTCCTTGAGAGGCAATGATGATGGTGTCTATAAATCATTGGTCTTGCCAGCATTGTGCTCTGATCTTGTAGAGAGATGGAGTTGTTAGTCAAAGCCTTTCTATGTGATATTCTTGGATGATATGATGCTAAACAAATGGGTTACCAATCTGACTCTTATGAAAATTCTTCAGATTGAGAATGTCCAAGTACCTTGTATGGATATGAATACCTCTCTAGTTAAGAGGGAGTGTTGAAATATGTAACTAGGTTCGGTCTTCATAATGACATATGTAATCATGATTTTATGTATTTGATGTAATTAGAAAAATGAATTTATTGTTGTTCTTGAGGCATGGGTTTCATGCTAAAGGAAATTTATTTTTAGATCAAGCTCCCATTGTGAGCTTCTAGGGCTTGTCATTGAGTCTACAAAGTCATTATCATGTATGGAAGACCCATATGGGGCATGTTACATATTGTAAAACAGTAAAAGAAATAATTGGAGTCAAAATAGAGTCAAAATCCAAGACCTCATCAAGTACTAATCATCAAATCGACCTACAAAGAAGCTAGTCAACCTATCTAGAAGGAGAAGTCGGCCTATTTGAGGGCTCAAAGAAAGCTATATAAGGAAGTACTCGGCCTCACTCAAGGCACATTCATTCAAGCAAAAAGAAGTTCAATCGAGATAGAAAAGGAAGTCAATTACCCAGCGAAGAAAGAAGGAAGAAGAGTGAAGCACTTTAGGTCTATTTTGGACTACTTTCCTTCACATGTGCGAGGGTTAGGGCATCATCTTATAGCAAAAGGCATCGAATAGCAGTCACTCCAAAAGAGCAGAAGTTTTGACTCAAAGAAGATCTCCTTAGCAAGTTGAATCATTAAGAAAGGAAAGACAAGTCAAGCAAAGTTGAAAAAAGGAGAGTTTGTTCATTTCTCTGCCACACGTGTAACCTAGGGTTTCTACAAAAGAAGCCAAAATTGCAGGTCAGCAACAGCTAGCCTAATTTGAGTTAAAGGTTGAAATCTGAAGCAGTGGAATAAGTTTAACCATCGTTGACTTGAATGAAAGGAAGTTCATCAATAAGCTTTGACTTGGTCTTGGAGGGGTTGTTGGTCAAGGGTCTAAGTATTGGAATTCGTCAATTGAAGATTCTATAAGAAGAAGAATTCTCGTGGGTTTTCCTCTCAAGTTTGGAGAGGTTTTGGCCTTGGTTGATCGCCTATATCTTGTGTTCTTTGTCTCATTATTCTTTATGGTTTGGTAGTTGATTGATGAACAAAACACTAATAATAATAAATTGAAAAGAACAAGTTAATCTACAGAAGTAAAAACACATCATAAACAGTTATCAAGTAAGAGAAATCACTCACAATTGTTGCCTCTAGATTTCTCAACAGTTTATGGGCTGTAACTGGGGCCGAAATTTGAGTCTACTGCAAGTCTGAAATTTTTTTGTTGGGGGGCGAAAATTTGTATTTGGGGGTTGAAATTCTCGATTGAAATTGCAACTAGGAAGCTGACACTTAGAGACTTTGGCAGGGGTCATATACAACAAGGAAGGGTTGACTTGGTGATTGGAGTAGGTCTTTGTCTAGGTCTAAAGGATATTGGATCGTCTCACCTTGATTTGAATCTACTAGTGGAAGAGTTGGATTGGGTTTTCCACTTGGAGAGGTTTTTCCCTGGCTAAGTGCCTATATCTTGTGTCTCTTGTTCTTGTGATCTTCGTATACATTTTATTTGGTAATGGCTTAATGAAAGAAAAAATGATAAGGAAGTAAAAGAAGCCAACATAAATCACAAGTAATTATCAAGAAAGAGAAATCAAACCCTAAGCATTAATTTCTCAAAACATTAATGACGAGGTTTACATTGAGCAGCATCAAGGATTTGAAACAAATCAGAGGGAGACTCATGTTTGCAAATTGAAGAAAGCTCTATATGGCTTAAAGCAAGCACCTAGGGCTTGGTATGCAAGGATGGATGCATATCTATTAGGATTTGGTTTTACCAAGAGTACTACCAATCCTAACCTATATATCAGGGTGGTCCAGGATGAGCCAATTATCATACTTTTCTATGTGGATGATCTACTAGTTACAGGTGTAGAGCATAGGATTCAGGAATGCAAAAAATAGTTAGCAGCAGAATTCGATATCAAGGATCTTGGGATTATGCCCTAATATTTGGGACTAGAAGTATGGTAGAAGACAGCAGACATATATCTTGGTTAAGGTAAGTGTGTGATCAACATACTTCAAAAGTATGGCATGATGGATTTCAAGCCTATGATGACTCCTATGATTACCAATTTAAAGAAGTTGAGGAGTTCAAAATCTAGTCTAGTGGATCCTACTTCGTACAGATAATTGATTGGGTCTTTGATGTATCTAGTAAATACTAGACCGAACATTTGTTTTGCAGTAAATGTCCTAAGTCAGTATCAAATGGAGCCAAAACATGATCATTGCATTGTAGCCAAGCATATCCTAAGGTATATACGTGGAACTATATATCACTGCCTTCGACACACTAGTAATGAAGTCCAACTTGTGGGATGTATAGATTCAAATTTGGGATGGCAGTGAGACAGACGGAAAAAGCATAACAGGTGGATGCTTCAGCCTAGGATCTTCCATGGTCTCATGGATGAGCAGAAAGCAGGTTACGGTTGCTTTGAGTAGTGCTGAACTTGAATATGTTGTTGCAAGCGAGGTCTATCAGGAAGCAATTTGGCTCAAGAGGTTACTATCAGACTTGTTTGAAGGATCGCTTAGGCCTACATAGATACATTGTGATAATCAGAGTTGCATAAGATTGACGGAAGACCCAATGTTTCATGCAAAGGAGAAGCATATAAACAACAAGTACAAATGCATCAGAAGCTTGGTATGAGATGGGGTCGTGGAGTGGCACTATCTACCTTCATATGAACAGGTAGCAGACATACTGACTAAAGCATTACTAAAAAAGAAGCTTAAGTACCTGAGAGGTAAGCTTGGTTTGGTAGATATCTCTTCCCTGAATGAGAGGGAGTGACATCAGATAGTTCTTGTCTTTACAGGTCAAGCACTAGACTACGACTAACAATCGTAACTCTTAATGAAGGCCATAAAGAAAGAATGGAGTTTGGAGGATTGGATAAGCATCTAGATTGGAACTTCTTATAGACGGTAGAAATCCAAGGAAAGAAGTTGTTGACCGATGCTCTTTGAGGATGAGGTAGGGCATTTGAGATAACAGTAGTCAAAGAGGACCGATATTCTTCGAGGATCCAGGTTTGGGAATCCAAGTTAAGAATAGTCCTAAAAGGACATACCTTGTAGACATCCGAATGGGGTACGTGCCTTGAGAGGTGGTGTGGCATCTCACGTAAAGCTTCCCAGCATAATGCTTCAGGGACAGTGTTGGTTATGATAAAGATGCTTGACAAAAAGATGGCTTATCAATCTGACTCTTCTTATGAGAATTCTTCAAGATTGAGATTCCTTGTACCATGAATACCTCCCTAGTTACGAGGGAGTGTTGAAAATTGTAACTAGGTTCGGTCTTCATTGTAATCATGACATTGTATATTCTTTATAAAGAAACAAAGAGAAAGAAAAAGAAATTATATTTTATTTTTGGGGTATGGGTTTCATAGTCAAGTTGAGTCAAAAGTATGTTCTTCATGCTTTTAGGTCTTCTAGGTCTTTCTAGGATAAAAAATAATATTGGTCATGTGTCATAGTCCCATTTGGACTCATTGTAATGAAGAAAAATATTTATTTTATCGAGAAAAAGCCATGGATAAGCCCAAGACCATGTCGGCCCAAGAGCAAGATCATGTCGGCCTAAAGGAGGGGTATTTGACCCTCAAAAAAGGTTATAAATACAAGGGAGCTCGACCTCATTTGGACACTCATCTCAAGCAAGTTCGATCTGCAATAGCGAAGGATAAGAAGAGTAGTTGGGAGGACGAAAAAGAAGAGAAGTCGTTGAAATCTTGTCAAGGAAGTTTTTTTCTTCTCGCTAGGGTTTGGGAAGCTGCCAGTTCCAGAAGGACGAAATTTTTTAGCAGTTGCAGGGTGTCGAAATTGCAGGGGCAAAATTCCATTGCAGGGGTTGAAGTTACAGTATCAGTGTAGCAATATCAAAGTGTTGGAAGTTGTCTCAAGGAAGATCTTGTTGGGGGTTCGCTTAGGGCTTGTAGGGTTTATTAGCTTGGGTCTTTGGGTGTTGGAAGTCTCTTTTGTAAGCAAGTTCTAAAGAAGAAGGGAAACATTTTGTGGGTTTTACCTATCTTGGAGCATATATATTGTGTACTCTATTTCTCTGTGATCTTCATTGTTTTGGTAATTGCTTGACAAACAGATCTAAAGAAGTAATAAAGAATCAAATAACATCACAAGTAATTATCATGATAAGGAAAATAAGTTCTAATATACAAGTCTTTATATTTTCCAACATGGTATCAAAGGTAAGGTGCAAGAAGGAGACTGAAGATCACATCTTTGTTGGCACTATGGTGTTGAGAAAAGTAACTAGTTTCAGTCTTCATAATTGTTGTACTCATTTCAATGTGTCCTATGTAACAAACAAGAAAAAGAAAAAGAAAATGTATTATTATTAAAGCATGGTTTTCATGTTGATTATTGATGGTCTTTTAGATAAAAGCATGTTCTTCGTGCTTCTAGGGTTTGTTAGGTCTTAGGATTTATTGTCACGAGTCAAAGGAGTCGGCATCATATTTATAAGACCCTTTCGGGCAATTTGTAAAATGTAAAAAGAATTATTTTTTAGTCTAAAAAGTTTGGGAATCTCCAAGAGTACAATTCGGCCCTGGGATCCTCAAGTCGTCCTAAAGGAGGGAATTTGACCCCTTGAGAAGCCTATAAAGAGCAGTTCAACTTCATTTGGAAAGACACTCACACACAAGTTCGATCTACAAGAAAGAGTTCACTCTATAGGTTGGTAGCTGCAAGGAAAGCGAAGGTCAAGAAGGAAGAAAGAAGAAATTTCTTGGTTTTTGGTCTCCATCTCTCTCACATATGCAAAATTCTAGGGTTTATGGGTTGCAGGAAGAGGCTAAAGTTGTAGGGCCGAGTTGCAATAGAACGAAGTGCAGAAAATGGTAACTGGAAGGGAGGAAACTCTGTCTAGACCTCACAGACCTTAGGAAGAGGTGTCTTACTCATGGAAGGTCCCAAAAGGAGGTCAAATTAGGGCTTCTTCAAAAGCTATTAGGCCGAATTTGTTGTTCGAGTAGCAGTGTTGTAGCTGGCAGATTGAGTTACACTGTCTAGCAGTTTGGAGTAGACTCGAGAAGGACTTGAAGAAGGGATGACTCAGTATTAGGAGAAGAACTTGGTCTAGGGATTGGATATTTGTAACTCATTTGAAGAATATTCTAAGAAGAGAAGAGTTTCTGGGTTTTGCCCTGGCTGACAGCGTCCATCTGTGTCCTCTTTTGTTCTTATTGCTTCTTGATATTGTTTGATGAACAGATCTAACTAAAAGAATATAAAGAAGATAACTAAGATTCACAAGCAAGTATCAAGGTCAAAGAAAATAAGTTTAATAAGCTGCCACTTTACATTTTCTAACATATCACAAGGGTTATAAAGAAGGGTTTTAAGGCTCTTGGAAATCTCGCTACATCTATCAAGAATTGTCTATTGAAGATCATCTCTAAGCTCGCAAAGGAAGTAATAGATGAAAGCTTGTTCTTCACTTTATCAAGCACATTCAAGGATGAGATTGTATGGGTAATTAACAATGGCGCCTACAAACATATGATGGGAGAATGCAGTCAACTCCAAACCCTATCTAAGGGAAACCCATCTCACTCTATTGAACTTGGAGACAACAAGAGTTATCTAGTGAAACGCATTGGATCTACATCATTGGAGCTCAAGTCAGATGGAAGCATTCACCTCAACAACATTTATATGTTCCAGGTTTGAAGAAAAACTTACTTTCTATTTCTTGTCTAGAGGATAACAGTGATAGAGTTGCTTTTGTTGATGGCAAGGTTTAGGTTTGGGGTAAGGGCTCCAGTATTAATGAAGCAAGGGTGATTGGGATTCATGAAGGGACATTGTATAGACTCTATACTCCCCTAGCTCAAGCCTTAGTTCACCTAGAAGTAAGTCCTTGTTGAGATTTTGAGGTAGCATCGGATGTGCTCTAGCCCTGAAGTTTTGTGGAGGGATTAAGACACACAAGATCTCCAAAACCCAGAAAGCGTTTGGAGAAATTTCATCTGGTGTGTGAGATATTAAATTAATTAAATTTTTTAATGAGGAACCTAAGTCTAACTTAGGGAATTAGAAAAATTAAAGTGAATTAATTAAACACATGTGATGAAATGTTCTATGCGACATAGATCAAGCAATCTTTTAATCTGAGCCATCGATAAGAGATTAGATCACGGTCATTGATGTGTCAACAAGAAAAGCATAAAGGAAAGGCTTGGGGTCAGTTGGAGAAGACACAAAGAGTCTAAGAGATCGAATTATTCTAACGGAGCAGTGTTCAGACGAAGATCAGATCTGAGTGACTCAGAGTTGCAGTGAGGGGAAGATGCAGCGATTGGCCAGGAGGGCCAAGAGTACAATGCAGAGCAAGGGCAGCAAAGATGCAGTGGAGGCAGCGTAGCCATCAGAGGGTGTGACACAGTCCCTCAAGAGGGTGACACAGGCCCACACAGGGCTCATGCAAGGGAAGTGCAGTGTCTCCAAGTAGAAGCCCGAAATTCTACTGGAAGCAAGGGTTTCTGAGCCAACAAGGCTGAAACTAAGATTTGGGAGAAGCAGATCCACGCAGAGCTAGGGTGACGCAGTCCCTTAGTCCAGGCTATGCAAGTTGGCGCAGAGGCTGCATAGAGCCAGCTGGGGTTTCACTAGTTGCTCATCCGGATCAGCCGAGACTTGCGAGAGTGAGGCATATCTCACATATTCTCTGATTGCCGAGGTTTTCTTTGTTGGGTGAGCCGAGTTTATGGCACCCTAGATGTACTTAGAAAGTTCTGCTTAATAATAATAAACCCTCATATATGTTGCACCGGTTTCCCGCATTGGGTTTTTTCGGGGACATTTGTCCAAAAAATCTGTCACTTTGTCATATGAGCGTGCCATTCAGTAAATGATCTGTATGTGTAAGTTGTTAATTGTATTTACTTTGCTATTAATTCTGAATATTCAGATTAATAACTTGTATGTTTATCAAGTAGGAGAATTAAATCAAGATTTAATAGTAGGGTTTCTTAGAATAAGAAATTTTCACATGGTATTAGAGCCTTGCAGATCAAGTTGAATCTCTAGCAAAATTGGCTGAGGAATTTTTGCTGCAGAGAGCATCTGATGCAGTAGAGATCCGGAGAGGGCAGTGCAACATCAGGAGGACGCAGTCCCAGCTACGTCGGGGCTGACGTAGTCCCAGCTACGTCGGGGCTAACGCAGTCCCAGTTGGGTGATGCAGAGACAGTGCAGTGCCTTCCAGAGGGACGCAAGAGCAACATGTGTTGCGCAGAGGCCAGCCACAGGGACGCAGTCCAGTTTCGAGTTGTTGTGCAATATTGTCGTGGTTCAAAAGCAAGGCTACAGATCTTCAATAGTTGCTGGTGTGGTGGAGATTCTGCCAGTGCAAAATTGTGGCTAGCTAAGTTGATAAAGAGCGGGAGGAGTACAGTTGCTCAACAGATCTGCGCCAAACAAATCTGAGATTTGATCAGGAGGGTGATCGTAGAGAACTGTTTAGTTGATTTTTTCGCTGAGGATTTCAAGGAGGGAAATCAATTGTCGGAGAGAGAAGCTACTATAGAGGGTTTGTAATCGCCAAGAAACCCAGATCCAATATTTTTGTTGGGTGTTGCAGCAAAAAGAGGGAGAGAAGTATCTGTTCTGACAGATTCAAGCAAATATGGCTTCTCATAGACTGAGAGATCAAGATAGGTTGGATGGCATGTCCAACTTCGTTCTCTGGAGGGCCAGGATCCTGACAATCCTAGATGAGTACGACATCAAGGACCATGTTGAGAATGTCCTAGTTGTGCCTGTCGATTCGGATCATTTGAAGAAATTCAAGGAGAATCAAGAGCGAGCTAAGCACTTGATCATGGACGGAGTCAAAGATCACAGCGTACCACATATTGTCGAGAAGAACACGACAAATGAGATGTGGACAGCTTTGGAGACGATGTATCAGGGAGGCTTTGTCCAAAGGAAGATGCTTCTGGAGAATCAAATGCAGTTGTTTCAGATGCAGAAGGGTGAGGAGATAGATCCTTTCCTCTCCAAACTTCAAACTATCTGGGATCAACTGATAGCCATGGGTGTGACTCCAGATTAAGAACTCTTGGTGAGGACTGCCCTGAATGCAGTCACTGAGGAATGGGAAACATTTGTCCAAAGCATCTTGGGTAGAGAAGCGTCACCATCCTGGGCAGACATGTGAGCAATCCTCTGTATTAACCAAGAGGCAAAGCAGCAGCAGCGGGATAGTCAAGGTAAAGAAAGAAGAGGAGGAAGATGCAGCCCTTGCATCAAAGGAACAGAGGCAGCAAAGGAAGAAGAAGAGGGACCTATCCAAGGTCTGGTGCTTTAATTCTGGCAAACTTGGACACTTCGCCAGCACTTGTCTTAAGAAGAAGGACAAGGGATCTTTTGAACCCAAGGCTGCAGCAGCAAAGGACGATGGAAGTGATGATGATGTAGCCATGAGTGCTCATGAGCCATAGAAGTGGGGTGACATGGATTTAAAAAGCAGCTACAGATGAGAATGGCAGGATCCTTGACATGCCCAACTCTTGGATCACATACGAGCTACGGGAGCCTTAAGACAGTAGTGAGACAAGTGGAGCAGTGGGTGCAGGAGATCATGATCAAGCGGAGGGTAGAGCTGGGATGTTGTACATGAGAGCAGCGCAGTGCAGAGGCAACAGTAGTGTAGAAGCAGCAGCGCAGAGGGGTTGATGGGACTTCAGCATTGCAGAGGAGGCAGTGCTTACGCAGTGCAGAGTTATAGCAGCGCAGTGGCTTCAGGAGGACAATGCAGAGCAGCAATCAAGGGAGCTTCAGGAATAAGATGCAGCCTTCCTTACTTCTCTGTCAATGATTGGGCAAGGACCCTTCAGTTGCTTACTTCTCAGCAACTGAGTTGCAGTACAGTAGCTAGCAGTAGCAGTGCTATGGGCAACATCATGCAGCAAATTGAGAGGGAGTTGCAGTACAGATGTAGCAGTATCAGTCGCAGTGACATGGGCAACAGTAACGAAACCAGCAATGCAATGGATGGAGGGCAGTAAGCCAAGAATCAACAACGCAGAGACCGATGTCGAGATCTTGCAATACATGGTGTGGATGTATTGCTAGAGCACACTTTGTACTAAGAGGGACTGTTGAGATTTTGAGGTAGCATCGGGTGTGCTCTAGGCCTGAAATTTTGTGGAGCGACTAAGACACACAATACCTCCAAAACCCAGAAAGTGTTTGGAGAGATTACATTTGGTGTGTGAGATATTAAAATAATTAATTTTGTTAATGAGGACCCTAAGTCTAACTTGGGGAATTAGAAAAATTAAAGTGAATTAATTAAACACATGGGATGAAATTTTCTAAGTGACGAGGATCAAGCAGTCTTTTAATCTGAGTCGTCGATAAGAGATTAGATCACAGTCGTTGATGTGTCAACGAGAAAAGTATAAAGGAAAGGCTTGGGGTCAGTTGGAGAAGACACGCAGAGCCTAAGAGATCGAATTCTTTAGACGGAGCAGTGCTCGAATGAAGATCAGATCTGAGTGACTCAGGGTTGCAGTGAGAGGCAGATGCAGTGATTGGCCAGGAGGGCCAAAAGTACAGTGCAGAGCAAGGGCAGCAAAGACAAATTGGAGACAGTGTAGCCATTAGAGGGTGTGACGCAGTCCCTCAGGAGGGTGACGCAGGCCCATGTAGGGGCAGCGCAGTGTCTCCAAGCAGAAGTCTGAAATTCTATCGAAAGCAAGGGTTTCTAAGCCAGCAGGGTTGAAACCGCGATTCAGGAGAAGAAGATCCATAGAGCTAGGGTTACACAGTCCCTCAGTCCAGGCTGATGCAGTAGATGCACGGAGGCTACGCAGAGCCAGCTGGGGTTTCACCAGTTTCTCATCTGGATCAGCCAGGACTTGCGAGAGTGATGTATATCTCACATTTTCTCTGATTGTCGAGGTTTTCTCTGTTGGGTGAGCCAAGTTTATGGCACCCTAGATGTACTCAGAAAATGTTGCTTAATAATAATAAACCCTCATATTTGCTGCACTGGTTTTCCCGCATTGGGTTTTTCCGGGGACATCTATCCAAAAAATCTGTGTCACTTTGTCATATGAGCGTGCTATTCAATAAATGATTTGTATGTGTAGGTTGTTAATTGTATTTATTTCGTTGTTAATTCTGAATATTCAGATTATTAACTTGTATGTTAATCAAGAAGGAGAAGTAAATTGAGATTTAATAGTAGGGTTTCTTAGAATAAGAAATTTTCACACTTCTGAACTATGGCATAGAAGGTATGGACACCTTCATTATAAGATATTGCCATCTCTGAGTCAAATGGTCAATGGCATCCCCAAAATAAAATAAGATCATGAAGGGATTTGTAAGGGATGTGCTCAAGGGAAGAATGTAAAGAAACCATTTGCAAGTAGTGACAGCATATCTAAGGAAATTTTAGATCTCATACACTCGGATGTATGTGGACCTATGGTAGTAAAGTCTCTTGGTGGACATTAGTATTATGTAACCTCCCTTGATGATTACTTAAGGAAGACTTGGTTATACCTTCTCAAGAACAAGGATGAGGTATTTGAAAAGTTTGAGGAGTTCAAAAATGGAGTGGAAATCCTAACCAAGAGAAAGCTCAAAATTATAAGGTCACAAATGGTGGAGAATACACCTCCAAAGATTTAATAGTTTTCTGTAAGGAAGCAAGAATCAAGAGGGAGCTCATTGTTCCCTATAATCCTAAACAAAATGGTGTGGCAAAAAGGATGAAACGTATTATTGAAGAAAGTGTCAGGGCTATGCTACATGATCAAGATCTCCCTCAATTACTATAGGGAGAGGCATGCATGAGAGTTATCTACTTACAGAATCAAAGTCCTCACAAGATTCTTAACAACATGACTCTGGAAAAAGCATTTACAAGAAAGAATCCAACTGTGGGGATCATCTTCAGATATTTGGGTGTCTTGTGTATATTCATATACCCAAGGACAAGAGGAAGAAGCTAGATCCAACCAGTTTAAAGGGCATCTTGTGGGATATAGTGCTTCATCAAAAGCATATAGAATCTATATCAAGGACGATCGTCGAATTGAAGTAAGCATGGATGTCATCTTTGATGAGAGCATAGCTTACAAGAAATCAAGGGATGTTATGTTTGACTTTGATGAAGAAGAGATACCTATCTTTGAGGATATCTCCAGGGAGAATGATGGTCAAGAATCAGGTCCTACTCAAGAAGATGTTGAAGGTTCTTGTGATCCTATACAACAAGTAATTGTTCCAGAAAATAGGAAGAGACCTGTTTGGCTAAAAACTACTCTTCAAGAGGCAGAAGGACATAAAGCATCAAGGACATCCAAGGAAAGTAAGAGACCCTAGAGGTATTATGGGTATGTTCCATACATGACAAAGGTTATTGAAGTACACCTTCCTCTTATGAAGATGCAGCTAAACATCAAGAAAGGAGGAATATTATGTAAGAAGAATACCAGTGTATAATGAAGAATGATGTATGGAAAATTGTCCCTAGGCTAAGTGACAAGTCTACAATCACCTCAAAGTGGATTTACAAGATAAAGCATGTTGTAGATGGGAGCATATGTAAGAATTTCGTTACTTTGAATTCTACTACAGCAACTGATTAGATTTCTCTTATTTGTTAATTACTGAACAAATTATTTACGGTGTTACATAGTAAATATCGAAATCCAATACACTACAGCCTACACAACATAAAATACTGTGGAAAATACAACGCAGGAAAAATAGAAACACACAAACAAAATTACTCCGTTATTTTCGGACTACCGTCCCCGGAAAAACCCAACTTGGGAAAATCGGTGCAGCAGTCGAGGGTCTTATTACTATGCAATAGTAATCCAAGTACAAATCGTTGGATGCCGAAAACTGGCTATCCAATACAGAGAAATACTGACAAAAGAGTTAGTGAGAAAATCTCACACTGTCACAAGCGATCTGACACTGATATGGGCTTCGGATGAGCTGCCCTGCATTGTCTCTACACAGTAAATGCGTCATCCTATGCAGTCACTGCGTCACCTTCTCCTTATGGTCTTCTACCCAATGGAAACTCCACACCCCGGCCCTCTGGGCTCACACCCTGACTTCTGGCACTTGATCTTGATTGTCTCCCAGCAAAATAGTGGACTCCCTCAAAAGCTTTGCATTGCCTCTCTGTGACTCTCAATGTCTTCTCTGCCTTGCACTCCCCGAAACTCAAAACCTTCCTCCGGTCTTACTATCTTTGCCCCTCACTACAACGAAATCACTGGATCTCTCTCTTGCAACTCAACGCTACTACTCTAAGAATTCGATCTCCCAGTAAAATCAATCTTTGCAAATCTCAAATGTGTTCTCCAAGTGCCCATTGAGTTCCTTCTTATAATCTCTCGTTGACATATCAACAACCAGGATAAGATGTTAATCGATGGCTCAGATTAACTTGGACTTGATCCACACCTTTATCTATAATATTTTCACCCGACTTAATTAATACCCTTTAATTAATCATATTTCCTATGTTTAGACTTAGGAAATATTAAAAACTGATTAATTATTTTAATTAAGTCACTTCTCGGTGGAATTTGTAGGAATTTACAGGGTAGGTTCCTTAGATCAAGAACCAAAGGTCATTGCTCACAAATCAGTACACTAGTATAATCACGTGGTTAAAACCTTCAAAGAGGGAAACAGTCCACAACCTAAGCCAACGCGACCACTTCAGGCAATTTATTAATATAAAAATAAAAGTTACATATGTTTCTCTCATAAACAGTTACCGAACAAATGACCCTCCATGCTCTTTAAATAGAGATCATGGTCCAATCGAGTGTTAAGCCACAGATCAAGTTTTGTTAATACCGAGGTGAGAGATAACTGTCGGATCACTACAAATCGTGACCGTCAGATTATAAGTTACAAATGTACATAGTAAAGAAACACACTTTACCTAACTCTACACTAGACTAAGTCATTCTTAACTATTTCCTATGTGTCGGAATATCCTAACATCCCCCCTTAAGAATAACTTGGAATAGGATTGAAGGATTTACAAAGGTGACACAATAGGAGAAGGAAGGAGGCATTAGAGCCTATCCCCCCTTAATGACAACTTTCCCGAACTCCAAGCATAGATCGAAGTTTGGTAAACTTTGCTTCCGTGAGAGCCTTCATAAAGATATCAGCTACTTGACCATTGGTTGGACAATGTTGCACTTAAAGAACACAATCATGAATGAGCTTTCTGATGAAGTGTATGTGGAGTTCAATGTGTTTCATACGCTAATGCTGAACTGGAACTTTACATAGCTGAATGGCACTCTGATTATCACACCAAAGTGTAGTTGAATGCTGCTGATGAAGACTAAATTCAAACAAAATCTGACGAAGCCACATGGCTTCCTTGTTGGCTTCAACTGCACCACGATACTCTGCTTCTGCCGAAGAAAGAGAGATGGCACTTTGTTTCTTACAAGACCAAGTAATAGGTCCTGAACCAAGAGTGAATACATATCCTGCAGTAGACTTTCGATCATCAAGGTCACCAGCCCAATCAGAATCAGTGAAACCAATCAACAATGGAGATGCTCTTGCACTGTAATGAATCCCGAACTGAACTATACCTCGAATATATCGAAGTATTCTTTTAGCTGCTTTTCCAGTGACTTTCATGAGGTTGGCGCATAAACCGAGCGACAAGACCAACGGCAAAGGAAAGGTCAGGACAGGCGTGGGTTAGATACAGAAGTTTACCAACAAGTTGACGATATAAGGTAGCATCAACTTCAGGGGTAGTATAGGAGACTGAAAGCTTGACTCCAGACTGAAAGGGAGAAGGGGTTGGCTTATAGTGTTCCATGTGAAAGTGGTGTAGAAGATCACAGGCATACTTGGACTGAGAGAGGGTAATGCCTTCCTTGGATTGCAAGACTTGAAGACCAAGGAAATAATGCAAGTGTCCTAAGTCTGTCATTTCAAACTTCTTTTTGAGGCTAGACTTCACATGGTTTATATGGTTTAGATCACTACCAGTAAGGACAAGATCATCAACATAAAGAACAAGGATGGTGAAGGACTTACCCACTTTCTTGGTGTAGACAATGTTGTCAGAATGACACCTAAAAAAGCCATTATCTAATAGAAATCTATCCATTTTGGCATACCGAGTTCGAGGAGCTTGTTTGAGACCATATAGAGACTTCCTAAGGCAACAAACAAGGCTAGAGTCATTTTGGATAAAGCCAGGGGGTTGTTCCATGTAGCTTTCTTCATGTAAATCTTCATGTAAGAAGGCAGATTTAACATCCATCTGATGGACTTCCCATTTAAAAGAAGCAGCAAGGGGAAGAACAAGGCGGATAGAATTCATTTTCGCAATGGGGGAGAAGGTTTTAGTATAGTCAATGCCTTCAACTTGTGAAAATCCTTTAGCGACAAGACGAGCTTTATGTCTATCCACTTTTCCATCTGGTCCAAACTTTGTTTTGTAAACCCATCTGCATCTGACAAGTTTTCTTCCTTTTGGAAGAGGAACAAGATCCCAAGTATCATTCGCCAATAAGGAATGATATTCTTCATTCATAGCTTCATCCCAAGCTAGATGACCGAAGGCTTCTTCAAAGGTTTCTGGATCAGGATTTTCTGGAACTTGAGCCAATAAGGAAGAAGCCCTTTCGAACTGAGGACGTGTACGTCGTCGATCGGCAGGGTCACTTGCAAGAGAACCTGTTGCATCCCAAGTAGAGCGGACCCATCTTGGAAGCGGTGGAGTATAAGGAACAATTTCACGAGGTGGAGGATGATTGTCATCCTCGCTGTCATCATCTGAACTAGAAGGAATGCTATTAAAAATAGAAGAGAGAGAGAGAGGTGACACATATGCCGAATCAGGCTCGCAGACCAAAGGTGGCACACCCGCCGAACTAGGCTCGCAGGCCGATATATTTTCACCAAACTTTACATCTCTTCTAATGATTATATTTTTGGAGTTTGGTTGAAGAAGTCTATATCCTTTGACATCTTCAGAATATCCAACAATAATACGTTTTTCACTCTTAGGTTCTAAGGCTTTATGTTTCGCATCTGGAATATGGGCCCAAGCATCACTTCCAAAAACATGAAAGTGACTTACATCGGGTTTGATTGAGCTCCAAGCTTCTTCTGGAGTTATATTCTTTAAAACCTTAGTAGGAGTGCGATTTACTATGTAATTTGCACAGTTAATGGCTTCTGCCCAAAAATTGAGACCAAGTCCTTTAGATTGAAGCATACAATTAGCCATTTCTTTTAAGGTGCGATTCTTCCTTTCAGCTACACCATTTTGTTGTGGAGTATATGGAACGGTATGTTGCAATTGAATGCCATGCTCAGTGCAAAAGTTGATAAATTTGTTGTTAACATATTCTCCTCCATTGTCTGATCTTAACTTAAGAATTTGATGTCCAGATTGTTTCTCAACAAAGGTCTTAAAGGCCAAGAACATGTTAAAAACTTCACTCTTGAGTTTTAAGAAATATATCCAAGTGCGTCTGGAAAAATCATCAATGAAAGTTAAGAAGTACTTGCAACCAGAGAAAGAAACAACAGGAAGTGGACCACATAAATCACTGTGCACAAGATGCAAAGGGGCTGAAGCGTGCCAAGAGGCATGTTTGTCAAAACTATCTCGATGATGTTTTCCGAGTACATATCCAGAACAAACACCATCTCGACAAGATACCATAGGAAGGCCCATCACCATATTTTCCTTACATAGTTTTGAAGAGAGTGATAGTTTAAGTGACCAAATCGCTCATGCCAAAGTTTGCTCACATCATCATTATGAGCAACAAAAATAGAGGGAAGACATGATGACCCAAAGTTGTCAAACTTATACAACCTTGTGGAATCATCAGCAATGCCAGTAGCTAAAATATGTTTAGGATCTTTGAGGTCCTTGATTACAACATCATGAGGTAAGAATTTTACTATTTTCCCTTCACCTGAATGAGTTATCTGATAAACAGATAGAAGGTTGCATGACAAGGTATGAACACATAGTACATCATTAAACTTACAATTATCTAGATGAATGGTTCCAGATCCTACAACACTAAGAGATCTATCATCACCAACATAAATATGTTTGGTGTTACAATCATTTAAAGAAGAAAACATGGATTTATTTTTAGCCATGTGGTAAGAAGCTCCAGAATCAATGAGCCACTCCACTCATGAGAAGGAGAAGAAGAAGATACATTTAATGCATAACTAGATCTTGATGCTTGACAACCATAAGAAGAAAGTGCCATGCCTGAAGATGAAGGTGAAGAGTGCTCCAAATTGATGTCGTGCTTTTTCATTGTTGCTTCTAAGGCTTCCATCTTCGTAAAACATTTGGACTCTATATGGCCATCCTGATTGCAAAAGTTGCAATGTATATCTGTCTTCTTCCCTTTGTTTTGATTTGCCTTATTATTTTGGTGATTTGATTTTTCTGTTTGCGGCTGAAATTTCTTAAGGCCCTTGTTTGGTTTAGGACCATATTTTTTAGGATACGGCTTCTTGGAATTCTTTTGATATGGTTGTTGTTGGGCTGCTAAGGCTTTCTTAGGAGCATTTCCAGCAGTGATAAGACCAAGGTGTAAAAGTTTTTCTTGTTCTCTTATCAAAGAATCGCAAAAGGCATCAAAAGAGGGATTCTTGTAGGTGGTTCCTGAAGAAATGATGGCTTCTCTAGTGGAATGGAAGGCGAAAACAAATACAGAGTATTCAGGGCCAAGCTTAGCAAGAATGCAATAGATGAGGCTACCATCGTCCTTTTTGATCTTACAACCTTCTAAAATAATTCTGAGGGTCTTGAATTTGGACAAAAAATCTTCAATGGAGGAAAAATTATTGGGGTCCAAAGTAAGCAACTCATTTTCAAGCTGGTGAGCCCTGATTTCATTTTGAATGCCAAAAACAGTCATTAGCTTTTCCAGGGCTTCATCAGGGGTGTCAATGTCAAAGATATGAAATCGAAGATCTTGAGCAATGGACATTCCTATCAACCCTTGTGCTTGATCTTGTTTATTTTCCCATTTAGCAGCTTTATCATCATCGGAAGGTTTAGTTTCTTGTCCTATGGCTATTCTATAAAGTCCTTTATTTCTAAGTATATCTACCATGTGAGGTAGCCATTGGAAATAATTGGTGCTGTTAAGAATAACCGGGCATGCACTTTCCATTTTTTTTTAAAACGAAGCTGAGAAAAGTTGAAACTAACTGCTCCAATGGAAAGATCTCAAAAAATTAGGTTGTTTCAAAAAAAACGGCTCGAAAAACGACTTCTGAATGAAGAAGTTATGCCTTTTGAAAAATCTGAGTTGTAGATGCCAAATAGTTACGAGAACGGGATGAAGTGTGGCTTTTTTTTTTTTCTTTTTTAAATTTGCCCCTTTGAACAAAAACATTTTACAAAAGAAGCTTGAGAAGGAGACTTGAACCCAAGACCTTTATTCTCATAAACTAACCCCTCACCAAGTGAGATAGTAAAAGGATCGCGTTATTGTATGAAAGGAGGAAGGGGTTTTTTTTTTCTCTTCGGTGTGCGTGCCTTTTCCTGCACAAAAAACGAGCAAAAAAAACGAAATGCAAAGCCTTACGACAAAATGTTAGATTTTTGGTTAGCCTTACCAGCAACTACCACTTTTTTCACTATTTCTGATTTCTCGAGATCGCACAAAGACGCGGGGAAAGAGCATACGTAGCAAAAAAAAATCCCTTTTTCCTATTTCTGATTTGTCGAGATCGCACACAGCGCACAGCAAAGAGCATACACAGAGAAGAGGGTATACATCCGTGGCAAATAAATAAAATCTTAATACCAAAAATAAACAGAAAAAAACCGAAATAAGCAGAACTATTAACAAATATAACTGCAAAATAGATGCTTTATACCTCCAGATCTAAACTATCATAACTTGGGCAGCCGAAAACCTTTTCGCATGAAACGAAAGGCGTTCCTCACTGTAATAGATGCTCTGGACACAACCGAGCAGTTCTCCAAGTCCAAAAATGTTCAGAAATAGTAGATCTACAAAACAACATTCGCATGCAGTCAAACCAGCTTCGAATCTTGATCAACAACGGACACGGCCCTCAAAATAGCTCTGATACCATGTAGGAATTTACAAGGTAAGTTCCTTAGATCAAGAACCAAAATCAGTACACCAGAGTAACCAAGGTAAGTTCACCGCTCACAAACATATCACAAATCAGTACACCAGTATAATCACGTGGTTAAAACCCTCAAAGAGGGAAACAGTCCACAGCCTGAGCCAACGCGGCCACTTCAGGCAATTTATTAATATAAAAAGAAAAGTTACATATGTTTCTCTCATAAATGGTTACCAAACAAATGACCCTCCATGCTCTTTAAATAGAGATCATGGACCAATCGGGTGTTAAGCCACGAATCAAGTGTCGTTAATACCGAGGTGAGATATAATCATCGGATCACTACAAATTGTGATCGTAGGATTATAAGTTACAAACGTACATGGTAAAGAAACACACTTTACCTAGCTCTACAGTAGACTAAGTTATTCTTAACTATTTCCTATGTGTCGGAATATCCTAACAGAATTTCCCCAAACGATTTCAGGGTCCTAGAAAATGCATGTGTCTTAGCCTCTCTGCAAAAACTCGAGGCTAGAGCACATCCGATGCTACAAAAATCAATAGCATAGACACATACAAAGCAAGGTTTGTAGCGAGAGGCTTCTCGCAGAAGGAAGGAATTGACTATGGGAAAACCTTTGCTCCCACAGTCAGGTATACAACAGTAAGATCGCTTGTTTCATTGATTGCTACTGTGGGATGGAACATGCATCAAATGGATGTCAAGACAACTTTCCTGAATGGGACCATTGACGAGGAGGTTTACATTGAGCAGCCTCAAAGATTTGAAATAAATCAAAGGGAGACTCATGTATGCATATTGAAGAAAGCTCTATAATTCTTAAAGCAAGCATCTAGGGCTTAGTATGCAAGGATGGATGCATATCTATTGAGACTTGGTTTTACCAAGACTACTGCAAATCCTAACCTATATATCAGTGTGGTCCAAGATGAGCCAGTTATCATACTTTTCTATGTATATGATCTACTAGTTACAGGTGTACAGCATCGGATTCACGAACGCAAAAAGCAGTTGGCCACAAAATTTTATATGAAGGATCTTGGGATTGAGCACTATTATTTGGGACAAGAAGTATGGTAGAAGCCAGGAGAGATATATCTTGATCAAGGCAAGTATGTGATCAAGATGCTTCAAAAGTATGGCATGATGGATTGCAAGCCTATGATGACTCCTATTATTACCAATTTAAAGAAGTAGAGGAGTTCAGAATTTAATCCAATGGATCCTACTTGCTACAAACAATTGCATTAGGTCCTTGATGTATCTAGTAAATACTAGACCAGACATTTGTTTTGCAGTAAATGTCCTAAGTCAATTTCAAATGGAGCCAAAACATGATCATTGGATTACAGCCAGGCATATCCTAAAGTATATATGTGGAACTATATATCACTGCTCGTGGGATATACAGATTCAGATTGGGTTGGCAATGAGACAGATGAAAAAATCACAATAGGTGGACGCTTCAGCCTAGGATCTTCCATGGTCTCATGGATGAGCAGAAAGCAGGATACGGTTTATTTCAGTAGTGTTGAAGCTGAATATGTTGCTGCAAGGGAGGTTTGTCGAGAAGCAGTTTGGCTCAGGAAGTTAATATTAGACTTGTTTGAAAGACCGCTTAGCGCAAAATGGATATATTGTGATAATTAGAGTTGCATAAGGTTGACAGAAGACACAGTGCTTCATGTGAAGAAAAAGCATATAAACAACAAGTACCACTACATCAGAAGCTTGGTATGAGATGGGGCCGCAGTGCTACAATATCTACCTTCAGATGAACAGGTAGCAAACATACAAACTAAAGCGTTACTAAACAAGAAGCTTGAGTTCCTGAGAGGTAAGCTTGGGTTGGTGGATATCTCTTCCCTGATTGAGAGGGAGTGATATCAGATAGTTCTTGTCTTTATGGGTCAGGCACTAGACTAGGACTAACAGTCGTAAGTCTTAGTGAAGGCCATAAAGAAAGAATGAAGTCTAGAGAATTGGATAAGCATCTAGATTGGAACTTCTTATGGATGGTAGAAATCCCAAGAAAGAAGTTGTTGACTAATGCTCTTTGACGATGAGGTAGAGCATCCAAGATAAGAGTAGTCGAAGAGGACTAATATTCTTTGAGGATCCAGGTTTGGGAATCCAAGATAGGAATAGTCCTAGAAGGACATACCTTGCAAACATCCGGATGGGTTATGTGCCTTGAGAGGTGGTGTGGCAGCTCACATAAAGCCTCCCAGCATAATGCTCATAATTAAAGATGAGCTTGTCCAGTTAAGGCCTTCAAGGACAGTGTTGATTATGATGAAGATGCTTGACAAAAATATGGCTTATCAACATGGCTCTTCTTATGAAAATGCTTCAAAATTGAAATTCCTTGTACCATGAATACCTCCCTAGTTAAGGTGGAGTGTTGAAAATTGTAACTAGATTAGATCTTCATTGTAATAAAGACATTGTATATTATTTATAATGAAAGAAAGAGAAAGAAAAAGAAATTACATTTTATTTTTGGATTATGGGTTTCATACTCAAGTTTGAGTCAAAAGCATGTTCTTCATGCTTTTAGGTCTTCTAGGTCTTTCAAGGATAAAGAATAATATTGGTCGTGTGTCATAGACTATAGTCCCATTTGGACTCATTGTAATGAATAAAAATATTTATTTTATCGAGAAAAAACCATGGATAAGCCCAACACCATGTCGGCCCAAGAGAAAGATCAAGTCGGCCTAAAGGAGGGGTATTCGAACCTCAAGAAAGGCTATAAATACAAGGGAGCTTGACCTCATTTGGACACTCATCTCAAGCAAGTTCGATTTGCAATAGCGAAGGAGAAGAAGAGTAGCTGGGAGGACAAAAAAGAAGAGCAAAAGTTGAAATATTGTCAAGGAATTTATTCTCTTGTCTCGATAGGGTTTGTGAAGTTGCCAGTTGCAAAAGGACGAAATTTTGTAGTAGTTGCAGGTGGCTGAAATTGCAGGGCCGAAATTTTGTTGCAGGGGTCGAAGTTGCAATCGCAGTGTAGTAGTATCTAAGTGTTGGAAGTTGTCTCAAGGAAGATCTTGCTAGGGGCTGGCTTGGGGCTTGGAGGGTTTAATGGCATCGGTCTTTGGTTCTTGGAAGTCTCTTTTGTAAATAGATTCTAAGTAAGAAAAGAAACATTTTTTTGGGTTTTCCCCTTGGAGGGGTTTTTCCCTAGCTTGGAGCCTATATCTGGTGTACTCTGTCTCTCTGTGATCTTCATTATTTTGGCAATTGCTTGACGAAGAGATCTGAAGAAGTAATAAAGTATCAAATAACATCACAAGTAATTATCACGATAAGGAAAATAAGTTCTAATATACAAGTCTCCATATTTTCCAACAATGTTGGCATGACCCATGGGCCTGTTTGTGTGAGTTGTGCCAGCTCTGGATCGTTCTGATCAAAACGCTTTATGAGCCTCTTGTTGATTTTTGGTAGCATTGAATGTGGTCTAAGTCTCAAACTTTGTGGTGAGGCTTAGACACATGCATTACAGATAACCCAAAAATCGTTTTAGGAAATTCCACCCAGAAATAGTTTAATAAGAAAAATTAATTATTTTTAAAGAGGACCCTAAGTCTAACTTAGGAAATTAAAATAATTAATCAATATTAATGTAAATTGTGGGTGAAACTTCTAGAAAAATCAAATCAAGTCTAATATAATCTTAGTCGTTGATTGGAGATCTAATCTCGGCCGATGACTTGTCAACGAGAAGGCTATTTAGGAAGACTTGAGGGTTATTTGTCAAGAACACAGAGAGGATCTAGTGATCGAATTTTCTAACGGAGTAGTGCTCGGAAGAAAATCAGATCTAAGTGATTCTTGATTGTAGTTGAGGGGCAGATTAATTCTAGTTGGAGATTTTCCTGAGCCGAAAATACATCGTGGAGAAAACAGAGAGCAGATTAGCAGAGGCAGCGTAGCAGCTATGCAGAGGCAGCGCAGTCCCACGTAGAGGCAGCACTGCAGCCTTGAGGGAATCGGTAATTCAGTTGAGGATCAGCCAGACCTTTTGTCGGAAAGCCAGGCTGTGAGACCGGAAGGGGCCAGAAGGGCAGATCCAGCCAGCAAAAGACCAGCTACGCAGAAGCGACGCAGTCCCCATGCAGAGTGATGCAGAGACTGCGCAACGCAGTGGAGGGCTGGCCATCTGAGGTTTGTTGGTCAGTCGAGTTTCCAGAAATCAGTGTGAGATTTCTCTCACTAACTTTTTGTCAGTCATATTCTCTGTAGGGATTGCCAAAAAGGCATCCCAGAATTGTATTCAGAAAATTACTGCAATATATATAAACACTCAAATCTGCTGCATTGGTTTTCCCACATTGGGTTTTTCCGGGGACGTTTGTCCAAAAATAATGGTGTCCTCTGTTGCATTATTCTTCTTTCTCAGTTTCTATTTTCACAAATGTATTTTAATGGGTAAAGGTTGCTTTAGTAACTGCTTCAATATTTTAAGAAGTAATCTTATAATAACTTGTTAAATCAAATTTGTAAGTAGGAGAAGTAGTTCATCTTGTTGCAATAGGGATTCCAAATCCAGATCTTAGAATTTTCACACCTTTGAGTAAACTCAGTGAATGAGGTGATGTTGGTGTGACCCATGGTCACTAACCTATGATACCACTACTCATGGGTATCCCCATCCAGATGTAATGTCACCAACCTAATGGCTTTGACCTGGGTCATTTGATGTAACGTAATGTAGGTGTCCAACTTTTGGACCCACAATCTGGTTGAGCACTTTGATGACCCATCAAAACAAGGAATGGTCACCTTCCCCAATGTTTTCTGTAGCTCTCGATTTTGCCTCAAATCCTTCTGAGCTGCCTTAAGCTTTCTTTTTAACTAGAGGTGGCAAAAGTCAATGAAACTCATAGGAGCTTCGAACTCACATCCCACTGCTCCATACTCCTCTAAATAATCTGCATAAAGGGTCCCCTAACTCATCTGCTATGCCTGGTCTTCTGTTGTGTCATGTATCAACTAAGCCATGTTGGGTTTGGTTGCTCTATTGTATAAGCGTGAATGCCTTTGCATGGTAATACAGGCATGGTTTCTCTCTGCAATGTTAGACCCTTCTCCATTAACAGGTTCCTTCTCAGAGGAAGTCCTTTTGTTTGCTATCCTGCTCCACAAATCCACCATCTCCTCTTGGCCCTTAGCTAAGTCATTCGGTGCACTAAGTAGGTTGTTAAATGCTTTAGTTTCCTTGTCCCTTGTGTTTGGATCTTCTTCTTGAGGTGTCACTTCTACCTCCTTTCCCCTTCTAGGGGTTTCAACCTCCTCTCTTCTACTTTCTGGAGATTCTTCTTCTCAAGTGGGAGTGAGTTCTCTGCCTTAATAGGTCCTTCTATAGGTTATCCCACTAAAACAATTGTCTTTTGAACTCATGAAACCATTGATAATATGCCCTTAGACCCCACAGTTGTCCAAGAACATGCTCTAATGCCATTGTGAGATTCCCTCTTGGAAATACACCCAAAATTACCGTTGATTTTTCTAAGTTTTAATGAATCTTTTCAGTGAGCTATTTTGTCAAACACATTGTGAGCATACTGCTATAGGTGTAATCTCTTTTTCAACTTGTTGCAAATAACATTAACAGTGAATATCATAAACCAAATAAATGCTTCCAGGTATTGTAGGTGTTTTTCTGAAAGTTTAATTTCAAGTAAACATATATAATGAACAACACATGCCCAAGATGAAACTTCAAAATGATGGATCGGTATATATATATATAACCTAGAATTGTATTGAAGGTTGACACAAAGTGAGTGACAACAGATCTGAGTATAAAGATTCATTACAATGACCTAGAAACAAAGATACCATGAACAATATAAAGACGAACCTGGTATTTGCCTTCAGCAATATAAGCTTCAACCTCTAGTTATTTGATGAATAGTTTCAACAGTGGATTCCTCTAAGATACCACCCTCCAAACAACAACAAGTCGACCCCTCTTCTTCACTGGAATACAATCCATTTATGTCTGTGAATGTTGGTAATCAGCTAGCAATAACTCGACTAAGGAAAGACCATAAAATGCGTCCCTGAAATATCATATTTGGTCTAGCAATGAATAGCAAGCATGTCCACTTGAACTGATAAAACACAGCTCCCTCTCCTCAGGAAATTCTTTCCCACAAATGAGAAATACGTCCAGCACTGAAGGGTGAGAACTCGGCTTTCTATAGCCTATGTCACATGGTTCGGGTTCGAGTTCGGGTTCGACAATGATTAGGTTCGGTTCGTGTTTGAGTTTTTTGATGAGATTCGCCATTAGGTTCGTCTATATACATTTTCTATATATATCATAGCTTTAAAAACCAGAACCGGTGACCGGACCGGTGGACCTAATGAACCGGGTTTCTAACCGAAACCGGTCTAACCGGGAGTGGTCAGATCTCAATGAACCGGTTTTAAAAAAAATACATTAAATAATTATTTTTTAATAAAAAAAACTATTTTTAAGATTTGCAACCATGATTCCAAGCCAATAGAGACAAAATATGCAAAGTTTTCTCATTTATATACCATGGAAAGGTGAATATATCAAAATGGCACCAAGTGCAATACATATCATCGAACAATACATAAGCAATGAGGCTCCAAATGGCCCATAATGTCCAAAAACAATGCTACAAGCTATGAGCATAGTACATACTACAGACTACAGTGACAGTCTACTACAAATCTACATATATGATATATCATATTACTAAATTCTAATCATAATCAAAGTTCAAACTCAATTGGTTGAACTTGAGTCTCCCGACTCTCAACTGCCAAACTTTGCAACTACAGTCTCTATTGGTTCAGTGACTCGAGTCTCAAACCTCTGGAAGGTATTCTGCCCTAATATGCCCTATTACTTCATTTGGTGCTCCACATGGCTTTACATGGCCTCCTATCCCAGCCAAGTGTTGCTTGAACCTGTTAATACCCCCTCCTGCAATAGATTTTTGGCAATATCTGCAAATCATTTTTCCATCAATCATATCACAATGAGCCCATGCAGTATCCTGGCCTTTTGGAGGCATGATGGCTACTACAATATACTTAGCTCAAGCGGCAAGCCTCCAAGATCGTTGCTCCGGCAAACACTCAACACTCTCCAAGCTCTCAATCAAACTCACAAATAGCAAATGAGTTGGTGTGAGACAAAGGAGAGGCTGCTCCTCCTTATAAAAGATTGGGGAGGGTGTTTTTGGAGGGAAACAACCCTCCCATTGGCTCCAAATCAGCCCTAAAACTCAACTGCCGCCGAAAATGTGGGTCCGCGGAGGAGGTAGCACCTAACCGGCCGGTTAGGAATGGAACCGGCCGGTTTATGCATAAACCGGCCGGTTAGGTCCGGTTTTTCTGAAAAATGGGCGAAATGCCCTAGGTAGCCGAGTTGCCTGGCCGATTTCGACCGGTGGGCTATCTAACCGGCCGGTTTGGCCGGTTACCGGTTCAAACCGGCCGGTTTTTAAAACTATGATATATATACATATATTAAGTTTAAAATGAAAAATATGATAAAATAGTAAGATATCAACATCAATAAACATAAAAAATGCTATCGCGATCATGGAAATTGCAAGGATACATTACATGCTTGAGTTGGCTATGAGGTTCCATGAGGTTCGTTGAACCTCAAAAAAATTTTAAGGTTCGCCAAAATTCGAAGCTCAAGGTTGAAGTTCACCGGACCTTGTGACATAGTCTACAGCAATGGAAACTCGCCTCTTTTGCCACAAAACTTTGACCCGACACTTGACGGTCTCAACCAACAAACAAGATGAAAGGAACGCATCCTCCTCAATAGAGGAACTCGACCCAAGAAAGCTCAGAATGAAGGGCACGGTTAGCACTATCTATAAGAGAAAATCGATCCATTCTTAGTGCCAACTTCGACCTCGGTAAACTCAGAGCTTTGCCCAGTTATAGCAAGAGAAACTTTGTTCCTTTTCTTTATGAACTCGTCCACATACTCAGCTTGAAGCTCAGCCTCTCAAAGATATATCAAAACTTGATATTAGAAGATAAAATTAACTGGTAAAACCTTGTGCCTCCATTATCTTATGTAAATCTTCTTCTCCTTGGTAGCACAGTGGTGAAATCAGAGTGATTCCGCTTTCTGAACCAACTAAGGTTATAGTTTCAACACCGAAGCTACTAATGGCGGCTAGGGTTTCTCATACCCTAAGTTTCTCTCTAAAAACTCTCCAAAATCTTATTTTCTCAAATTGCAAGTCCTAGAATGAGGAGAGACTCGTCACTTTTCTCTTTTTATAGTGTAGTGGTCACTTTTGTCGTCAGTTTACCCTTTTAATTTTTATAAATTCATTTTAGGAGTTTTTTACTTTATAAAATGAAAGTGATTTTTCATTAGCCTAGGATGTATCCCCTTTTCCACCCCTTAAGTATTTATAATGTTTTTCCTAGGCGAATCATGTTTTCTATTAAAATTTTCCTCACCTTGGCCTATGGGAACTCATTCGACTATCAGAACCTTGTCTTATGTCTTCAAAGCAGTTGGGGACATTACATTGGTATAATTTTTGTCTTCATCTTTCCATTTAGAGATGCTACATAACAACCCATAAATCATATTCCAAACTATTCGAACTATTAGATGATAATATGACCATAGTTATAAAACCTAAGCAAACTCTTATGACCTAGACACAACCTTAACTAATTGCTACATCCTTAACACAATCTTTGGTTATTTGCTACAGCCTTCACATGTTTTTAACTAATTAGTTCATTACATCAGCCTAAATTCATAAATTTATAAATTTATAGAACTTTAATGCATAACACTATTTACATTACCAAACACGTCACGGTTGCTTAAGCTGTGTGCTCCATAGATTACTTCATTTGGATAACACTTCAGAAGGTCATTCAATCCATCCTCAACAAACTATTAAAAATAAAAAAATTGTAACTTCATGCCCCATGTTGCAGACTTGTAGTAGACAAAAATTGTGGTATACCTAGTGTTGACCACTCTGTGTCAACGACCCCATTTTATCAAAAGGGATTTATCATTTTTAGGTGTTCGCATCCTTTAGATTTCATCATCAGTAGGCAGTTTATTAACTATGTAAACCCATTTTGCATGTTTATAATGTAAATGATCTTAGTAAGACCATCATGCATGTATTTTGGTGACGATTTCTATCATAGTAGGTTTTTCGTCTCACTGATTCATCTGTGTCTCTAGACACAAATGATCGGCAAAGTTTTTCCCTCCAACCTCACCCCAAAGCTAGGATGGATTTAGTTGTCAAGATATTAGGTGAGTTCTAATGTTTTTTATCGAGTCTTTGTAAAAGTAATTTGGGAATAATATTATCTAATTGGCAAGATTATTTTATTACAAATTAATTGGTTTACTAGATCATATTTTGAGTCGCAGAATTGGGAAAATATTTGAAGGCCTATAACGAACGAGTGTTCCCCCTTCATGTTTTTAATGTTTTTATCTTATGTAAAGAGGGTTGGAAAAATTATTAATCCTCTCATAAGTTAATTAATTAAATTTTCTGGCAAAAATAAATTCAACTTATAAGCCATAAATTTAATTAATTTTAAGTCCTAGGAAATATTAATCCTCCAAATTAAAAAAATTGTGGGTTCTAGAAGAATTATTTTTTGGAGGTCCCCAGCCAAGATTACTTGGGAGCAGGAGCGAAAAAGGGAGAGGGAGTGGAAGCGCCATTTTCAAAATCTCTCGATCCGGGAGCGTTTCGGGGAGCTTTTTTTTATAATATATATATATATATATATATATATATATATATATATATATATATATTGATGCATATATGTCAGCAAAAGCATGTAGAATTATGAATTAGACATAAAAAACATAGATTGAACCATATAACATCAATCATCTAGAAGTTATAATCTTCATCAACCACGTCTACAAGTTAGAAACATACAACATATTGACTCTTGAGTCTCATGATTCATCAATCTTAAAGTTTCAAGCTTTCAAAATTCAATATATAACATTTATCATCATTGATTCATTGATCACCATAGTTGTACTGGGAAGGTAAGTGTAACCATTAGTCCATTACAACAAAGAATATTTAACATGAAATGAAATGTTATAAAATGAAACGAAATGAAACAACTTTCAACTTTCATGAAGCATCATATTCATAATTCATAATGACTCGTAAACTTATAATTGTCAACTTCAAAGTTTAAAACTTCAAACTTAAATTGTCATATATTGTTTACAAAAAATATCATAATAAATATGAAAGAGTCAAGTTTCAACAGTTATAAAAAGTTAAAAATTACTAGAAAATAGAAAAGACTACTAAACTATAAAACTATTTTATCTATTGCTTGGCCTCTTGCCACGAGAAATGTCTGATTTTTTAGCAGTTCGTGGTAATGGTGGTCTTCCAGCAGTCTCCTCCCGCATAGTACCACGACCATAACTAGAAGGCACATGCCCTCCACGTGAGGATGTAGGTGGAGGTTGCGTCAACAAAGGAACAATAGTTGGAACTCGAACACTGGCACTGGCACTGGCATTGCTACTGGATGGTGGGTGTGGCGATGGCATGGTTGTTGTTGCCTCATCCTCATCTCTCAAAAGTGTTTTTTCCAATTTTTCTAGATGTATAGTGTCGTCCTCCAAATTATCGTCCTCTAGGTTGTTGTCCCAAACTTTATATGATAGATCTTGTTATGAAACCAGCTCCAAAAATAGAAGAAAAGAGAGATCAGCGCCTTAGAAATCGGCCACTTCGAGGGGGCAACCTCCAATACATTACATAAATGAACAATTATTGGATGATACAAATTACCAAAACCTCCTTCTATATATAGGAGTCCATGGGGCCACAGTATAATCCTATCCGACCTAACAATAATAATGTAAGGGCACAATAATAACAATATTGGGGTTACAGGGATACAACAATAACAATAAGGGGGCTACAATAATAACAATAAGGGACTAAACTAGTAATATAAGGACCTAACATGCCCCTCTCCTTCAAAAAAATGTTGTCCTCAACGCTTGAGTAGCTCTAGGTGCTTCTGTATAATATTCTCATCCTCCCATGTAGAATCTTCGGTGGGTAAGTTCTTCCACTTGATGAGATACTTTGAAATTGATCGATTTCGTAGCTGTCAATTTCTTGTTTCCGTGACCGCTTCAGGTTCCAATATGATTTTTCCTTCCTCATCAAGTTCTGGCAATATTGTTGATTTTCACCTATAACCTTCTTTAAGCATGAAACATGGAAAACTAGATGCACTCGCAAAGAAGCAGGAAGCTCCAATTTGTATGACATAGTACCAATCTTTTGCAACACCTTGTAAGGACCATATTACTTTGGCGATAATTTATTATCCTTCTTAGCTTGCTTGAGGGGCATTTGTTTGTATGGTTGTAGCCGTAAAAATACCCAGTCTCCTACATCAAAACTTCTCTCGCTGCGATGTTGATCTGCGTGTTGTTTCATTCGATTTTCTGCCAAATTTAGGTTATCCTTTAAGAATTGGAGAACTTCTTATTGATGCTCGATGTGATCTTCCACTGCTTGAACCTTAGAATTTTCTCTTAAAGATGATGTGATGGACGGTGAATGATATCCATAAAGTGCCATAAATGGGGTCATTTTTGCTGCAGTATGGAAGGAAGTGTTATACCACCATTCAGCGAATGGTAACCACTTGACCCATTTTCTTTGTTTATCAGATACAAAACAATGAAGATATCCTTCCAAACATTTATTCACTATCTCAGTTTGACCATCAGATTGAGGATGATAATATGAGCTATGGGCTAGTTGAGTACCCAAACAAGAAAATAACTCCGTCCAAAAATTTCCAGTAAAAATGGGATCTATGTCGCTCACAATAATCTTTGGGTTTCCATGTAGCTTTTGAATTGTGGTCATAAATGTAGTAGCAATTGTACCTGCTTTAAATGCATGAGATAATGCACAAAAGTGTGCATACTTGGTAAGTCTATCAACTACCACCATGATGACACTCTTTCCTTCAGAATTATAGGTAAACCTGTGATAAAATCCATTGAAATCTCCTCCCAACATTGACTTGGAATGGATAAAGGTTGTAGAAGACCCGGGGTCTTAATTGTCTCAATTTTATTTTGCTAGAAAACCAAACATTCCACTACAAACTTTTGAATATTAGATTTAAGGCCATCCCAAAAAAATTCTTTCTTCACCCTGTGGTAAGTTTTTAAAAATCCTGAGTGTCCTCCTAAAGGAGAAGTGTGCAATTCCAAAAGAATATTTTGTTTTAGTTGGGAATTCTTACAAAGATATAAGCAATCTTTGTACCATAAGGAATCATTTTTCCAACTAAATGTATCGGATGTACTAGGATCTTGCTGCAACTTTTGCATGAGTGTCCACACTTCTTCGTCCTTCTTCCATCCATCTCTTGCTTCGATTATCCAATCTGGTTGGATAATAGAAATGGCACAAAGCAATGCTTCCACCTCTTCATTCTTTCTTGAGAGTGCATCTGCAACAACATTTAGCTTCCCTTTTTTGTAGATTATTTCAAAGTCATAACCCAACATCTTTGTGACCCATTTTTCCTGCTCTTCTGAAGATAGTCTTTGTTCCAAAAAGTGTTTAAGACTATCATGATCAGTTTTTACCTTGAAGTGTCTTCCCATTAGGTAAGGTCTCCATTTCTTTAGTGCATGTAGTATTGCTAACATTTCCTTCTCATAAATAGCTCTCTGTAAATACTTTCCTTTGATTGGACAACTTTCAAAACCAATGGGTCTTCCTTCTTGCATTAAAACATCACCAATTCCATTTCTTGAGGCATCACATTCCACAATAAAGGTTTTTGTGAAGTTTGGCGTAGTAAAGACCGGTGCTAGGCACGTTGCCTCTTTAAGATGTTCAAAGGCTTTAATTTCTTCAGGAGTCCATGAAAATGCATCTTTCTTCAATAATGTTGTTAGAGGTTCTGCTATTCTCCCATAATTCTTAACAAACTTGTGATAATACCCTATTAACTCGAGAAATGCTCGCAACTACTTTATGGTTGTGGGGACTTTCCATTCCTTAATGGCTTTAATTTTGCTAGGGTCTACCTTAACACCCTCATGAAATACAATATGAACCATATATTCCACTTCTTGTACTCCAAAGAAACATTTGGATTTTTTGCATATAATTGTTTCTCCTACAATAGTTTGAGCACCGTGTCAACATGTTGAACATGATCCTTCCAAGACCTGCTGTGGATTAGTATATCATCAAAAAATACTAACACAAAATTTCTAAGGAAGGGTTTGAAAATGGAATTCATCAACCCTTGAAATGTAGAAGGTGCATTGGTAAGGCCAAAAGGCATGACCAAAAATTCATAATGACCCTCATGAGTTCAAAATGTTTTTTTTGGAATATCTTCAGTCTTCATTCTAATTTGATGATATCCTGAATGAAGATCCAACTTGGTAAAATAAATTGCTCCATGTAATTCATCCAATAATTCATCAATCACAGGAATGGGAAAATTATCTTTAATGGTGAGCTTATTGAGCTCCCTATAATCAAGACACATGCGCCATGATCCATCCTTCTTGTGTACCAATACTACAGGAGCAGAGAAAGAACTTTGACTAGGTTGAATTATACCGGCCTCTAACATTTCTGCAATCATACGTTCAATTTCACTCTTTTGGACATAAGGATATCTATAAGGCCTGATGTTTGGAGGAACACTTCCTGGAATCAAATGAATAGCATGATCATGATTATGAATAGGTGGGAGTCCTTTGGGAGTTTCAAACACCTTGGAATGATTGTCCAAGACTTGTTGGAGATCTGCAGAAATAGATGATTTTGATGTCGGAACTTCTAGTGAGCATAATTGTGCAATTACGCCTCGTTGTTCTTTCTTTAGAAGCTTTGTCATGACATTAGAACTTATTATCCTTCCTGGCTTCCCTGCAATACCTCGTAATTCAACTTCCTTTCCTTCTGAAAAAAATTTCAAGAAAAGTTCTTGAAAATTAAAAGCTACCGTCCCCAAAGATTGTAACCATTGTACTCCTAGTACAACATCAGCACCTCCCATAGGAATGGAAAGCATTGGACTTGTCAACACATATTCCCCCATAGTTAGCTTGATATTATGGCATTTTCCAGAGCAATTTATAGTTCCTCCATTTGCAACTATCACTTGACATTCTGGTGCTGGGTATAGGAAACAATTTAATTCCTTGGCTACCTTACAATGAATAAAATTATGGGTGCTACCTGAATCAATCAACACTATTACCTTTTTCTCCTTGATTTTTCCTTCTATATTGAGAGTTTGAGGAGTGGTAATTCCTGCCAATGCATTACACGATATGGTCGGATTCATTTCTTCCTCTTCTAGGGTTGGTTCCTGGTGTATATCCTCTTCTTGTTCATTTTCTTCTTCCTCTTCACAATCTATGTAAAATAATTTATTCTCAGCACACTTATGACCTTTAGTGTATTTGCTATCACAACTGTAGCAAAGACCTTTTGCTCTTTTTTCTTCCAATTTTTGTGGTGTCAACCTTGTAGGTTGTGGAAATCTAGGCGTAGCAACACTTCCTTCTTTATAGAAGTGAGTGGTAGGCTTCCTTGTCGCCATAATTTTACATTCAATTTTCTTGCCAACCTGAATGCCTTCTCCAATGAATCAGGTTCCAAAACGCGAACTTCATGTTGGATGTTATCCTTTAAAGTACCTATGAAGAGATCAATCATGTGTTCCTCTGGAATATCGGTTACCCTTATATTCAATTTTTGGAAGTCCTCAATGTGCTACCCCATTAAACCCTTTTGTTTGAGATTTATCAATTGGCTAAAGAAGGTGTTGCTTTTTGTATCCTCATAATGTGCTATCATTTTCTCCGTAAAAATTGACCAAGTGATGATTTTTTTACGGAAGCAAAGCCATCGATGCCATACAAATGTATTTTGTTCTACATGTAAAGTTGCAATACGTACCTTTTGTGTGTTTTGCACAAAATTGAGATCAAAATATTGCCAATAAGGTGAGCGAAGAACATTGAATGGTACCCCACATGCATAGAGAAACTGAAAAATTTTTGAATCCACATCACTCCTAGACCCTTCGTCAAGGAAATATGATATGGTTCTACGCCTTAAAGAGATGTTTGCTCCTGTGTCAGGTGTGCCTCCATATCCAATGCCATGGGTGGAAGTTGATGGACTTCTTTGTGCATGATGTGAAGGTGCATAAGATTCAATAAAACCCTTAGATCTTTTAGATTTGTATTGGGCTTCCTCCTCTTCCCTTATGTATTTGGCTCGCCGCTCTATCTGTTGCTGACACACTTACACAAGCTTTGATTCCTACCTTTTTATCTCCATCCCATGGCCTTTTCCCATAAAGGTGCCTTCTGGCATGGGTGTATGAACCTGTGTATTGTGTATTGCAATCAGGGCAAAAAACTGTAGTGGTTCCACCCCCTTTCCCTGCTTCAGGCCTAGTAACATATTTCCACAATGGTGTTTGGTCAATTTTAGTTGGTGTCATTGTGATCTCATTATCTCCACTCTCCCCTTCCTCCTCACCATGGTACTCCTCTTCAAGATTTTCATCAAATCCACTATAACCCACTTCTTCATCCTCTTCTAGAATAGGCCTCTTTCTTCTACTCTCCAACACCATAATAACAAAAACCAAAACCAACAAGAAGAAAATGCCAAGCCATATAGCCATGATGTTTCAAACTTTCAAGTTTTTAACCTGCAAAAAAATGGAAGAATGACAAATGGGAATAGGAAAAAATGCAACATAGAAAAAGAAAAGAAAAAATCAATTTTTCATTTTTCAACAAATTAAAATGCAACATAGAAAGAAAAAAAATCATTTTTTCATTTTTCAACAAATTAAAATGCAACATAGAAAAAAAATCAATTTTTCATTTTTGAACAAATTAAAAATGCAACATAGAAAAAAAAAAACTAGATTAGACTCTCCTACCTCTTTGTCCTTCGATCCCTAGCACTAATATCCTCTCCAACCTCCAACCTCCTTGCTCTCTCCAACCTCTCTTTTCCCTTGCTCTCTCTTGCTCCCTCCTCTCCTCTCCTCTCTTGCACTCTCTTGAAATGAGAATGACAATAATGGGGAGAGGGACGGCTTTTTATTTCCAACCCCACCCTCCCCCCTCCAAAAATTTCGTCACATTCCCCTTCTCCATGCGTGGCCTGCTGTCGGCGACAAACGCTTCGGACATGAGCGTTTTTTTGTTGATCAAAACACTCGAGAGCGAACGCTCTCCGAGCACTCACTCCTTAAAAAATTCGGTCCCAGAGCATTTTTTGAGGAGGGAACGCTCGGGGAGCGTTCGCTCCCGAGCGCTCCCTAAAACGCTCCCGAAAAGGTAGGGAACATTTTTTTACGTTTAGGGAACGCGCTCCCGATGCGCTCCCAAAACAATCCCGCTCGAAGCGCGAATTAGGAGCGGGTTCGAGGGGGGGGGGGGGGGGGTGTGCTCCCGATGCACTCCCAAAACAATCTTGCTCGGAGCGCGAATTAGGAGCGGGTTCGAGGGGGGGTGGGCAGGGGCTCCCTCGCAACCTTTTCCCTGGCCAAGGGAATATTAAAAAATTCAAGAGATTTTGGACCCTTGGGCCTTGCTAGTTAAGTCAAAGTCAATATTTTGAGGAAATCAACTCAAAATAATTAGTTTTGAGTTTATTAAAATTCAATTAAATGAAAAATTTGAATTTTCTCAAAAATAAAATAATTTCGACAGAGGAGATTAAAAGGTAATTAAATTTTTCTTAGCGATCGAGATTACTTTGACGAGGATCAAGCCAACTAGTAGTTGGAGAATTAATCTATAAATTAGGAGTCATTTTTCAAGCAAAGGATCCAATCTTTTAGATCATGTACTAGCCTTCGAAGCTCTTGTAAACTTTTTCTGGAATAATACAACGCAAAGTCTTTGGGGTCTTACTTGATGGCAGTGTTCCTCTCCGGTATTTTATGGTAACTTGTGCTTAATTTTTTTAATCTTATTTATAAGTTGTTGGTTAATAGCTCTTGTAGATCAATTTATCCCACATGTATCTTGCTTAAATTGTAGGGTTTTAAGATAGCATTAAGATTATTAATCGATTGGCAGGTATCTCCAATATTTGAAGATTTAACCATTATTTTATACCTCTATTAATGATTAATCTAAGTCACCTAACATGGGGACACGAGACACGAAGGACACGCGGATTCGAGTGTCGGACACGGACACGGTAACCCCCAGAACAAGACATGTCCGGACACGTTATATATTATTTTATTAAAATATATATATATATATATATATATATATATATATATATATATTGAATATTAGATATTTCTTACACAAATTCATATAAATTCATTGATTCAAACATAGATCTTCATCTAGATGTAAGTTTTACAAAGATACATCATACAATCACACAAACTTACAAAGTAATAGACATATTCATCAATGATCCAATAGGAGAAAGACAAGATACTGTAGTTTTCTCATGAAGTCATCAAAATCAAAATGTGTTACACAAGTAGTACAATGCCAATGGAAAATAGAAATAGCAAATACAAAACAACTACAAGTCTACAAGCCTCAAGGCAATGCCGCAGTAGGTAGCTCATGAGTCATGAGTCATCAATCCTAATCATCATGATCATCGTGGTCACCACTGCTCTCCTCTGTTGTATCCTCCTCCTCTGTATCCAATGTCATCTTTGCATCTACTGGTGTGGAGGATGACCCCTCTACTGTATCACCATCATCAAATCTGACAGGTTCTAGCACTGGCTCATTGAGATCCAAGTTGGCCAATTCAAACTCAACACTGTTGTCCAGACCCATATCATCAGGAAAGACATCCCACATATTTGTCTTTCCCTTCAACCACTCTTCCCTATGCTTGTAAATAAGACGAAGGTTGGTGTGCACATACACCATTGTCTCTGTCGTGGACTGCTCAAGCCTGCTCTTCTTCACACTATACAAATTCCAATGTGCTCCAATTCCTCTCACAACAATAGGATGAAGTCACCTGAGAGAGGAGCCCCATGGCTAACTGTTGTAGAGGAGGGCATGTTGCCCCATGAGTTGCCCACCAAGAATAGGGCTTCTTAGCCCCCCTGACTCTAATCACACCATAGCCTGCAAATCGCCCAGTGCCAGTGGAAAACTTTACAAAGGCATCCTCCACCTTATCAAGGGATGCCCTATCCTGAAAAATCCTCCTGAATGCATCTTTCCTCCCCTGTGAGATTTCACCATCCCTGTGAGGAAGGAATCTGCGAGAGAAGGTCCACCATTCAGCCACTCATGGTTGTAGTATTTTGGGTTCAAAGAGTGAGCCAAACAATGTGAAGGTGTGCAATTCTTGTCCCATCTGCTGACAAGAATATCCTATATGGCGATGAAGAAGGCCTCTGGTGATGTCTCATACTCGGGGCACTCACTATGTAAAATAATGTTCCTCACAGACTCAATCATGGAATCCCATCCCTCATAAACCTCTCGTAGGATGGGTTGGTCTATATCTGCAAATCGAAGCAAGCAAATGATAGGGTCCATGATCTGAATAAGTAGATCTACACTCTCCCACCAAGCATCATCCAACATTGTGTCCTTCACTCTTTTTGAGGATGCTTGATCTGTCTTTCTCCAAAAACACCAAAACTCTAAAATAATCATGGCCCCAAGAGCAATCTTGACCTCCCTCAACCTCTTCAACATGATGAATGAAGCGGCGAACTGTGTATCCACAATCTTCAATAACGATAGATCGGTGTACTCCTTATAGATAGTGAGGGCATTTGTATGGTTTTGTACAAAATTGAGGATATGTTGTGCATCCTCAATAATGCTTCCAATTCAAAGCACATCAGAGGCAATAGATTTTAGTGCTAAGTTCAATGAATGGACAATGTACGGTGTCCAAAATACTTGTGGATATTTAGCTTCCACAATCATGCCAACAGCCTTGCAAACAAGTGCATTATCTGTAATGATTTGCACACAAGAATCGACACCTACATCTTCAATAAATTTAATAAACAACTCACCCATATATTATGCATCCTTGTACTGTCCAAGTGCGTCCACTGATTTCAAGAAAACTGGACCATTCAAGGAAGACACCATGAAGTTGATGAGTGGGTGTCGTGCTGGATTTTTCCATCCATTAGAAACAATGCTAACCCCATATGTTGGCCATGTTGATTTAATAGGCTCAAGCATTTCGTCCACCTCTTTCTTTGCCTTCGTCAACAATGTGGTTCTAAGCTTCTCTGAACCAGGAGGCACATACCCTGATGGAGTTGTTTGAGTTAGAACTCGCCACATCTCAATAAATAGAGGTGAGTGTGCAACACTGAAGGATATGAAGTTTTGATAAAAAAAAAATGCAATGGTGAGATAAAGCTATTCCAGCTTCTCTTTTTAGAAAATCTTGTCCATTGGACCAAGTGCAGTTGTCTTTCTTTTTGTTGCTTGTCCCCCACTAGAACTCTCAAATGGGAACTTGTTGCTACTTTTCCTCAAGAATGGAAGTGGGTCATCATTTCTGTTTTGTTTTGTTTCTGTGGCCACATTTGACGCACCAACAGATGCCTCTCTTTCCATTTCCTTCCTCTTCGCTAAAGACACTTGTGTACAAGTTGCAATCCCACAACTTAGTAAAGCCAACAAATGAGCTTTCACACAGTGATATGTGCTCATGAAATGGTTGTGGCAATAACTGCATTTCCAAGCAACATTGCCTCCTCCCTTCATTTTCTTGCCTAGCCCTACCTCTCTTGTGACATATTTCCACAACGGATATTTGTGGTCTTGAGAATGTTGTCTTCCCTCAACATTTGAAGTTGTTTTTGCAACCCCACTTCCAATAGATGGAATACTTGCAGACCCTGATGAAATAGGGACAGGAGGGGCATCTCCAATGGGGGCATTCTTCCCCTTTCTTTGCCCCTTCCTTGTTGCCCTTGATTAAGCCATGAATGCTGGAAAAAATAAACAAAAATGACCAAATTTGTAAAACATATGCACATGCAAACCAAATGCAAAAAAAAAAAAATGCAATCCACTTACCAATTGCTTGAATCTCCTTGAAACGCTCCCTTGCTCCTTGCTACTCCTTGCCCAACTCACACACTAACACAAAGTGAAAAAAGAAATGAGAAATTGCGATTTTATAATTGTTGGGACACTTTTCCGCGCTATTCGTGTTCACGATCAAATTTGTTCAATTGGACACGAATCTGTACGAATCGTGTCCAATTCGACAAATTTGGGACACGTGGTGGGGGGAGGATGAATCCAGTTTCTTAGCTATTAATTTGACGACTGATATTCTAAGCGTGCAGATCATCTTTATTTAGAGATTTTGGGCGTTTGGGGAAGTCTTCAGTTGGACCAATCGACTCCCAAAACTTAAGATCTGGAGAGCCTTCCGGATTTGAAACTTCAAGATTATCTAACGAAATATATCTTGCAAGGATTTTCTGGGCTAGTACCTAAATTAAAAAAATATATAATCATCTTCAATATTGTGCTGCATAGTTAGGTTTGGCTAGCAGGAGTCTGAAATCTTTAAGTCTGGGAGCGGAGTCGGACTCATACTCCTCAGATCTGATAGATTGTAGATCATTTGTGTAAATTTGTAAAATATTGTATAGAAAATTTGTAGAGATAATATTTATTTCGATTTCTAACTTGGGATTGGGGTTTTATTTTCAAATTTTTGTATATGTTGTGGGTTTCTGGGTTTTTGTTTATTGTTTGTGAAGGTGTGGATCTGAAGGTTTTCAAAGGAAATTCCAAGATCTAGGCCATGGAGGGCAAGATATTGTCTCAGAATACAAAATTTTGTAGGAAATTTAATCAAAATTTGTTTTTCAGATCTGGAATTTTTTATAAAAAATTATAAGGTGATTTGGAATAAAAAAAATTGGGATGTGGAAAAAATTTTAAGTACTGTGCAGATTTTTCAAGGGTTTTGATTTTGCCTTAGCCCTCCTGTCTGCATTCTTTTTCATCCCTCCGCAACAGACACCCTCTGCGTTTTTCCTCCTCAGTTGCTCCTCCTTACTGTTGTGTTTTACCTCTTTCCTGTCCCTGTTGCCCATCCTTCTTCGTGCTCCCTGCTTTTTCCCTCAATCACTTCTCTTATCCGCATCCTTTCCTAACCCGCATCCTATCCTAACCCTCGCCTTTTTCCTACAGATCTTCCTTTTCCACGTTGCTCTTACTTTTCCTCTGCATTCCAATGCTCTAACCCTCCTCTCTCGCGACTTGTGTTCTCTTTGTCTTTGCAGCTCCCTCTCCTTGTTCCTCCTCGCAGCTCTTCCCTTTGCCTCTCATCTTCATTGCCTCATTCCTCTGCCTTGCGTCTTATTCTCCTGCACGTTCCCTTCTTCCTCGCGCTGCTCCCTCACTCTTCTTCCCTTCGTGCTCCTCTTCCCTCACGCTCTTGTTCCCGCTCCCTTGCTCCTCCCTTTCGCGTCCTCTTCCCGCGCGGCCCTAAGCCTCAAGCTCGGCCCTGCTCTCCTTCACGCTCTCGCACCCTACCGCTGTTGACTTCCCTTTTCGTTGACGGCTCCTCATTTTCTTTTCAACCCTTTCCTAAACCGAATTCAAAGCAACAAGACCAAAAATCGATTCCTTTTTTTTAGTATGACCTTTGGTTCTTCTTAAAGCTTATTTTTAATTTGTTTAACATTAAAAAAAAAATTAATCATAGTTTTTATTTTTATTAACATTTAAAAATAAAAATAAAAATAAAAAATTTTAATTTTTGTTTAATTTTTGTTTAAAATTTTTGTTTGGGCACATTAAAAAATTAATCAAAAAAATTATTTGTTTTCTACATAAAAGGTTTTGGAAATTTATTTTTTTTAAGTTAACTTTCATCACAAAGGTTTTGGGTCATTAAAATTTTTGGCCTCAAGAAAAATTTTGATTTGTAGAAAATAATAATTTATGGGTTTGCATTATCTTAGAAGATCATTTAATTCCAGAAGTACTTGACGAAGTATTTATTCGATTAGCATTTAAATTTTGTTGTTCTCTTAATAATTAATTATTGAGACTTATGTGCTTAACTCTTTCATATGCTTCAGCTAAGTTTCATGATCATTGGCATTGGATTTTAAATATTTTTAATGTTTGATATCATTGAGATTTCCTATTGTTTAAAAGGGGGAATTAATTCTAAGTGTCAATTTATTTACTTGGACCTTTATTGAATATTTAAGTTTGGGAAACTTTCAAGTAATTCCGATTGGTATTTTTATTGAGCACTCTATCATGGATTTGTGACAAAGTATATCTTTCGATTGAATATTTTTAGGCATCTTCATAATTGGCATTTTTCGCTTATATACTTAGTTTTTAAAACAGAATAAATGTTAAGCCCCTATATTAATAGTGTAGCCCCTTATTATGTTAGTGTAGCCCCCCTTATTGTTATTATTGTACCCCTGTAACCCCCATATTGTTATTATTGTGCCCTTACATTATTATTGTTAGGTCGGCTAGGATTACATTGTGGCCCCACTAGAATTATATTGTGGCCCCATGGACTCCTATATATAGAAGGAGGTTTTGTTCATTTGTATCATCCAAGAATTGTTCATTTATGTAATGTATTGGAGGTTGCCCCCTCGAAGTGGCTCATTTCTAAGGCGTTTATATCTCTTTTCTTCTTTTTTTGGAGCTGGTTACACAACATTTGGTATCAGAGCTTTGGATTCTAGGGTTTCTCTGCTCCAAACAGGTCATCGTGGCATTTTCGCTATAACACTTTCTGAGAAGCTTGGTAAATTTTCAGAGGGTCTACATTGAAATCTTGAGGAAGGTTTTCTAAAAATTTCAGATCTTGGTTCGCAATATTTGAGGAGATATCATCTGTGGAAGTTAGGTATCTTTTCAGGCTCATAAACAGGTCATCGTGGCATTTTCGCTATAAAGTTTTTTTTACGAAGGTTCAGAGTCTGAAATTCATATGGTGCGAAGCTGCAATCCTGAGGAAATTTGTCAAAAAATTTCAGAGCTTGGTTCGCAATATTTTTGGAGATATGGTCTGTGGAAGGTAGTGCTTTTTCAGGCTCCTGAATTGCATCTCAAAGAGGTGATCGTGGGAAAACTTCAATAACTCTCTCTCTGGGCATTGGATTGAAGTGCCGTAAAAAGTGGTCGCAAGTACACAGACTGAAGTTTCTGGGCTATCAATTTCAGAGACAAATGACAAAACAGTGACACGTGGCAAGTCGTACAAGTTCGCTCTACTAAACCAGTCCAGAATTAGGTCATTGTGGGAGATTGGACACAACTTTGTCTTGGAGAATCCAAATCAGGTCAGAACTGTGGCATTTGAAAGAAGCTTCAGAGATCTACTACAGGGCTGAATTTCAGATATCGAAGATTTTCAACTATAGAGATAATTCAATTTCAATATCGAGCGCCTAAAAGCTAGTAAAAGGTGTGTATTTTTTTTTTCCGAATTGCATAAGTCTTGTTTGAAGAATCAAGTTGAATTGATTCCAAGGGCATCTTGTAGAATAGATATCAATATTGGATTCTAAAATGGCCCCTAAAAAGAATTCAACACCCATCAAGCCTTCAGAAGGCTCTACCATGACTCATGAAGATGAAGAATTGCAACATGATCTATCAAAATTACAAGAACAAGTGCAACAAATTTCACTCTCGCAAAGAGCAGCAAAAAATGAAATGGAAGTTTTGAAGAAAGGTGTGGAAGTGAAGATGGATGGTTTGAAGAAAGGCATGGAAGCTAAGATGGATGGCGTGGAAGTAAAGATGGAAGGCGTGGAAACTAAAATGGATGGTGTGCAAGCTAAGATGGATGGCATGGAAGTGGGCATGGAAGCTAAGATGGATGACATAAAAGACAACATAGAAAACATGAAGAATGATCTAAAAGCATGCATGGAAGGCTTGATGACAAGCTTAAAACCAGAAATGATTGCTAATGGTGGAAATATAGGAGAAGAACCTCATGATGAGAACAAAATAAATGTTAATCATGATTTCATAAACTCGAATTTTGGTGGGAAGAACCACCATATTCCAAAAATGGATATGAGGAAGTTTGATGGAAAGGATCCTGTAACATGGATACTACAGATGGAGCAATATTTTGATCTCCATAACGTGCAAACACACAAAAGGTACGCATTGCAACTTTACATTTAGAACAAAATACATTTGTATGGTATCGATGGCTTTGCTCCCGTAAAAAAATTGTCACTTGGTCAATTTTTACGGAGGAAATGATAGCACATTATGAGGATACAAAGAGCAACACCTTCTTTAGCCAATTGATAAATCTCAAACAAAAGGGTTTGGTGGGGCAGCACATTGAGGACTTCCAAAAATTGAATATAAGGGTAACTAATATTCCAGAGGAACATAGGATTGATCTCTTCATAGGCACTTTAAAGGATAACATCCAACATGAAGTTCGCGTTTTGGAACCTGATTCATTGGAGAAGGCATTCAGGTTGGCAATAAAAATTGAATGTAAAATTATGGCGACAAGGAAGCCTACCACTCACTTCTATAAAGAGGGAAGTGTTGCTACTCCTAGATTTCCACAACCTACAAGGTTGACACCACAACAATTGGAAGAAAAAAGAGCAAAAGGGCTTTGCTACGGTTGTGATAGCAAATACACTAAAGGTCATAAGTGTGCTGAGAAGAAATTATTTTACATAGATTGTGAAGAGGAAGAAGAAAATGAACAAGAAGAGGATATACACCAGGAACCAACCCAAGAAGAAGAAGAAATGAGTCTGACCATATCGTGTAATGCATTGGCAGGAATTACCACTCCTCGAACTCTCAAGATAGAAGGACATATCAAGAAGAAAAAGGTAATAGTGTTGATTGATTCAGGTAGTACCCATAATTTTATTCATTGTAAGGTAGCCAAGGAATTGAATTGTTTCCTATACCCAGCACCAGAATGTCAAGTGATGATTGCAAATGGAGGAACTATAAATTGCTCTAGAAAATGCCATAATATCAAGCTAACCATGGGGGAATATGTATTGAATAGTCCAATGCTTTCCATTCCTATGGGAGGTGCTGAAGTTGTACAAGGAGTACAATGGTTACAATCTTTGGGGACGGTAGCTTTTAATTTTTCAAGAACTTTTCTTGAAATTTTTTTCAGAAGGAAAGGAAGTCGAATTACGGGGTATTGAAGGGAAGCCGGGAAGGATAATAAGCTCTAATGTCATGACAAAGCTTCTAAAGAAAGAACAATGAGGTGTAATTGCACAATTATGCTCACTAGAAGTTCCGACATCAAAATCATCTATTTCTGCAGATCTTCAACAAGTCTTGGACAATCATTCCAAGGTGTTTGAAACTCCCAAAGGACTCCCACCTATTCGTGATCATGATCATGCTATTCATTTGATTCCGGGAAGTGTTCCTCCAAACATCAGGCCTTATAGATATCCTTATGTCCAAAAGAGCGAAATTGAACGTATGATTGCAGAAATGTTAGAGGCAGGTATAATTCAGCCTAGTCAAAGTTCTTTCTCTGCTCCTGTAGTATTGGTACACAAGAAGGATGGATCATGGCGAATGTGTCCGGATTATAGGGAGCTCAATAAGCTCACCATTAAAAATAAATTTCCCATTCCTGTGATTGATGAATTATTGGATGAATTACATGGAGCAATTTATTTTACCAAGTTGGATCTTCGTTCAGGATATCATCAAATTAGAATGAAGACTGAAGATATTCCAAAAACAACATTTCGAACTCATTAGGGTCATTATGAATTTTGGTCATGCCTTTTGGCCTTACCAATGCACCTTCTACATTTCAAGGGTTGATGAATTCCATTTTCAAACCCTTCCTTAGAAAATTTGTGCTAGTATTTTTTGATGATATACTAATCTACAGCAGGTCTTGGAAGGATCATGTTGAACATGTTGACAAGGTGCTCAAACTATTGCGGGAGAAACAATTATATGCAAAAACATCCAAATGTTTCTTTGGAGTACAAGAGGTGGAATATCTGGGTCATATTATATCTCACGAGGGTGTGAAAGTAGACCCTAACAAAATTAAAGCCATTAAGGAATGGAAAGTCCCCAAGACAATAAAGCGGTTGCGAGGATTTCTCGGGTTAACAGGCTATTATCGCAAGTTTGTTAAGAATTATGGGAGAATAGCAGCACCTCTAACAACATTATTGAAGAAAGATGCATTTTCATGGACTCCTGAAGCAACTAAGGCCTTTGAACATCTTAAAGAGGCAATGTGCCTAGCACCGGTCTTAGCTACGCCGGACTTCACAAAAACCTTTATTGTGGAATGTGATGCCTTAGGAAATGGAATTGGTGCTGTTTTAATGCAGGAAGGAAGACCCATTGCTTTTGAAAGTCGTCCAATCAAAGGAAAGTATTTACAGAAACCTATTTATGAGAAGGAAATGTTAGCAATATTGCATGCACTAAAGAAATGGAGAACTTACCTAATGGAAGACACTTCAAGGTAAAAACTGATCATGATAGTCTTAAACACTTTTTGGAACAAAGACTATCTTCAGAAGAGCAGCAAAAATGGGTCACAAAGATGTTGGGTTATGACTTTGAAATAATCTACAAAAAAGGCAAGCTTAATGTTGTTGCAGATGCACTCTCAAGAAAGAATGAAGAGGTGGAAGCATTGCTTTGTGCCATTTCTATTATCCAACCAGATTGGATAACCGAAGCAAGAGATGAATGGAAGAAGGACAAAGATGTATGGACACTCATTCAAAAGTTGCGGCAAGATCCTAGTACATCTGATACATTTAGTTGGAAAAATGATTCCTTATGGTACAAAGATCACTTATATATTTGTAATAATTCCCAACTAAAACAAAAGATTCTTCTGGAATTGCACACTTCTCCTTTAGGAGGACACTCAGGATTTTTAAAAACTTACCACAGGGTGAAGAAAGAATTTTTTTGGGATGGCCTTAAATCTGATATTCGAAAGTTTGTGGCGGAATGTTTAGTTTGCCAGCAGAATAAAGTGGAAACAATTAAGACCCCAGGACTTCTACAACCTTTATCCATTCCAGGTCAACGTTGGGAGGAGATTTCAATGGATTTTATCACGGGTTTACCTAAGTCCGAAGGAAAGAGTGTCATCATGGTGGTAGTTGATAGAATTACAAAGTATGCACACTTTTGTGCATTATCTCATCCATTTAAAGCAAGTACGGTTGCTACTACATTTATGGACAAAATTCAAAAGCTACATGGAAGCCCAAGGGTTATTGTGAGCGACAAAGATCCCATTTTTACTGGAAATTTTTGGATGGAGTTATTTTCTTGTTTGGGTACTCAATTAGCTCATAGCTCATCTTATCATCCTCAATCTGATGGTCAAGCTGAGATAGTAAATAAATGTTTGGAAGGATATCTTCGTTGTTTTGTATCTGATAAACAAACACAATGGGTCAAGTGGTTACCTCTCGCTGAATGGTGGTATAACACTTCCTTCCATACTGCAGCAAAAATGACCCCATTTATGGCACTTTATGGATATCATCCACCATCGATCACATCATCTTTAAGGGAAAATTCGAAGGTTCAAGCAGTGGAAGATCACGTCGAGCATCAGCAAGAAGTTCTCCAACTCTTAAAGGATAACCTGAATTTGGCACAAAATCGAATGAAACAACAGGCAGATCAACATCGCAGCGAGAGAAGTTTTGGTATAGGAGATTGGGTATTTTTACGGCTACAACCATATAAACAAATGTCCCTCAAACAAGCTAAGAAGGATAATAAATTATCGCCAAAGTACTATGGTCCTTACAAGGTGTTGCAAAAGATTGGTACTATGGCATACAAATTGGAGCTTCCTGCTTCTTCACGAGTACATCCAGTTTTCCATGTTTCATGCTTAAAGAAGGTTATAGGTGAAAATCTTTCAGTTCAAACAATATTGCCAAAACTTGATGAGGAAGGAAAAATCATGTTGGAACCTGAAGCGGTCACGGAAACAAGAACTCGACAACTACGGAATCGATCAATTTTAGAGTATCTCATCAAGTGGAAGAACTTACCCACTGAAGATTCTACATGGGAGGATGAGAATTTTATACAGAAGCACCCAGAGCTACTCAAGTGTTGAGGACAACACTTTTTTGAAGGAGAGGGGTATGTTAGGTCCCTATATTACTAGTATAGTCCCTTATTGTTGTTAGTGTAACCCCCTTATTTTTATTATTGTACCCTTGTAACCCCCATTTTGTTATTATTGTGCCCTTAAATTATTATTGTTAGGTCGGCTAGGATTACATTGTGGCCCCACTAGGATTATATTGTGGCCCCATGGACTCCTATATATAGAAGGAGGGTTTGTTCATTTGTATCATCCAAGAATTGTGCATTTATGTAATGTATTGGAGGTTGCCCCCTCGAAGTGGCTTATTTCTAAGGCGTTTATATCTCTTTTCTTCTATTTTTGAAGCTGGTTACACAACAATAAATCGCAATCTAAGAGCTTTGGGTCGTTAACATCACATTTCATTAAAACATCTTCTAATTCTCCTTGCTTTCCACATTTTTAAGTTAGTCTTACATAATTAAAATTTACTTCCAAGCATAAGCTTGGTCGATAGAAAGGTAGGTACCCATCCATTTTTGCTTGAGAATTCTGGTTTTAATAGTACTTAAAATGGTGACCTTGCAGTCGTCAAAGCCACATCTCTCTGCAGCGCCGAAGGCACAGGCAGAGTACGTTAGATTTTCAGGAGAGGTATCATTAATCACACCTTAGTGTGATTCACCTTAACTTCTCTCTACCACCTACTACGAAATCAGGCTCAATATAGAAAAGATTGAAGGTTTAAACTTAGAATAGGCATTTAATTAAAACTAACCAAGATTCCTACATTTCACATTAATCTTAGGATCTGCATTACATATAAGATAGTTATTCATTCAAGCAGCAGTTGCTTATCAATTACTTGGTCCAAAATTTCTTAGCAAGATAGTTGACTCCGTAAGGCACTGGTATCTATTGTCTAAATCTAATCAAATCTCTTAAATCTTGCTAGATCTAATACAAGTATTTGATCATTCAACTATGTCTCCCGGATTGGTTGGTTCCCAACTAGTCCTTCTTCATTTCTTTTCCGTAGGGTCTACCCTCCTTAGTCTATTGTAGGGAGACAGCTTAAACAGAGAGATTGGGGATCAGGGTGACAGCCCCCGATCTGAGCTGTTGTCGCGGTGCCTAGACATTATGTGCGACAACACCTAGAATGGTGTAACCATCATGTTTAACATAAAACTACTCACAGTGCTAAAAGCCAACTTTCTTTTCTACCTGGCACCTATAGAGAAAAAGGCATCTTGTTTACACTTAGGCCCTAGGGTTATGTACTTCATCCTATATGCAATTTGACAATCAATGAACATTTGTTGTCTGAATCATGTCTACCTCTTCATATTAACAATGCTGACAGCTAAAAATTTCTCAATCAAAAAGTACTTGTAGAAAAACTGAAACTGGGTCCTCCCCTTCTTTATGCCATATTTATTTTTTTGTGTGGCAAGGACAGAAAATATATAATGTTATTCCTTATTTATTCAGCCTCAGAAGATACAACACTAATGTTAAAGCCACAACAGCAAAAGACCAGTCAGAACTCTTTCCAAGAACTGGCCCTCCACAACAGTGAAACCTTGAGAGTTAATGTTGTAGAAAAAAAAGGGAGAAAACAGTACCAATAATTATGAGTCATCACGAAATATTGACAAGCTACCAACATCATCAATTATAAGTGCTTTTTATCAACAACAAATGATAGGTTCTTCCGTCACAAGATAACCACTTTGACTAGATAGGCTTGAGTTAAAACAGATAAAGTCACAGATTTATTTCGTTAATCATACAAATCAGAAATCATAAGTAAAAGGTAATATTCTACAAAGAAAAGTATAAAGAAGCACTCACCTCATTCCGAGCACTAACGTTTCTTCCCTCCAATTGCAATTTCTTCTTTGTCTTCCTTGGTTTTTCACCCGATATTATATTATCTTCACTTTTCAAGGGCTCATAATTGTCTGACCAAAAGATAATAGTTACACAATTTAAGGAGTGAAGATTTCGTTGTTAACTAAAAGGAACAATTGCTGAGAAATTCATAATTCCGAATACTCAAAAACCCAACGAAGATACTTTATAGAAAATACAACATGGTATTTTTTTTATCTCATATCAGGAAAAGATTCTTTAGAACAAGGGGATATTTACTTGAGTGAAAAAAATATAGCTTGATCATAATACAAAGCCATTACCACTCTCATTGCTAACATTCAAGGATTGCATTTTCTTCCATGGCTTGCCAGCATACATAAGATAGCGATCAATATCCACGAGCTTCTTTTGCTTATAGCATTCTGTGATCCACTCCTAAAATATGTAAGCTGTAAAATCAATAATTTTAAATCCTTCAATCTAATTAGTGCAAATGCTAAATGAAAACATCTACAAGAATCATTTAGGACTTGTAATCTAAATTGTCATCAAAATTGGTAGTTGAAGCAGCATAATGATGGTTGTCTCTTCTAGCACAATGAATGTTTTTCTGCTTGGCCACCTGAAACCTTAAAACACATACAATCACCCAACAAGCTATTCCCTATGAATCAATTGAAGCAGAGTATGGTTCCTATCCACTGAAACTAGAAGCAAGAAGTATTTTACTAATAAATTTACAATTAAAATATTGAAGACTCTAGGCATCGTAGAATGAAAGAAAAATCCAACGCCAACATTGCATATGAATGAATTAATCCACAATATATATGAAAGTTTGCGTAAAAACCAAGAAGATCTTAGCCAAAAGTTTAAAAAAAAGGATAAGCAGTAATTAAAAACCCAATAAATAAAAGAAGCATATACTAAATGATCTATTTTCTATCTCGATTGAATGACAAGCATTTTTAAAAGAACACCTAAAAATACAGGTAAAGCACCTGTGCGCTTAAGTCAAATCTTACTCTTAATAGAAAACTGTAAGAAAATTTTCCCCAATATTTGGCTATGTTCTACGATAAAAGCATGTGCTTGGGATCTGTTACCTCTCATGTCAGCAGGGGTACATATACTTTTTCACTTACATTATCACCATTGTAAGCCCAAGGTCACAAGTCAAAAGCCTTGTAAAAACCATGTGAGCCTTTGTATTTAGGTGTTTTAAGCCTTGTGATGGTCGGCCATGTTGAGAAATCTCTTGATAATTACTTGTGAACTTGTTATGCTTCTTTTGATTAGATCTTATCTTCATTAATTTATTATGTCTTTCATCAAGTCAATTATCAAAACACATGAGACACAAAGTTTAGGCTCTTCAAGCCAGGGCAAAAACATCTCCCTCTTGGAGACGAAAACCCGATAATCATTCGTCTTATAGATCATCCATTGACGAGTACCAAGACCATGACACAAACCCATGACACCAGTATGCTTCCAAGACCCTTGTCACTGCTCCTCTAGGCTTCTCATGATGAACTTCTTTTCTACACTGCTTTGCACCATCCCTAGGGAAGCTCGGTCCCTAGCCTTCTATTCTTCCTTCCTTTATCTATCTTCGGTCACCTAGACACTTCTCTTTGACTTACCTTCCAGTACCCTTGCTGCCCTAGTCCAAGACTTCTTTCCTAGCTGTGATGCCTTCTGCTTTGTGCTGTGTATATGCGAGAGAGTGAGATCAATGACAGAGGCCTCTCCTCCAAATTGATCCCAACCTTCTTAGCACTCCTTACAGCCTTCCTTGTTTTGCTGTCAAGTTACCAACTTCTGCACTATAGAATCTCCTCCTTACGCACTGCAACTTCAGACCCTAGTTGCAGACCTTAACCATGAGGATGTACCCTAGACAGAACATCCTTTCTTATGTTGGACTTCCTCTTCTTCCTTTGCCGTATAGCCATCTTCCTCGCACCAAATCACAGTCCCTTAGCTCGCATATAATTGCATAACTAATCCAAACTGATAGTCTACAAATGAGGCCGCAGTCCCTCCTTTATATAGGGACTGTATCTAGCTATTAGGCCGACATAAAGATAGGTGTGTACGTCGACTTCATTAAGGGTGTAGGCCGACTTCTCCAAGGAGATATTTTCATCATATTTGAGCCGACTTCAAGGAGCACTTTGAGAAGGTCTTGGAGCATATTATTACATCAATAAATTGTCTTTTGCAAGTGTAACAACACTTCATATACATGACTCTAAATTATATATTTATGACAAGATGACAAACCCTAAAGACATCAAGAAGAAGTCTTTGACCTATAATAAAAACTCCTTGCTCATGAAACCCATGATGCAAGTATTACAAAATACATTTTATTATCTTTATCTTCATTACATAAATTTATAATTACAAGTCATTATGAAGACTGAACCTAGTTAGACTTTTCAACAGGCCATGGCCTGTCCTTTTGGGCTAAGTCCTTGGTCTCTTTGTCCTATACAGGATCAAGGGATTTTGGATTGATCTCAAGGGGACTTGTGGTTTAGAGGAGCCTTGGTTATGTAGGGGTGATCACCAATGTATGGACCAGTCCTGACCGCATCAAGGTGTACCTATATCTTACAGCATAGTTATGTATCATTGACTCTGTATGTGACCTTGGCCTTGGTGTAGTGCTTCTCATACGGTTCTCAGCATGGCAGTCTCACAATTTTTCAGCATGTTCATGCCTCCAAGGAAGTACATGTTTCGGAATGTATGTGGTCCCAAAAGGCAACTTAGTCTTAAAATACTTGAAAAAAAATCGAGAAGACATGCAATGCTGACATTTTTCCAAAATGTGAAGGAATCATCAATAAAATGGTAGCCAAAGGTGGTCCATCAATTAGTGAGGATTCTAGGTGGGATAACAGAGGCAGATTTTGATGAAATTTGACATGCAATACTTCAAAAGTAGCCTATAGAATTCATCGATCAAAACCCAAGAGGCAGAATTTTCATTTTCCCTAGGGCCTTGGATATCCTCATTTGTTGCATAATGACACCCTCACTAGATGCCATGTGGGTCAAGAGACTTGGTGTAAAAGGACATGCAATACGTCAAAAGTTACATAAAAAATTAGCTGGACATAACCCAAGTGGTGGAGTCATCAAATTCTCATGGGTGTTGAAGATCTAGCCAAGGTAACCAAGTCAACCCTCTCACTAGCCATTAAAGTTAATTAAAAAAAGACATTGCAAGTCAAACTAGCCATTTGAGGGTCAAGCTAGTCATTGCAACTCAATTGGACAAGAATGAAGTCGTTGTTACAACGTCAAATTCTCCTCCAAAATACCAAATCAAACTACAAAGGACCAATTCAAGTTTCTCCATGGGTCAAAACCACTCCCATCAAGCAGGTGTTGAAGATCTAGCTAAGGTGACCAAGTCAACCCTCTTACTAGGCATTAAAGGCAATTAAAGAAAGACATTGCAAGTCAAACTAGCCATTTGAGGGTCAGGCTAGTCATTGCAACTCAAGTGGATAAGAATGAAGTCATTGCAAATTCAAATTCCCATCCAAAGTACCAAATCAATCTACCAAGGACCAAGTCAAGTTTCTCCATGGACCAAAACCACTCCAAGAAAGCGAGTCTAGTCAAGCAAGCTAGTCATTGGGTCATCCAAGTGGAGCATTGAACATATTTAGACTACCATATTGTACCTTTTTCCTTTTCAGGGACAATGCAAGAGGAACATTTGACTTCCAAGGGTCATTTGAGCCAAGTAGAATTCCCTTAGAAGACAAACTCATGTATTAAAAAATATTTTTATCTAATTTACTTGGTCTTTGACATGTGGATGACATGTAAAATATTAGTTTTGAGAGAGAAGTTGGACTAGCCGTTATCTAGCTGGTACAAAATAAAATTGTAAAAAGCTAGCCTCTCCTCTCTTTCAGGCTGTTGATTTATGAGATCATTTTAATGCCATAATTCAGAACTTACATTTTTCAAACACATTGTATCTATTGTGTGAGTTGAATTAACCTATTTTGTGTTTATTTGATTAATGTTGTAATTGGGCTATTAATAAAATTATTTCATAACTAGTAAGGATTACACAAGTGTTGGAGGGGATACATAGCCACACGGAGAGGGTGGATTGGGCACTAGTATACTTCAACACTCTTGTTGTAGGTGGAGCAAATGGGAACAAAGGGATGGACCAATTCTTATAGGGGATAGCTCCAACAGGGTAAAGATCATTCCACCACATAGTCGACCTAAAGATTGGGGACTTCTCGCTAGAGGCCACTCGTAGTTCGATCCAGAAAGTTGTGGAAGGTTTTAGACACAGGTGGGGGCGATACACTCTCTTCAACTCCAAGCCCCCTCATTTTCCAAAGTGCATGATCGAATTGAGCATGACTATGGTTCACAACTCAGCAACCTTAAAGGTAATATTTGTGGTCAAGGTAAGTCATTTCTCAATAACCAAACTATTTTAAAAACCCAAATTTTAATTTTTGTTTTAGTTTGGATTTATTTGCTAGCTGGTGCTTCAAGTTTCCTTCATAAAATAGCCAGTTAAACCTTCAAATATTGAACATAAAATATAGATCTAAACCAAGGATCAATATACTTGTCTTTTGAGCATTATTCCACGATATCTGCATGGGTATATTAAGTGTTATCTTGCATATTTGTGTTAAAACACCATTGTAACATAACAAGTCTTGCAGATTTTTTCAAGGTTCAAGGCACATTTCAAGTAAGTATCACCATTAGAATCTTGTAGCTAGTCTTTAAATTGGTTTTACGGGATAATTGCTTTCATTTGAAGCTCAAAGACATCATTTCCAGCCATTATAACTTTATTACATACCGTTAATTTTGAGTGTGTTGACCACACTTTGTCAACGACCCCATAGCAGTACACCCCCCATTTTTTTAAATGGGATTCATCATGTTCGACGTGTTCACGCCATTCAAATTCCATCATCAGTCGACAGTTTTTTAAACGATGTAAACCCATTCTGCATGTTTATGATGTAAATGATCTAAGAAAGACCATCATGTATGTAACAACCTAGGTAAGCCTAGTATTTTGGTGACGACTTCTATCCTAGGAGGTTTTTTGTCTCACTGATTCATTTGTGTTTCTTGACACAAGTGATCGGCAAAGTTTTTCCCTCCAGCCTCACCCCAAAGCTAGGGTAGATTTTGTCGTCAAGATGCTAAGTGAGTCCTAGTGTTTTCTATCGAGTCTTTGTAAAGTAATCTGGGAATGAACCTAGCTAATTGGCTAGATCATTTTATTACAGCTTGCTAGGTCTACTAGATCATGTTTTGAGTCGCAAAATTTGGTAACTATTTGAGGGTCTATACGAATAGGTATTCCCCTTTTATGTGTCTAAATGTATTTATCTTATGTAAAGAAGGTTGGAAAATAATTTAATCCCCTCTCAGTCAATTAATTAAATTTTCTGGCCAAATTAATTAAAAATCCTAAACCAGAAATTTAATTAATTCTAAGTCCTAGGTGATTAAAAATTCTTCAAAGGCAAAATTCGTGGGTCCTTAAAAAATAAATTTTTAAAGGTCCCATGCCAAGGGAATGTTGAGAATTTCAAGAAATTTTGGAACCTTGGGCCTTGGGGGTTAAGTCAAAGTCAAAATTTTGAGGTAATTAACTCAAAAATATTATTTTTGAGTTAATTAAAATGGAATTAAATGATAAATTCGAATTTCCTCAAAATTATAATTTCGACGGTCTAGATTAAAAGATGATCAAATCTTTTTGACGGTCGAGATTACTATGACATGGATCAACTGAACTAGCCGTTGGAAATTTTATCTTATAAATTAGAGGTCTTTGTCAGTCTTTCAATCATCCGATCTCTGGATCGTGCACTCGCTCTTGAAGCTCTCCTGCAATATTTTTTGGAATAATACAAACGAAGACTTTGGAGTTTTATTATGATGGTGGTGTTCCTCTTCAGCAGTTTATGGTAAACTTGTTCTTAATATTCTGTTGGTGATTATTTTAATGGATTGTTGATTAATGGCTCTTGTAGAGTAATCTACGTACAGGTATCTTGCTTAGGTTACTAGATCTAGGGTAAAAATATTAATTGGATCGAGTTGACAGTTATCTCCAGCTCATGAAAATTTTGTGTTTTATCACTATTTCTCTATTAATTTGACAGTTTAACTTTAAGTTTGGAAAAATCTTTCGGATTTAGGATTGGGTGTTTGGGGAAGTCCTAATTTGAACCAATCGACTCCCAAGGAAATAAGATCTGAAGAGCCCTCCGGATCTAATTCCCCGGGCTTATCTTAAATTCTTTTTTTTGCAGGGTTCTTTATTGGGCTAGTGCCTCTCTTAATTTTTATTTTCTGAATTGTGTTGAATGATTTAAATCTGACCATCAGGGCCTTCTAATATGTAAAATAGCAGTGTAGATTTGTAAATATCGTTATTTTTTTAACTCACTGAGGTTTTCTGTGCATATTTTTGGGTTTTCTAGGTTTGTTGGTTTCTAGTTTTCTGCAGGTTTTATTGGGAGATTTCTCAGAAAAAATTTCAGATCTGAGCCAGATCTAGGCCTTGGAGGGTAAAATCTGGCCTCAGATTGTTTTGGATTACAGATCTGGGCATAGTTTTGCTGCAAAGATGTGAATCTCAAGTGCATCTAAATCAACATTTTGAAAATCTGAGTGATACTGGCGATATTCTATTGCTAGCTGAAGAAAATTATTTGAAATTTGAGTGCTTGTAAATTTTTATCGCTGCCAATTTTCTGCTCTTCCATTTCTCTGCGTTGCACATCTTCAGTTCTGCACGCCGTCATTCCTTGCTTGCTTCCTATCATCCGTACGCTGCTCCTTCTTCATGCTATCTCTTTCTGCCATCAGCCCTCATCGATTCCCCTTTACCCGCAGCCTTGCGCCCTCCTCACACTGTCATCGTACGCTGTCCGTACAGTGTATTTTCTCACGCTCTCCTTGCTGTCCATACGCAGCCTTTTTCACTCCGTCCGTACACCTGCAAAATCAAAAAACCCACGCATATCTCTGCGTCATCACTGGCTGCTCCTCCCTGTCCTCCGTACGTCCCTTACCTACACAAGCAAAACAAAAGAAAACTTACGTGCAAGTCAAAAATTTGGTTTTCCATTTTTTATTTTTTTTATTTTAGCTTTAGTTTTAACTTTGGATTTTAATCTTTGATTTTGATTTTTTAAATTTAGCTTTAGTTTTAAACTTTAGATTTTAAATTTTATTTAACTTTGCTTTAGTTTAGTTTTAAATTTTTTAGATTCGGTTTTACTTGAAACTTAGATTTTTCGATTTCATATTTTTTTAAAATTTTGAGAATTGTCTAGTTAGCTAGTGTTAGAGCTTGATTTAATTTTAGGATTTAATTTTTAGTTTTTTTTTTTTTTAGATTTGAAAATTTAAGATATAAAAATTAAAAAAATAATAAAATGAAAAATGAATAAAAAATTTTAACTTTTGATAGAATTTTAGTTTTAGTTGTATATATATATATATATATATATATATATATATATATTTAGTTTTATTAACTTTAGATTTAAAAAAAATATATATATATAAAAATAAAAAATAAAAATTAATTTTTAAAATTAGGGATTTTTGTTTTAAAGTTGTTTTTCTTTTGGAAGTGGTTTTGGATTAAAATTTTCTCATAAGTCAAGGGCGGAACTTTTTTTATTTTAAAACATGACTACAGGAAAATTTTAATTTTCTGAATTCGGAAATATTGGAAATATATGGCATTTAAATTTGATGGTACCCTCATGATATTTTTTGTTTCAAATTTAAATCATTGGTTCAAAATATTTTTATGCTTAGTTGTGGTTGATGATCGTTTAATGAGGTTTAATTGTGGTTTTAAATTACTTGAAATTAGCGATTAATTGCTTAGTCTAAATCTGAGAATATTTCAAGTGATGATAAATTACATGTCTTTATCAAACATTGTTAATGCATAATTGTGAGGGTGTTTTTATCGAATATCATTGTGGTGGATTGATTTTCCATAGCAGCAGTTACATATCAAAATACTTGACTTTAATTTCATAACGGGATATTTTTTACTCCACAAGGCACTGATTCTAAACTTTAAATCTAATTGAATCTATAAAATCTCGTTAATCTTAACAAGTACTTGGTCATCTAACTGTGTCTCTTGAATTGGTTGGTTTTCAACCAATTCTCCTTCTTCATTTTTTGTTAGGGTCTACCTCCCTTAGCTTGCAAGGAGACGGCTTAGATAGAGAGATTGGGGATCAGGGTGACAGCCCCCGATCTGAGCCGTTGTCGCGGTGCCTAGACATTCTGTACGACAACATTTTTTGGCACCGTTGCCGGGGATAGAGTTTTTATGTCCTTGGTCTTAACGACATTTTATAATCTTCTAATATTTTTTCGCCATTCATTAGCTTATCACAAGGGATCACATTTTCTGGCATCATTTCATCTCTTCATCTTTTCATCATCTTATCTTTTGTTATCTTACTAATCATTTCATCATTTACACCTTTAGCACCTGGACATTTCGGTTGGCTTCTTGTTTGGGTGGTGACTCCACTTATTCATCTATTTACTCCCAGACAAGAATCCCCCTTGATAACATCTGCTACTCTCGATTATTTCTTCTGTTTTAGAATTAGTTTCATGTTCAAGTGGCGACTCCAATTCTTTCATTTCTTACAAGAGTTCCTGCTAAGAAGCTCGCTTCTTGAGGACCTCTTGACTATTCTTGAACAAGGATCTCTTTCTCTAACATCCATTTGGTTATTCCATTTAAGTAAGTCATCATGGGTGATCCTTTCCATGACATGCCAAAAGAGGCCAGTCGAAAAATGCCTGTTTTCTCGGGTGGTGATTCAACCACTGCTCGAAATCATCTCATAATGGTTACTTTTCTAATAAACAGATATTGTCTTCCTTCACAATATAATCATGAAGATATCAAGATACGTCTCTTTGGCTATTCCTTAAAGGGTGATGCTATCGATTGGTTTTGAAATTGTCCTGAGGAGTATTGTTTACAACACATCATCAATGCTTTTAAAGATAAATATGTAAAACACGGTGGCTCGCCTTGTGCTCCTAGTATTATGCAAAATAATGAAATTGATCTTGTATAGAACTCAACTATCCGCAGGAGATTTCCAAACTGTTCTCAGGATGAATCCACTTGTACCACAACAACACAAATCCATGATAGTGGTGAAGCAGAAACAAGTTGTCAAATCGGTGTTGACAACGATAAGCATCTTGTTAACAAATTGATTCAGATGGTTAAGGATATACAATTGAATCAAGCTCAAATAATCGAGAATTCAGAGGTTAATCAGGCTCAACTTATTAAGGATATGGAGCTTAACCAAGCAAGATTAACAGCTGATCATACCAGGGAAATTGATGCTATACAGAACAAGTTGTTAGCCTTAGAGGAAAAGATGATGATCATGGAATTCAATCACTCCAATAAAATAATTTCCATGGAAGAAAAGCATATCAAGGAAATGACGATCATGGAAGCAAATCATGAGAAGGAGATGAACTGTATGCAAAATTTCTTCATGGCCATGAAAGCAAATAATGATAAAATGATTCAAAACATGGAAGCTAACCAGATCAATCTTCAAAATAGGATAAATGCCATTGAAGCAAGTCATGCACAAGAGATAAATGTCATGGAAAACAGATTAAAGATGATGGAAGTTAATCATTCTAATCAGATGTCTCTTCAACACAAATTGTTGACTATTGAAGAGAGTCATGCGAAGGAAATTAGTGTTGTAAATGTTAAGCATTCTAATCAAATCACTGTTATTCAGAATAAGTTGCAAAAAATGGAAAGATCACACATGCAGAATTTCCAACTCAAGTCGAAATTGTCAACAGATCATAGGCCTCCCAATTTTCTAAAGCAATTTCCATCTCATCACCCGAAGGTCACTTTTCCCATGAAAGAAAAATTAACTATGGTTACAAAGGACGTTAAGAACGACCAGGCTTATGTGTCACCAGTGACATAGTATATTCAGAATAAGATTGGTCACACTCCAGGTTCATCAGATGTTTTGTACAAGCATCTTCAAGATAAGGACAAGAAATCTACAGTGGTCTCATCACTGACATCACAGCCCACTAAGAAGAAGAGAAAAAAAGCAGAAAAGAAGAAGTAGGCAATTTGATTCGTCTGATGGCCGAGAGCAGCTTGACATGTGGATAAGACAAGAGTCCTACAATATGCAAGATCGGACATGGCACATCTGAAAAGCAGCCTACAGACTTGCCTGAAAGCAGGCAAATGCTTAGTATGCACTATATTTAACACATCTGATGCCACAGGGCATCCTTTGTATTGTATCTCTAACCTTACACCTTGTTATTTCAGCGTTTCATTTTTGTAGTTAGAGTAGATTTACTTTTCATGTTAAGTAGAATAATAAATAATAGAAGAGCTTCTATTTTTCATGTGCTTAATGTTATATGATGATATTTGGATGGACGCTACTTATGTAATTTTGTGTGTTGCTTGGATACAGATTCTGGATTCTCACATTCCTCCGGTGAAGCAACGTGTCCCCAAGTAGAGCCAAATGTTGACCACACTTTGACAACGACCCCATAGCAGTACACCCCCCATTTTTTCAAATGGGATTCATCATGTTCAACGTGTTCACGCCATTCAGATTCCATCATCAATCGATAGTTTTTTAAACGATGTAAACCCATTCTGCATGTTTATGATGTAAATGATCTAAGAAAGACCATCATGTATGTAACAACCTAGGTAAGCCTAGTATTTTGGTGATGACTTTTATCCTAGGAGGTTTTTTGTCTCACTGATTCATTTGTGTTTCTCGACACAAGTGATTGGTAGAGTTTTTCCCTTCAACCTCACCCCAAAGCTAGGGTGGATTTTGTCGTCAAGATGCTAAGTGAGTCCTAGTGTTTTCTATTGAATCTTTGTAAAGTAATCTGGGAATGACCCTAGCTAATTGGCTAGATCATTTTATTACAGATTGTTAGGTCTACTGGATCATGTTTTGAGTCGCAGAATTGGGTAACTATTTGAGGGTCTATACGAATGGGTATTCCCCCTTTATGTGTCTAAATGTATTTATCTTATGAAAAGAGGGTTGGAAAAATAATTAAATCCCCTCTCAGTCAATTAATTAATTTTTCTGGCCAAATTAATTAAAAAATCCTAAGCCAGAAATTTAGTTAAATCTAAGTCCTAGGTGATTTAAAATTCTTCAAAGGCAAAATTCGTGGGTCCTTAAAAAATAAATTTTTAAAGGTCCCGAGCCAAAGGAATATTGAGAATGTCAAGAAATTTTGGACCCTTGGACCTTGGGGGTTAAGTCAAAGTCAAAATTTTGAGGTAATTAACTCAAAAATACTATTTTTGAGTTAATTAAAATGGAATTAAATGATAAATTCGAATTTCCTCAAAATTATAATTTCGACGGTCCAGATTAAAAGATGATCAAATATTTTTGACGGTTGAGATTACTTTGACATGGATCAACAGAACTAGTCGTTGGAGATATTATCTTATAAATTAGAGGTCTTTGTCAGTATTTCAATCATCCGATCTCTGGATCGTGCAGTCGCTCTTGAAGCTCTCCTACAATATTTTCTGGAATAATACAAACGAAGACTTGGGGGTTTTATTCTGATGGTGGTGTTCCTCTTCAGCATTTTATGGTAAACTTGTTCTTAATATTCTGCTGGTGATTATTTTAATGGATTGTTGATTAATGGCTCTTGTAAAGTAATCTACGTACAGGTATCTTGCTTAGGTTACTGGATCTAGGGTAAATATATTAATTGGATCGAGTTGACAGTTATCTCCAGCTCATGAAAATTTTAGGTTTTATCACTATTTCTCTATTAATTTGACAGTTTAACTTTAAGTTAGCAGAAATCTTTCAGATTTAGGATTGGGCGTTTGGGAAAGTCCTAGTTTGGACCAGCTGACTCCCAAGGAGATAAGATCTGAAGAGCCCTCCAGATCTAATTCCCCGGGCTTATCTTAAATTCTGTTTTTTGCAGGGTTCTTTTTGGGCTAGTGCCTTTCTCTTAATTTTTATTTTTTGAATTGTGTTGAATGATTTAAATCTGGCGATCAGGGCTTTCTAATCTGTAAAATAGCAGTGTAGATTTGTAAATATCGTTATTTTTTTAACTCACTGAAGTTTTCTGTGCATATTTTTGGGTTTTCTAGGTTCGCTGGTTTCTGGTTTTGTGTAGGTTCTATTGAGAGATTTCTCAAAAGAAAATTCAGATCTGAACCAGATCTAGGCCCTGGAGGGTAAAATCTGGCCTCAGATTGTTTTGGATTGCAGATCTGGGCATAGTTTTGCTGCAAATGTGAATCTCAGGTGCATCTAAATCAACATTTTGAAACTCTGAGTGATACTAGCGAAATTCTATTGCTAGCTGAAGAAAATTATTTGAAATTTGAGTGCTTGTAAATTTTTATCGCTACCAATTTTCTGCTCTTCCATTTCTCTGCGTTGCACATCTTTAGTTCTGCACATCGTCATTCCTTGCTTGCTACCTATCATCCGTACGTTGCTCCTTCTTCACGCTATCTCTTTTTGCCATCAGCCCTCATCGATTCCCCTTTACCTGCAGCCTTGCGCCCTCCTCACGCTATCGTCCGTACGTTGTTCGTACAGCGTATTTGCTCACGCTCTCCTTGTCATCCGTACACAGTTTTTTTCACTGTTTTCACCTCGTCCGTACAACTGCAAAATCAAAAAACCCACGCATATCTCTGCGTCATCCCTGGCTGCTCCTCCCTGTCATCCGTACATCCCTTACCTGCACAAGAAAAACAAAAGAAAACTTACGTGCAAGTCAAAAATTTGGTTTTCCATTTTTTATTTTTTTTATTTTAGCTTTAGTTTTAACTTTGGATTTTAATCTTTGATTTTGATTTTTTAAATTTAGCTTTAGTTTTAAACTTTAGATTTTAAATTTTATTTAACTTTGCTTTAGTTTAGTTTTAAATTTTTTAGATCTGGTTTTACTTTGAAACTTGGATTTTTCGATTTCATATTTTTTTTTTAATTTTGAGATTTGTCTAGTTAGCTAGTGTTAGAGCTTGATTTAATTTTAGGATTTAATTTTTAGTTTTTTTTTTTAGATTTTGAAAATTTAAGATATAAAAATTTAAAAAAAAATAATAAAATGAAAAATGAATAAAAAATTTTAACTTTTGATAGAACTTTAGTTTTATATATATATATATATATATATATATAGTTTTATTAACTTTAGATTTAAAAAAAGAAAATATAAAAACAAAAACAAAAACAAATTTAAAATTAGGGATTTTTGTTTGAAAGTTGTTTTTCTTTTGGAAGTGGTTTTGGATTAAAATTTTCTCATAAGTCAAGGGCGGAACTTTTTTTTATTTTAAAACATGACTACAGGAAAATTTTAATTTTCTGAATTCGGAATATTGGAAATATCTGGCATTTAAATTTGATGGCACCCTCATGATATTTTTTTGTTTCAAATTTAAATCATTGGTTCAAAATATTTTTTTGCTTAGTTGTGGTTGATGATCGTTTAATGAGGTTTAATTGTGGTTTTAAATTACTTGAAATTAGCGATTAATTGCTTAGTCTAAATTTGAGAATATTTCAAGTGATGATAAATTACATGTCTTTTTTAAACATTGTTAATGCATGATTGTGAGGGTGTTTTTATCGAATATCATTGTGGTGGATTGATTTTCCATAGCAGTAGTTACATATCAAAATACTTGACTTTAATTTCATAACGGGATATTTTTGACTTCACAAGGCACTGATTCTAAACTTTAAATCTAATTGAATCTATAAAATCTCGTTAATCTTAACAAGTGCTTGGTCATCTAACTATGTCTCCTGAAATGGTTGGTTTTCAACCAATTCTCCTTCTTCATTTTTTGTTAGGGTCTACCTCCCTTAGCTTGCAAGGAGACGGCTTAGATAGAGAGATTGGGGATCAGAGTGACAGCCCCCGATCTGAGCCGTTGTCGCAGTGCCTAGACATTCTGTGCGACAACAGAGTGATTTCCCTTATTGGTGCATATTAATTTACTACATATTTTACACTGTAAAACCAATACAAGATCAAACAATTAACTCATCCATTTCACCCAAAACCCCATTGAAAGGCACTAATCATTCTTGACTAGGTGAAGTCATCATAAGAGAAACCTCCTATAGTTTTTTAGGAGAAAAATTGCCATGAAGAGTGGTGACTTGGGTTGAGGTGACGATGGGCCCCTATCTTGTGTGTACCAATCTTAGTAGGTTGCAAGGACTTTAGCAACCTTGTTGGCTTGATCAATAACAGGATCGAAAAGTTGAATTATAACTAAGGCAATACCTATTCAACAAGAATGAAATCAATATAAGTGCACATTTAATAATGTATTCAAAGAAATTGTGTAGTTATCATCGGATCCACAGAGTAGCATCTCCACTACAGGTCAAAAGGACATCAATTTTAGGATTAACTTTTGGGAGAGCATTGAAACAAAAAGCAATGGACTTCATCAATTATCAGCAAGCCATGGCGTAAACCAAGAAAGACGAATTATTGACACTAAAAGTTATGTTGCTTGCTGGTCATGGTTTGTGGTCATGTAACCTTTTACTTGTCATACTTTCACATATATATGTAAAAGTATTGTTAGCACTAACTTTTACACCCATGGAGCTCATATAAACTTTTACAATCAGCCAAAAAAATCAGCAAACATATAGGAAAATCTTTCCTATGTGTCAATGACAAATTCTCCTCTCCATTTCGGTTGGTGTTTGTCGACCTCGTGGGGGTGTCCCTAATGATTGTACCTATTATTCTAACCTATAAATCTGCAATTAAAGACTCAAAAAAAAACAAGATAAAGGCTATTTAACCAACAAGTTAGTGGCCAAACAATTATGTGAAAATTCATAAATTAAATATGTGGAAATTTATGATATGGACCTCTTCTGCAAAATTATATCTTCTGTCAACTCTACTTGAGCATCTGGTGTCAAATCCTCTACAAAATGCAGGACCTATTCCTCTTCCTAATCGAACATGGAAGGCTCATAGAGTTTCAGATTCTCTACATTCATCACTAACAAATCTGCATGTATGGGGGTAGACTAAGTTTATAGGTATTATCTCCAACCTTTTCCAATATCTCAAAGTGACCATATCACAGAGCCTTGATTTTCTTACCAGGACCCTGTAGCCTTTCCTTGTTCAACTGTAACCATAAACTATCTCCCACCTTAAACGTCTTTTTTGTTATGTGTTAGCCACACCTAGCCTTGTATTTCTCATGAGAATTCTACAGGGTCGCATGTACTTGTATGTGTCTTTTCCTCATAAAAAAAAAGTATGCCCTTAAGGAATCCCCTATAAGATCCTCCCATACTCCTTGTTTCCAATACGCAATATCTAAAGGTGAAGGTGGTAAATATCCAAAATAAGATTCAAATGGGAACTTACCATTGGAAGTGTGGATTACTCTGTTATAAGATGGTTGTATATACATAAACTAGATTTTCATCTCAAGTCTTCGGATGCTTTTGGTCGCAACCCCTCAAACGCTGCACCAAAGTCCTATTGACTACTTTTGCCTACCCATTTGTCTGTCGATAGAATGTGGTAGACGACTTAAACTTCATGTCCATCTTCTGCCATAGTGTAATCCAAAAATGCACCGAGAAATCTTCTGTCCCTATCTAAAAGAATTTTCCTTGGTATCCCAAAGTGCACCCAAACCTATCCAAATAACTAGTTTGTTTCACATTGACTACTAATGGTCTTTTTACAAGGCATTAGAACACACATCTTGTTGAACCTATCAACTACCATGAACAGGTAGTCATGCCCCTTCCTGGTTGTTGGTAAACCTCCCACAAAGTCCATGGAAATGTTTTCCCAATGACGAGTGGGTATCGGTAAGGAATGATATAGACCCTATTTCCAGTTACTAGACTTGTTGGTACAACAAAGTATGCATCCTCTTATGAACCTAGTTACATGTTCTTGCATCTTGGGCCAATACACATACCTCTACAAGTCAGCCACTATCTTCCCCACACCAAAGTGCCATGCAACCTTGGAGGTTGTGACCCTCTTTAACTACTTGTAGTGGATCACCCTTAAAAACACATAACTTATCCATCTTGTTGAGAAACTCGTTCTAGAGATGGTAGTCAATTGTGTTGTCACTATCGTGCAAATGATTCTAGCTTTGCAACTGTTAAAACACCTTCTTGAAGAATCTAGGGCATTAGGATTAGGTGATTTCTCTTTGATGATAACTACTTGTGAAAGATTTTTACTTCTTTAGATTAGGTTATTCTATTAACTTAGATTATTATAGTGTTCTTCTTCATCAAACAGCTACCAAACCATAAACAATAATGAGACAAGAGACATAGAATGTAGGCAATCAACCAAGGCCAAAACCTCTCCAACTTGAGCAGAAAACCCAAACGAATTCTTCTTCTTATAGAAACATCAATTAACGAATACCAAGACCAAGACCCTTGACATATCAACCTCTCCAAGACCCAGTCATAAGACCTTTCTTTACAACTTCTTCTTCTTTGCCAAGTCTACACAAGTCAAACTGCTTGCCCTCCCTTGGATCTCGGTTACTCTTCATATTTCGGCTTGTGAACTAGCTTGTTTTTCTGCTAGATTTGGCCTCTAAGACAGTAGTGTTACCTTCGGCCTCTTCTACAGCAGATGGCACTTCTTTTCTTCATACGTGTGGAGGTATTTTTCCCTAAACAGACCCAAAAACAATTCGGATTTCTTTCTTCCTTCCTTCGTTGGATGAGATGCTCCCTTTCCTCCTTCCTTCGCACTTCTTCCTTGTATTCGAAATGCTTGATTGATTGTGTCCTTAGTGAGGTCAAGCTCACTCTATATATAGTGATCTGCTCCTTGAAATAGGTTGACTTGCGCCATGGTGTAGGCCGACTTGCCATTCTAGAAACATCTTCATCCTCCTTTTATGGCCGACATGATGAGGTACTTGTGACAAGGTCTTGTAGGGTTTGTGACACAAATAACTTTCTCTTTTTACGATGTGTAACATACCCAAATGGGTCTTCAATCCTTGACATTAACTTACTAGACTTTATGACTTGATGACCAATCCTAATAGCTCACAATGAGAGCTTCAACTAAAAATAAAATTCCTTGAGCATGAAACCAATTCAACCCTTCTTAGTGGTTAACACAGTGACCTTGCAATTGTTAGAGCCACAATCTCTGCAGCGTCAGAGGCACTGGGTGGTTGTAACACAGGGGGAGGAATCGTTAATCAGGGCATTACCTACTTCCCGTTGGCTTCCATCCCATAACCTACTCTGAAGACTGATTCTCAAATAGTTAAGGGGGAGGTTCTACTTAAATTAGGCATTTATTCTAAAATTAACCAACATCCTTGCATTGCACCTAGTTCTCAGGAGTTGCATCTCATATAGGTTAGTCTATCATTTTAAGTAGCAGGTGTCCATCCAGTTACTTGGTTTTAATTTGTAATAAGCAAGAATTGTGACTCCATAAGGCACTAGTCTCATCTCTAAATCTAATTAAATCCTCAAGTCTTGCTAATTTTAACTGAGTAACTAGGCCACTTATTCATGTCTCCCAAGCAAGTTGGTTCCCAACTTGTTTTTCTTTTACCTCATTCCACAAGGACTACCCCCTATAGCCTGTTATTGGGAAACAACTAGAACGGAGTGGGCGGGGATCAGAGTGACAGCCCCCGCCTTGAGCGGCGGTCCCGATGCCTGTACAATCCAGGCGACAACAATGATGATATAGATAATAGAAAGCTTCTCCTTGATGAAGATAATTTTCTTCAAGAGTGATCCTTGGCTCAAAAGAGAGAGAGATCACCTTAGAGCTTTTCATGATGATCACAATGTCCTTGTTGATGATGATGACTACGTCCTTGATGAGTAGACCTCAAGTTACTTTGATTTGTAGATATCTTTATCGTGAGTAGAGATAGGTCTTTTGTGGTCCCTTTTCTTTGATGATTACTTCTTCTGGTGTAGAGTTCTTCTTTGATCTACGGTTTTTGACACTTACTTCAAGACGATGATGTAGACCTTGCCTTCAAAATGCCTTCAGAGTGAGATGATATTCTAGATCTACTTTGTTGCCTTTCTAGAGTTTCGATCCTTGAATGCTTGAGTGTCCCTTGATGGGTTGCCCTTCCTTGATTTGTCATCTTAGCTCTGATACCATGTTGAAAAATCTAAGACATTAGGATTAGGTGTCACCTTATCTCTGATACCATGTAGAGAAATATAGGGCATTAGGATTAGGTGATTTCTTTTTGATGATAACAGCTTGCGAAAGATTTTTACTTCTTTAGATTAGGTTCTCCTCTTAACTTAGATTATTATAGTGTTCTTCTTCATCAAACAACTACCAAATCATAAACAATAACGAGACAAGAGACACAGAATGTAGGCAATTAACCAGGGCCAAAACCTCTCCAACTTGAGAGGAAAACCCAAACGACTTCTTCTTATAGAAACTTCAATTGACGAATACCAAGAACAAGACCCTTGACATATCAACCTCTCCAAAACCAGTTACAAGACCTTTCTTTACAGCTTCTTCTTCTTGCCCAAGTCTACACAATTCAAACTGCTTGCCCTCCTTCAGATCTCGGCCTCTTGGATCAAACCTACAACCCTTGGCCTATTCAGAAACCCTAGTTGCGACACGTGTGGTGGATTTACACCTTCTTTTGCACCTCGATTTCCTTCGCTTGCATAGTATGACTCCCTTTTGCAATTCGGCTTGTGAATTACCTTGTTTTTCTCCTTGATTCGACCTCTCAGAGAGTAGTGTTACCTTCGGCCTCTTCTACAGTAGATGGCACTTATTTTCTTCGCAGGTGTGGAGGTATTTTTCCCTAAACAGACCCAAAAACAATTCGGCTTTCTTTCTTCCTTCCTTCGTTGGATGAGATGCTCCCCTTCATCCTTCCATCGCACTTCTTCCTTGTATTTTAGATGCTTGATTGATTGTGTCCTTAGTGAGGTCAAGCTCACTCGATATATAGTGATTTGCTCCTTGAAATAGGCCGACTTGTGCCATGGGGTAGGTCGACTTGCCATTCTAGAAACATCTTCATCTTCCTTTTAAGGCCAACATGATGAGGTACTTGTGACAAGGTCTTGGAGGGTTTGTGACACAAACAACTTCTCTTTTTACAATGTGTAACATACCCAAATAGGTCTTCAATCCTTGACATTGACTAAGGCCAACATGATGAGGTACATGTGACAAGGTCTTGGAGGATTTGTGGCACAAATAACTTCTCTTTACAATGTGTAACATCCCCAAATGGGTCTTCAATCCTTGACATCGACTTAGTAGACTTTATGACTTGATGACCAATCCCAATAGCTCACAATGGGAGCTTTAACTAAAAATAAAATTCCTTGAGCATGAAACCCATGACTCAAGCATTACAAAATAATTTTATTTTCTTCTTTACATCAATTACATAAAATCATGATTACACATGTCATTATGAAGATCGAACCTAGTTACACTTTTCAATAGTCTTCATCCTCTAAATATGCCTCTTTGTACGCATCATGGGTGAATCGCTCCATTGGTATTGGAGTTTCTAAAGTTGCGATACTTTGATGTGGGTGTCCATGAAAGCATGTCAGCCAGCTTGTTTATGTTTCCATTCTTATACTTGATCACTAAATGAAGTTGTTGTAGAAACCCCATCCACTTGCAATGCCTACTCTATTGTAGTTCACTCTGGGTCAACATGTACTATAGTGCTTAGTGATCTATGTGGATTATTGTCTCCTTCCCCACCAAACAGTGATTACACATTTTCGTAGCTTGCACTAGGGCATAGATATCCTTGTCGTATGTGGGGTAGTTCAGAACTGTTCCATGAAATACTTCAGAATGGTAGCATACAGGGCTTCTTCCCTACATCAAGACCGCTACCACAGCATACCCACTCACATTTGTCTCCACTTCGAAGGGCTACTGCAAGATTGGCAATGCCAAAACTAGTTCTTAACTAATATTCTTCTTTAGCTCCTCAAAGGACCTTTGTTGACCCTTTCCCCACAGGAAACTCTTGCCACTTGTTGTTATGGCATGGAGTGGTGTTGTTGCTACTAAAAATGAAGCTATGAATTTCTTGTTAAAAATTGGGTACCAGAGGACAAGTGGTTCCCTAAGGCATTGATCTTTGGCCTAGGGAAAAGTGTCCACTTTATTTGTACTTCTTCTCCTAAAGTGACTTTATTAGTGGTAAAGTCGGTCTAATTTAAAAGTGACTTTATAAGTGATAAAGTTACATTCTAATTTTAAAGTGACTTTATTAAAGTCAATTAAAAATTAGAAAGTGAAAAAGTGACTATGGAAATAAAAGGCTAAGTGGGTCTTTATTTAAATGGGTGAGTTAAAAAATAGAAAGTGAGAATTAAATGCACATTTATTCTCATCCCTAGATCTAAATGAATCTCAGCCATTAGATCTTAGAGTTACCCAAAAGGTCATTTAGGGTAAAAGGAGAGAAGAAGAAGAAAATATCAATTCAGTGTTTCATGAGCATTTGAGGGAAAGAGAAGAGAAAGCAAGGAGAAAATCTCTAAGCAGGGAGGAAGTGAATGAGAGCAGCAAGGAAGCATTCAACAAATCCATACAGCAACATTTATTGGCATGCATCCCAAGGCAGAATCTGTACAGCAGAGGTTAGGCACATTTTCCAAGGAAGAAAGACACAGAAATCGAGGAAGAGGGACAGTAGCATTTAGCACGGATTTCAAGGCACAGCTGGACACATTTTTCGAGGCAACTGGGCACAGATTTTGAGGACAATTGTACTTTTTTGTACAGTGCATATAGCCTGTTCTAGGCACAATTATCGAGGCAACCGTACATCATTAAATGTTGTAATATTTCTGTTGTTTTTCTGTTTGTTGTTGGCACGTTTTTCGAGGCAAAGTTCAAGCACAAAAATCGAGGTAAGTTGCAATTTATGGTTGCTAGAATTTTTACTGTGTCTTTCAGTTTCTCTATAAAAGATTTTCAAAAATAAAGAACAGCTCTCAAACTAGTTTTCCCCAAGAGTTGCAAGGGGTTTTTTCTAGGATCACATTGACCAAAAATCATTGTCATTTTTAGTGTGTGGTTGTTATATTTTTATTGTGCTTTATTTCTGCATTTTCCAGCAATGGTGAAATCTCCAAATTTGTGTTTCCAGAAATTATTGTCATTTCCAGACTTTAGTGTTTTTATCATGCTTGGATTTAAAACTACATGCATGGAGTGATAAGGAAAACTAATAATCGGAGTGGGGACTGAAATTTTACATGGTATCAGAGCTTAGTTGGCTGGAAATTACATTTTGGGACAACAAGTTGATTTTTACACAGAAAACAGAAAACCTTTACCAGATTTGAAATTTCAGTTTGATAGGACAGTGAAACATGTCTTTGGGTTTGAGGGTTGAAGACAGGTTAGATGGGCAGAGCAACTACAGTGCATGGAGGGAGAGAATCCAAAGTATATTTGAGGAAGCGGAGGTCTGGGACATTATGGTACATACCACACAGCACCCAGTAGCAGTACCTGCTGACCTTGTACAGTTAGCAGAGTTCAATAAAAAGAATAATAAGGCCAAAACACTGATTTTGGATGGAGTCAAAGATCATGTCATTCTTCATGTGAGAGGAAAGTCTTATGCACATGGGATGTGGACTGCCTTGACCGGGCTTTACCAGAGCTCAAATGAAAACAGAAAAATGGTCCTAAAGGAAAAACTGAAGCTCATAAAAATCGCTAAGACTAACAGTGCTACAGCATACCTCACCAAGATCACTTCGGTGAGAGATGAGTTGGCAGTCGTAGGAGAGACCATTTCACCCACTAAGTTGGTGAGTATTGCTTTGAATGGTCTTCCCAAGACTTAGGAGAGTTTTGTAGATGGTATTGTTGCACGTGAGAACCTTCTCGGATGGGAGAGGTTGTGGGATGATTCCATTCAGAATGAGATTAGAAAGAACCATCTTGGGGCAGCGAAACAGGGGGAGGAAGATGACAATGTGGCATTGTTGTCAAAACCCAAGAAGGGCAAAGCAAAGATGCAAGCTTCCACTAGTGGAGGCAAAGGCAAAGTTAAAGGCAAGCAGCAGAACAAAGAGAAGGACTATTCCAAAGTCAAGTTTTGGAATTGTCAAAAGTTGGGACACTATGTTGTTGTGTGTCCAAAGAAGAAAAACAAGAAGGGGAAAGAGAAAACCATGGCAGCTTCTGCAGAGATAGAGGGCTTCTCAGAGAGCTTTGATCGGGAGTTTGGGTTCATAGCTTGTGAGTCCTCCAGTGTAGTATCACCTGCCATACAGGTTCAGAGGAAGTGTGCACTCTCCTCTACTAGCAGAGCATCTTCTAGCATTTAGTGTGTTGATAATGGCACTTCTCGTCATATGACAGGAGTCAGGGAGTACTTCTCAGAGCTTTCAGAGAGTGATAATAATATGGAGGTAGTACTTGGTGATGACAGCATTGTTAGAGCAGTCGATGTGGTAACATTTCCATTTCATAGGGAACCCAAACCTCCCTTGAAAGTGTCAAATGTTCTATATGTGCCTGGAATGAAGAAGAACCTGATATTCGTCTCAGCACTTGAAGACAGAGGGTATGAGGTATTGTTTAGGAGAGGACAGGTGCTCATATATCCTAGGGGAACTCCAGTTGCTTTAGCTAGAGTGATTGGTGTGCGCCATTCTAAGGTGTACAAGTTCTCATTCCAACCCCTGATTGCATTGAGTAGCAGCACCAAAGATAGGACCGACAGCAGATCTAGCAGTTCAGAGTTGTGTGAGGTTTGGCATCGCAGAATGGGTCACATGTATCATGGGGCCTTGAGGACATTGCAGGAGATCACCATTGGTGTGCCAGATTTCAATTCTGATCACCTTGACGTATGTAGAGGATGTGCTATGGGGAAGTTTGCAAAATCCCCTTTTCCCAGCAGTGATAGCAGAGCGATAGGGATCCTTGACTTGATTCATTCCGATGTGATTGGTCGGATGTCTCATGTATCCTTGAGTGGCTATGAGTATTATGTTTTATTCATTGATGACCACTCCAGGAAGACCTGGATTTATTTCTTGAAGACCAAGAGTGAGGTCTTCAAGTGGTTTCAAGAGTTCAAAGCTCTTGTGGAGACCCAGACAGGTAGGAAGATCAAGGTCCTTAGGTCAGACAATGGAGGTGAGTATACTCTTGGTGAGTTTGTGGATTTTTGTGCTGAGGCAAGCATTAGGAGGGAGTTCATGGTTCCTTACAACCCCTAGCAGAATGGGGTGGCAGAGAGGAAGACCAGATCCATTATAGGGGTTGCCAAAGCCATGCTTCACGATCAGGGGTTATCTTTATTTTTGTGGGCAGAGGCCTACAACACTATTGTTTACTTGCAAAACAGGAGTCCACATCGTGCCTTGGGGAATGTGACTCTTGAGGAGGCCTTTTCTAGGAAGAAGCCTGATGTTGGGCACTTTCGTATCTTTGGGTGCCTAACATATTCCTATGTCCCCAAGGAGAAGAGGACCAAGCTAGAACCTACGGCAGACAAGGGCATCTTTGTGGGTTATAGCGAGACCTCGAAAGCTTACCAGATTTACATTCTTGTAAAGAGGAAAGTGATTGTAAGGCGGGATGTAAAGTTCGAGGAGGAGAGGGCTTTCAGGAGGTCACGGGAGTTAGAGTATCTAGAGTCACCAAACCCTCAGCAACAACTCAGTCAGTCACAGGGATCCAGTGCACAGAGTGCACGAGGTCAAGGATCAGGAGGTACATCTATTATAGTGCCTGGTCCATCAATGAGCAGTGGCTCTCAGAGTTAGGTGGGTAGTTCTTCAGGCAGCATGTAGGGCAATCCGCAGAGCAATTCACAGGGTAGTCTACTAACGGACAGCTCGCATGGTAATTCAACTTCTATAGGCACAGGTACAAGTATGAGGTCAGTTGGCAGGTCTTCAGGAGTTCAGGCTTCTGATAATGAGGAGGATTCTTTCACTCCAGTGGAAGAAGTAGGCTCAGGGAAGAGGAAGCCCAAGTGGCTTCAAGACACCTTGCGCGAGGCCACATCAGTTGCTGGGCCAAAGAGACAGGTCAGAGAGAGTAAACCACCTGAGCGATTATGTAGTTACATGGCATTGGTAACAAGCATTGTTGACTCCGAGCCTTCTAGTTATGAGGAGGTAGGCAGCCAGCAGATCTAGAGAGAGGCCATGATGGAGGAGTATTCTTCTATTATGAAGAACGATGTTTGGAGGTAGTGCTGAGGACTAAAGGTAAATCAGTTGTTATTTCCAGATGGCTCTACAAGATAAAGCATGTTGCAGATGGCAGCATAGAGAAGTTCAAGGCTCGGTTTGTGGCGAGAGGGTTCTCACAAGTAGAGGGAGTTGACTATGAGGATACCTTCACTCCTGTGGCTCGGTATACATCTATTCGCTCCATTTTATTGATTGCAGCGGAGATGGGTTGGAAGATCCACCAGATGGATGTGAAGACCGCCTTTCAATGGCTTCATTCGGGAGGAAGTTTATATTGAGCAGTCGCAGGGCTTTGAGGTGCATGGGAAGGAGACCCATGTATGCAAATTGAAAAAGGCACTCTATGGCCTGAAGCAAGCTCCTAGAGCTTGGTACTCTCAGGTTGATACATACTTGCAGCAGTTGGGTTTCACTAAGAGTGAGGCTAATCCGAACCTATACTTCATTGTGGTAGGTGAAGAGCCTCTCATTCTGGTGTTGTGTGTTGATGACTTGGTCATCACTGAAGCAGAGAGACTCATTGAGAGCTGCAAGAGAGATCTTGTTTCAGAGTTTGAGATGAAGGATATCGGCTTGATGCATTATTTTTTGGGATTGGAGGTGTGGCAGGAGGAGGGGCATATCTTCTTGGGACAAGGGAAGTACAACTTGGATATTCTTAGCAGATTTCACATGGAGGATTGCAAACCCATGTCTACACCTATGATCACTAACTGGAAGAAGCTTCACGCTTCAGATTCTGAGTTGGTGGATCCTACTCTATATAGACAGTTGATTGGTTCATTGATGTAGGTCAACACTCGACCAGATATATGTTTTGCAATTAACACTATGAGCCAGTTCATGTGTGAGCCCAGGAGAGTGCACTGGGTGGACCGTGGCTGCAAAACACATTCTTCGTTACTTGCAGGGTATTGTGGATTTTGGTCTGGATTATAGACAGGGTGATGGAATGAGACTGGCAGGGTACACAGATTCAGATTGGGCAGGTTGTGGTTCAGACAGGAAGAGTACTTCAAGGTGCAATTTTGGGTTGGGTTCGGTAGTTGTGTCGTGACTCGTGGTTCAGCCGAAAACAACAGTCAGTTGCATTAAGCTCAGCTAAGGCAGAGTATATGGCTACTAGTTTGGCTAGTTGTGAGGCCATATGGCTTCGCAAGATGTTGGTTGGTCTATTTGGTCAGGCATTGAGACCTTTTGTGATTTACTGCGATAATCAAAGTTGCATAAAACTCACGGAGAATCCAGTTTTTCATGATAGGTCAAAGCAAATTGGGATCAAGTATTACTTCATTCGAGACTATGTCCAAAAGGGAGCAGTTAAGCTTGAGTACATCTCCACAAATGAGCAGGTAGCGGATATTTTCACCAAAGCCTTATCATGGAGTAAACATGTCTACTTCAGAGACAAGATGGGAGTGGTGTGGAACACTCCTCGATAAGAGGGAGTGTTAAAATTTGGGTACCAGAGGACAAGTGGTTCCCTAAGTCTTTGATCTTTGGCCTAGGGAAAAGTGTCCACTTTATTTGTACTTCTTCTCCTAAAGTGACTTTATTAGTGGTAAAGTCGGTCTAATTTAAAAGTAACTTTATAAGTGATAAATTTACATTCTAATTTTAAAGTGACTTTATTAAAGTCAATGAAAAATTAGAAAGTGAAAAAGTGAGAAATAAAAGGCTAAGTGGGTCTTTATTTAAGTGAGTTAGTTAAAAAATAGAAAGTCAGAATTAAATGCACATTTATTCTCATCCCTAGATCTAAATGAATCTCAGCCATTTGATCTTAGGGTTACCCAAAAGGTCATTTAGGGTAAAAGGAGAGAAGAAGAAGAAAAGATCAATTTAGTCTTTCATGAGCATTTGAGAGAAAGAGAAGAGATAGCAAGGAGAAAATTTCTGAGCAGGGAGGAAGTAAAGGAGAGCAGCAAGGAGGCATTCAGCAAATCCGTACAACAACATTTATTGGCACGCATCCCAAGGCAAAATCCATACAACAAAGGTTAGGCACATTTTCCAAGGAAGAAAGACACAGAAATCGAGGAAGAGGGACAGAAACATTCAGCACGGATTTCGAAGCACAGTTGGGTGCATTTTTCAAGGTAATTGGGCACGAATTTTGAGGACTATTGCACATTTTCATACAGACCGTACAACCTGTTTTGGGCACAATTTTCGAGGCAGATGTACTCCATTAAATATTGTAATATTTATATTGTTTTTCTATTTGTTGTTGGCACATTTTCCGAGGCAGAGTTCAAGCACGGAAATTGAGATAAGTTGTAATTTGTGGTTGCTAGAATTTTTACTGTGTATTTCAGTTTCCCTGTAAAAGATTTTCATAAATAAAGAAGAGCTCTCACACTGGTTTTCCCCAAGAGTTGTAGGGGGTTTTTTCCAGGGTCACATTGACCAAAAATCATTGTGTCATTTTCTGTGTGTGGCTGTTATATTTTTACTGTGTTTTATTTCTGCATTTTCCAAGTGTGATGAAATCTCTAAATTTGTGTTTTCAGAAATTATTGTCAATTCCAGATTTTATTGTTTTTATCATGCTTGGATTTAAAACTGAATGCATGGAGTGATAAGGAAAACTGATAACCGGAGTGGGGACTGAAATTTTATATTTCCTTAGGTATTGTGCTTCTCCAATGAAACTATTGACCTCAGAAACATTAGTAGGCACCGACCACTTCATGATGGCCTCCATCTTGGCAGGAGCAGCTCTCCTCCACCAATCACATACCCCAAATACACCAAATATTGTTGTGCAAACTCACACTTCTTCAGATTTTCTAGCAGATGGTGCTTCCTTAACGTCTCCAACACCTATGTCAAATGTGAGATGTACTCCTCCCAAGTAGCATTGTATACTAGTATATAATCCACAGAAAATAAAAAATGAATTTATAAAAGGGCCATCTCCTCTAACTCTAACCTAGTGATATCCATACTTTAAGTCCAACTTGGTGATGTATTTCGCTTGTTACAACTAATCCAACAAATCATCTATTCTACGAAAGGGGTACCTATTCTTGAGCATAATTTTGTTCAACGCCCTATAATCTATACACATTTGCCAAGTCCCATGCTTCTTGAGCACAATGATGATGGGTGACCCACATGGTGATGTACTCTATCAAATGACACCCTATTCCAATAGCTACTGCAATTGTTTCTTCACCTAACTTGATTCTATAACAAATTGCCTGTACAACCCAATGTTTGGCAATGGGGAGTCCGACAATAGCAGGGTCTCGTGCTCCACTTCCTTCTGTTGATTTATGGTAGCATCAAATGTGCTCTAGCCTTGTAACTTTGTATATAGGCTAGGACACATGTATTCCATAAAATCCATAAATGGTTTTGGAAAATTCCACTTAGAGATGGTTTAATTAAATTAATTAATCGTTTTTTAATGTTTTCCTAAGTCTAAACTTAGGGAAACTGATTAATTAAAGAGAGGGAAACTGATTAATTAAAGGGTATTAATTAAACTAAGTGTGAATCTTCTAGATAAAGTCATGGATCACCTCCAAGTTAATCTTAGCCCTTGATTATGTTTTAATCTTCGCTGTTAAAGGTTCAACAAAAGAATATAAGGAGGGTGAGGGGCCTATGGAAAATACAATGAGACACTTGAGCCATTGAGCATTTTCGAATTTGTGTGAGGAGACACAGCTTTTGATCAAGAATCAAGTCACTAGGGTAGGGTTTGCTAAGTGATTGTGATTCAGTGATTAGATCCAGAAAGGGGCAGAAGCAGTGACTGGTCAGGAGGAGCAGGAGTGCATTTTAGAGAGAGGCAGAGGTGATGCAAAGAGAGACAGCGCAGTTTTCTGAAGAGGTGATGCAAACCCTGCAGGAAATCACGCAAAAGCAATGTAGTGTCTCTTGGAGTCAGTGCGGAGACACTGAAATGGCTCAGCCAAGAGGGCCAAATTCAAATGATTACGTATCGCTGCAAAAGAAGGGGTGACATAGTTCCTCAAGCTTGCCCACGCAGGCTTACGCAGATCCAATGTAGGCAATCACACAGAGGCAATGAAGGCTTCACCAGTGCTGTTTTTTATCAGCCGGAGACTTGCAGAGTGAGGTATATCTCACAGTTTTCACCAGATTGTCTAGATTTCTCTAAAGGGTTTGTCGGATGTTGGCACACTAGTTGTATTCAAGATTATGTTGCTTAATAATACAAACCCTCAGATCTACTGCACCGGTTTTCCCAAGTTGGGTTTTTCAGGGGACTTAGTCCAAAAATAACTGTGTCACATGTGGATGTTTTTCATTGTATTTTGTTCAGATTGTTTCAGCACTTACATAAATTCCGCAACATTATTTGTGAAGACTGCTTCAGAAATTACTTTGATATTTCACTGTAATGAAATAATTATGAAACATATTAAAAGAAGTAATTCAGAATTGTTGTAGTAGGAAGCTGGATCTAGGCTTTTTCACACCTTCTTGGGTGGTAGCCCTTTAGGCTCTTGGAACACATCCTTGTATGCCTATAGCAACTCTTCCAATTGTTGTTTTGTTTCTTAGTACACCCCTCTAGCGATGCCTTTGCTCTTACTGCCTCTTCTACGGATTGATTTTCTCTTAAAAATAGCAAAGCATACTTCTAGATTGAACTAATCAATTTCTTGGCTTGGTTGGAACTTACAAGTGAAATTTTGGACTTGCCCTTATCCACGTTGATGGTGATGAGGCGATATTAGTTGGCTCTATGCATAAATATTGCATCCCACATATAAATATAGGGACTTCCAAACACCACTCCACGTACATCTAGGGGAACTACATCTAGTTATATTTCATCAATAAAATCAGCATTGATAGCAAATCTTATTTTGCATTATTTTGTTACCTTTATTTTTGCATCCTTGTTTACCCATCACAACAGATATGGGCTTGGATTATTACAAACTTCCAATTCCAATTTGTTGACCAGCTCTGCAACAATGAGATTTGCATCTGATCTTGAGTCGAAACAAAGCATCAAACTTGGTCTTTTTAACTTATATCTTTATATCAAAGAGTTTGGTATTTTCATTCTCTTTCTATCGTTGAAGGCTACTCAAATTCACCACTTTCTGCATTGATGTACATACAATCTTCTCATCCACATACGAGATACTTTCAACCTTGTTGCTCATACCAATGACCATGAGATTCTTCTTCTTATTATGTTTCTGTTTTCTCTTCGGGTTAAGCTCTATATGGAACTTCTAGCACTTCTCCTTTGTGTGACTGTCAATGTTAAAGTGGTTGCAATGGTTGCTAGGATCTTTGCACTGGCGTGTTGTGTTTTTTACCTTTTTATCCTTTCCACTTCTTCTCTTGTTTAAAAGCGTCATGGTGCTCCTTATGCTTCGACCCACTTGATTGTCTTTTCTTCTGGCCTATGTTCTCTAGGTATTGTGATTGTACACAAGCCTCGTCAACCGATCTGTGTTTGAATAGCATCACTTGCTTCTACATATAGCTATGCAGACCCTCTTACCCACCACTTCGTGGGTGATATCCCTTGGAGAAAATTTTCACCATGATGGACCTTAGCCGACAGCCAACAGCCTCCTACTAGCTCATTGTGCCATTTCTCCAACACCTGAGCCAGCCATGTGGTCCCTCACCCATCTGTATTCATTGTATGCTTGAAGGTGGGCCTCCCGAATCTGAAGGTATGTCTTGTCATTTGGTAATTGAGTATTGGGTTTACTTATCATGGATACTTATGGACATTGATTGATGGGGGGATTTGGCAGAAAGAGTGGGCTTAGTTTGTGCTCATGACCCCTTGATCTCTTTTGGGTGTTACAAATGCATCTTAGTCCCGTGGGATCTCCTTTACTAACCATTTGGTTTTAGGGTGGTACTAGGGAAACCCCGACTTTGGGTGCGTGGTCCCGCTCCTTTATCCGCATATATTTCTCCCCTTCCACTCATTATATCCCCAGTCATCATTCCTCCCACGTAGGTCTGCATAGCCCCCATGGGTCCACATAGGGTCAGCCTCCCTATCCCCTTGCCCCCACCTTGGGTCAAGCCTGGAATGATGCCCCGGAGGTTGAAGCAGCTAAAAGAAAAAGAAAAAACATAATTGTCCACACTTAACAGGAAATTGTGCCACAAAATGCAAAAGATGGTCGAGAAAAAAATAATTAGAACATGGGCAAAGCCAATACATGAGCTCCGCCCCATACGCATGGCCATCACCTTGGTTCCATAGGCCCTAAATGAGCCTCCCTTGTCATACAGGAACCCATGATTGTCCCAACCCCTGGACAGGAATGAACCGCCCTACCTTAAAGAGGTAATCATTGTTATATCTGACACATCATGCTCTTATCCTTGAGCCCCGAACAGTTAATTAAAGAAAATTCATAAATGGCAAAAGGCATATAAAGAAGGGTGGAAAAATCAAGGTCGGGACACATCATGTACCACAATTGCTCCCTCCTACACATTATATACCCTGATGTGGAATTCCCCTTATCTGGCTACCCCTATGCCCCGATATGTGGCCCAGGATTGCCCCTCTCATTCCCTACACTATTTCACTTATTTATCACTTACCACCCCCATTCAAACGATGTACCTTGGACCTACTATCCCCTTTAGGGGCTAAAACCAATTAGTAAGGTACATGGCTAACCCCCTTTGGAGTATGGAGACACTATAGCACATGCCAAATCCCACTACAAAGGGCATAGCATAGTGAAGTGCCCACTTTGTTATCCATGATTTGTAAACTCTTTTACACGATTACTCTAATGACTGGTTGTACTGGAAGCCTAGGGGACACATTGGATCTTATACAGGATTGCAGGTGGTTTCCATTTGGGTTTGGTCTCCTTATATGGGGTCCTAACCTCTAGAGGACTACATTATCACATATAGGGTGTCGTAGAGAGCCATGGGCCTCCACAGCAACAAACAGCACTCCACAGATCCCCATCGATGTTCAAAGAATACTAGCGATCCACTTTTGGGATGATGATAATGTGCTTGGTAGACTATGCCCTGTGAAATTCCTAGATCTGAAAATCTTAAGAATCCTACTGCAACAATCTGAGTTTACTTCTCCTATTATGTAAATTACATTTACAGAATTAATTCAGAATGAATTATTGAAGTAACCACTGAAGCAGCCTACACTTAAGTAAATATGATTCTGAAACAAGGAAACTGAGCAAGAAATCAATCACACATAGGACACCTTTATTTTGGACTAAGTCCCCGGAAAAACCCAATGCTGAAAAACCGATGTAGCAGATCTGAGGGTTTTTATTATTACGCAGTAGCAATTTCTAAATACCTCAAGGGTTATTGAGTTACAGAGAGAGAAATATTAGCAAAAAGAATTGTGAGAATACCTCAATCACTTGAAAATCTGGCTGATCCGATCATTGGAAAAGCTGCCCCTGGAGGTCTCTGTGTAGACCATGCGTCACCTCCTCTAAGCACTGCATCACCCGAGCAAGGATCGATCTGACTCCCGGAATCACAGATCTCAACCTCTCGGTCTCACACCCCAGCTTTCGGCTTCTTGATCAGTTCCCACAATGAAATCTCAGAAACCCTCTCAGCCACTGCATAGCCTCTGCGTAGCCCTGCGTGGCTCTACGTTGGCTCTGCATCAACCTGACTCGCTGCTCTGTGTCAGCCTGACTGGCTATGCGCTGGCTCTGATGGACATCTCTCTGCCTCTCTCTATTGATGATTCTCTGGCTGAGAAAACCTCTCTCTCCGGATGTTATCTCTACCCCTCACTAAACTAAATCCCTTAGATCTAATCTTCGTCCGAGCACTGCGCCGTCAGAAGAATTCGATCTCAAGATTCACTCCGTGTGTGTCTTTCCAAATGACCCTCAAGCTTTCCTTTATAGTCTTCTCCTTGAGAAATCAACGGCTAAGATTATATTAGACTTGATCTTTGCTTTTTCTAGATCATTCATACTCTGTTTTATTAATGCCATTTCATTATTTCATTTCCCTAAGTTAGACTTAGGGTCTCCATTAAAATAATTAATTATTTTAATAAAACATGATTTGAGTGGAATTTTCACAAACAGTTTTTGGGTTCTTCGGAATACCCGTGTTTAAGCCTCTCCACAAAATTTGGGGCTTAGAGCACTTCCGATGCTACCAAAAATCAACACTCCCTCTTAGTGAGGAAAGTGCTTTAACAAAATGCCCGATGCATACTACTCTGACCCTGAAGCATCCTCTGCATTACTGATGTCCATCAACCACCGCGCTGTTGCTGCCACTGTACTGCTGCCCATGACATTGCCACTGCCACTGTTCCATCTGTACTACAAGTCCCTCTCAAGTGCAGCATCCATTATGCTGCTAACACTGTCACCGCTAACACTGCATCTGCATTGCAACTCAGTTGCTGAGAGAAGCAACTGAAATCACCCAAAACTGAACAAGTGTTCAATGGATGCACCTTGGTGCTAAAGACTCTCACTGCTGGTAACTACTTCGTTGTCGCTCTGATGCATTGCGTTGTTGCTGCTTTGTACTGCTCTGCACTACCCTGCACTCCTGTGCACTGCATTGCTACTGCTCTGCTCTACGCAAATCCAGAAATAGGTGTTGCTACCTACTGCACTGTCGTCTCCATCACTCCTTGGCTCCTACTGAAAACTCCTCCATTCCGCTACTACAAATATGGGCTCCCGTAGCAAGGTAATGATCCATGAGTTGGGCTCCTTAAGGATCCTGCCCAAATGAAGTTCGGAGTGAACTACAGTTCAATATCACCCCACTTCACACCTGGAAAAGCATGGGCACTCATAGCGAACACATCCTGTTCGATCTTTGCGGCTGCAACTTTCGGATCATGCTTCTCATCCTTGTCCTTTTTCTTCAAAGGACACTGTGATGCAAAGTGGCCCATCTCACCACATCTGAAGCATTTCACCTTCGAGACATCTCTCTTCTGTCTCTATTTCCCTTGCTGCCCTTTCGATGCGAGGGTTGAATTCTCCTCTTCTTCCAAACTCTTAGATCCTCTCCCGCAGCTACCGTCAAGCTTGCACTTGACCAAATCTCTCCTCAGCTCTTCCTCCTAAAGTGTTGACCACATTTGCTCCCAACTAGGAAGCGTAGCCCTGCCCAAAATGCTTTGGACAAAAACTTGCCACCCCTCTGTGACTGCGTTAAGGCCTAAGCCTCACCATAGTTTCCGAAGATGGGGTGAATCCCACAGCTGCCAACTGGTCTCGAATCTCCTGAACTCTCGTAAGGAATGAAGCAATGCGCTCCCCCTTCAGCATCTGGATCATCCGGAGCTTCTGTTCCAGGTACATCTTCCACTGCTCAGAATTTCCTTCGTACAACAAGGACAAGGCCTCCCACATCTCCTTGGCAGTGTTCTTGCCAACTACAAGAGAGACTATGTGATCCTTGACACCATCAAGGATCATCCTCTTGGCCTTTGCCATATCAGACGGGTACTTCTTAAGTTGATCCAGATCTGAAGGTACAGCAACCACATTCACCAGGAACGTCTTGAGATCGTATTCATCCACAAGGAATTGGATCCTTTCCTTCCAGATTACGTAGTTGGAGGAACCCTCCAACCAGTCCTGATCTCTAAGACCATAAGATTCCATCTCAGTCGAACAACTATCGAATTGCTCCCTCTTTCTCCCCCTCTATGTAGCACTAGGTAGGCTTACGCACTCCTTCTGGAGCTCGTAGATCTGCTGCCCTAATCTGATGCTCAGATCCTGGAAAAATGTTGAATTCCTCGGCTAGGAACTCACTGAGGAAGAACTCCCCGCTATGTGCTCTTTTCTTTCTTCTAACGCTTTTATGCCCTGCAACTACCTGCAGAAAAATTGTGTTCCTCTGGCTCTATGTAGCTCCCTCTACCTCGACAAAATCTCGAACCGGAAGTCCTACCTCTCTGTCGACTCACTCAAAGGGAGACAGCCTCGAAAAATCAGCCCTTCTTGCTAGAAATGCGCAATCCCCTTGGGAATTCGATCTGTTGCTGCTGCAGCAATTTGGCCTTCACTTTCAGTGTCAGATCTGCTCTTCCTGTTTCACATCAAATGCTCTGATACCATGTGAAAATTCCTAGATCTGACAATCTTAGGAATCCTACTGCAACAATCTGAGTTAACTTCTCCTATTATGTAAATGACATTTACGGAATTAATTCAGAATGAATTATTGAAGTAACTATAGAAGCAGCCTACACTTAATTAAATATGATTCCGAAACAAGGAAACTGAGCAAGAAATCAATCACACATAGGACACCTTTATTTTGGACTAAGTCCTCGGAAAATCCCAATGCGCGAAAACCGGTGCAGCAAATTTGAGGGTTTGTATTATTAAGCAGTAGCAATTTCTGAATACATGTCTGAATACCTCAAGGGTTATTTAGCTACAGAGAGAGAAATATTGGCAAAAAGAATTGTGAGAATACCTCACTCTATCACTAGAAAATCCGGTTGATCCGGTCACTGGAAAAGCTACCCCTTGAGATCTTTGCGCAGCCTCTGCGCAGTCACTGTGTAGGCCATGTGTCACCTCCTCTAAGCACTGCGTCACCGCAGCAAAGGATCAATCTGACTCCCGGAATCACAGATCTCAGCCTCCCAGTGTCACACCCCGGCTTTCGGCTTCTGGATTAGTTCTGACAAAATCTCGGAAACCCTCTCAACCATTGTGCAGCCTCTGCGTACCCTGCATGGCTCTGCGCTGGCTCTACATCAGCCTGACTGGCTCTACGTCGGCTCTGCAGGACGTTTGTCTACCTCTCTCTGCTAATGATTCTTCGGACAAGAAAATCTCTCTCTGGATGTTATCTTTGCCCCTCACTGCACTGAATCACGTAGATCTTATCTTCGTTCAAGCACTGCTCTGCTACAAGAATTCGATCTCAAGATTCACACTGTGTGTCTTTCCAAATGACCCTCAAGCTTTCCTTTATAGTCTTCTCGTTGAGAAATCAACAGTCGATATTAGATCTCTAATCAACGACTAAGATTATATTAGACTTGATCTTTGTTTTTTCTAGATCCTTCACACTTTGTTTTATTAATGCCCTTTAATTATTTAATTTCCCTAAGTTAGACTTAGGGTCTCCATTCAAATAATTAATTATTTTAATAAAACATGATCTGAGTGGAATTTTCACAAACAGTTTATGGGTTCTTTGGAATACCCGTGTCTAAGCTTCTCCACAAAATTTGCTACTTAGAGCACTTTCGATGCTACCAAAAATTAACATGCCCAGCAGGCCCCACGTGAGCCCCACACTCTTGGCATGTGTCCCAAGACTTGTACAATGTCATGGCAGTGTTCATTCCATCACTTGAGACCTTGCATAGGATCTACAGGCATCATCGACTCATATAGAGACCCATGGGGTCATTTAGCTGCCCCTACACCCACTGGGAACACCACAGGTCTACTACTTGGAGAACAAGGGGCCACCCCCTTGTCCATCATATTTCGAGGAGTTTATTCCTTATCATGGCACTTCAAGATATTACTAGGCCTTTGGATGGCCCCACGACATGTACATATTATTATTTGGCCCCCTGAGAGGCATATAATTTCATTTATGAGATAGTGTGGTGGGCTTGTCACCAATAGGGGTCTTTATTTGCACATAATTTTATCATTGTTGATCCGTAGTAGCATCGGATGTGCTCTAGCCTTGTAACTTTGTATATAGGCTAGGACACATGTATTCCATAATACACAGAAATGGTTATGGAAAATTCCACTTAGAGATTATTTAATTAAAATAATTAATCGTTTTTTAATGTTTTCCTAAGTCTAAACTAGGGAAACTAATTAATTAAAGGGTATTAATTAAACTAAGTGTGAATCTTCTAGATAAAGTCATGGATCACCTCCAAGTTAATCTTAGCCCTTGATTATATTTTAATCTTGGCCGTTGAAGGGTCAACGGAAGAATATAAGAAGGAAGGTGAAGGGCCTATGAAAAATATACATTTTAGCACATTGAGCATTTGGCGTTTTCGAGTTTGTGTGAGCAGACACAGCTTTTGATTAGAATCGAATCAATAGGGCAGGGTTTGCTAAGTGATTTTGATTCAGTGATCAAATTCAGAGGGGCAGACGCAGTAACTGGTCAGGAGGACCAGGAGTACATTTCAGAGAGAGGCAGCAGTGACGCAGAGAGGCGCACGCTTTCCTCGAGTGGACGTCCCTGAAGGGAATCACGCAGAAGTGACGCAATGCCTTCCAGAGTCAGTCAGGAGATAGCTAGACGCTGGGGTTTCTGAGCTAGGAGGGCCAAAACTCACTCTCAGATCAGCTTGATTAGTTGCAAAGAGAGGTGACATAATTCCTCAGCTTGCCCATGCAGGCTTACGCAGTTCCAGCATAGGCAATCACACAGAGGCAGAGAGGGCCTTCACGAGCGTTGTTTAGATCAGCCGAGGACTTGCAAAGTGAGTTATATCTCACAATTTCATCAATTGTCTAGATTTCTCTGAAGGGTGAGCCAGATATTGGCACCCTAGTTGTACTCAAGATTCTGCTACTTAACAATATAAAACCCTCAAATCTACTGCACCAGTTTTCCCAAGTTGTGTTTTTCCAGGGACTTAGTCCAAAAATAACTATGTCAAATGTGGATGTTTTTCATTGTATTTTGTTCAGTTTGTTTCAGCACTTAGATTTATTCTGCAGCATTATTTGTGTAGATTGCTTCAGTAATTACTTTAGTATTTTATTGTAATGAAGTAGTTATGAAAAATAATAGGAGAAGTAATTCAAATTTGTTGCGATAGGAATTCAGATTTAGGATTTTCACATGGTATTAGAGCTTATTCACGCTGAAGTGCAGGAGAAACAAGGGTGAACCAGCAGATTAGTGCAGGAGAAACAAGGGTGAACTAGCAGATCAGTGCAGGAGAGACTGGGATCTACGTAAGCAGCAGCAGACCCTCCCAGAAATTACGATGTCCAAGCCAGGAGGGCAATCTAGCGCAAAAAACGCTCCCTCTGAGAGAGTTGACAGAGGGGTAAGCTTTTTTAGTTGCAGAAGAGGCAGCGTAGTAGACCAGTGTAGCTGAAGGACGCAGTTACTGCACAGTAGTAAGAGCTGGTGCATAAGCATCAAAAAAATTCTAAAAAACACAGATTGGGGATTTCTTGACCTCAGAGAGTTTCTTACTCAAAGAAGCTCAGTTTCTCCCATGCAGCAACAGAAGCAGTGACTTACTCCACAAGGAGTGCGTAAGTCTAGCTGAGCAGAGGGTTAGAGGAAGAAATCGACAGTTGAGGAGATGGGCAGCAACAGATTGTGTGACCAAGATAGATTGGAGGGTACGTCCAACTATGTTATTTGGAAATCAGGGATTGAGTTTCTCCTTGATGAGCATGATCTGAAGGCCCTCATTGACAGCGCAGTTGCAGAGCCACTTGATGCAGCACATCTGAGAGCCTTCAAGAAAAACATGGCAAAAGTCAAACGATTGATCCTAGATGGTGTGAAGGATCACATCATACCTCACATAGCAGCAAAGGGCACTGCTAGAGAAATGTGGGTAGGGCTGGAAAAGCTATACCAAGGATCTTCCGAGTAGTGAAAGATGTACCTGGAGGAGAAGATGCATAATACCAGAATGAAAAAGGGAGAGCGTTTTGGCTCCTTCCCGTCTCATATTCAGGATAACCGAAACCAGCTGTCAGCAGTGGGGTCAGCACCTAAAGACTCAGAGTTGGTAAGGCTCACTCTGAACTCTGTTTCAGAAGACTATCAGGTCTTTGTCCAGAGCATTTTGGGCAGAGAAAGGCTTCCAGGATGGGAAGCAATGTGGGCAGCCTTGCAGCAAGAAGAGTTGACAAGAGACCTCCTCAAAATCCATATGGAGGATGGCAGCAGTGGTTCGAAAGTCAAGAAGGAGGAAGAAGATAACAATGCCCTTGCATCAAAGGGGCAACGGAAGCAGAAGAAGAGAGATCTGTCCAAGATCAAGTGCTTCAGGTGTGGGGAAATGGGACATTATGCCACACAGTGTTCTCTTAAGAAAAAGGATAAAGAGGAGAAGCAAGATCCTCAAGTCGGAGCTGCCAAGATTGAGGAAGGAGATTGTGCTATGTTAGCTCATATTCCGAAAGGAGAGAAATGGATCGACTTGGAGTTGTAGATCCAGAATCTACAAATGGCAAGATCCTAGAGTATTTCCGGACTCTTGGATCACATGTGAGCTACGACAACCTAAAGACAGTAGCAGGATGGATAGTTGTAGCGGAAGATGAGAAGACAATGCAGTAGCCAGCAATACTAGAGCCTAATCAACACAGAGAGGGAGCAGCAGCATCAGCAAATGAGCAGCAGCAGCGCAGTGCACATTGGTGCAGCGCAGTATTTTCAGAGAGCTAGTGCAGAAGCTAGTAGCAGTCAATCTTATTTTTCAGTTGCAAATTTACTTGTCCAATTTTAGATGTTTTTCTGTTGCAATTAGCAACAGTGCAGTAGCAGCAGTAGATGAGTAGCAGCAGCATATGAGCAGCAGCAACGCAATGCACAAGTGGTGCAGCGTAGTGCAGAGCAGTGCTCACGCAGTGTAGCATCGTGGTTGCAGAATTTAGAGGGAGTTGCAGTACAGTAGCAGTTGGCAGCAACATGCAGAGTCAGCAGCAGTACAGATGCAAAATTTCTTGTGCAGTGTTGGTGAGCAGCATCAACAGCACAGCAGCAGATGTTCCAGAAGTCAGAGCAGCACATTGAGTTGTCTTGTTAGAGCACTTTCCTCGCTAAGAGGGAGTGTTGATTTATGGTAGCATCAGATGTGCTCTAGCCTTGTAACTTTGTATATAGGCTAGGACACATGTATTCCATAATACCCGGAAATGGTTTGGGAAAATTCCACTTAGAGATGGTTTAATTAAAATAATTAATCGTTTTTTAATGTTTTCCTAAGTTTAAACTTAGGGAAATTGATTAATTAAAGGGTATTAATTAAACTAGGTGCGAATCTTCTAGATAAAGTCATGGATCACCTCCAAGTTAATCTTAGCCCTTGATTATGTTTAAATCTTGGTCGTTGAATGGTCAACAGAAAAATATAAGGAGGGTGAGGGGCCTATGGAAAATATACATTTGAGCACATTGAGCATTTGGCATTTTCGAGTTTGTGTGAGGAGACACAGCTTTTGATCAGAATCAAATCACTAGGGCAGGGTTTTCTAAGGGATTTTGATTCAGTGATCAAATTCAGAGAGGGGCAGAAGCAATAACTGGTCAAGAGGACTAGGAGTACATTTCAGAGAGAGGCAGCAGTGACGCAAAGAGAGGCAATGCAGTTTTCTAAAGGGGTGACGCAGTCTCTGAAGGGAATCACGCAGAAGTGACGCAGTGCCTTCCAGAGTCAGTGCGGAGATAGCTAGAGGCTGGGGTTTCTAAGCCAGGAGGGCCAAAACTCAGTCTCAGATCAGCTTGATCAGTTGCAGAGAGAGGTGACGCAGTTCCTCAACTTGCCCACGCAGGCTTACACAGTTCTAACGTAAGCAATCACGCAGAGGCAGAAAGGGGCTTCACCAGCGCTGTTTAGATCAGCCGGGGACTTGTAGAGTGAGGTATATCTCACAATTTCATCAGTTGTCTAGATTTCTCTGAAGGGTGAGCCAGATATTGGCACCTTAGTTGTACTCAAGATTCTACTGCTTAATAATACAAAACCCTCAGATCTGCTGCATTGGTTTTCCCAAGTTGGGTTTTTCCGGGGACTTAGTCCAAAAATAACTGTGTCAAATGTAGATGTTTTTCATTGTATTTTGTTCAACACTTAGATTTATTCCGCAACATTATTTGTGTAGACTGCTTCAGAAATTACTTCAATATTTCACTGTAATGAAATAATTATGAAAAAATAATAGGAGAAGTAATTTACATTTGTTGCAGTAGGAATCCAGATTTAGGATTTTTCACACTCTTTCCTTTTGAGAGAAGCCTCGAGCAACGAACCTGACCTTATATTTTCAGCACGCCCATCAACTCCATGTTTCATTTTGTAAAGCCATTTAGAAGTGACCACAGAGTTGTCCTTGGGTCTAGGAACCACATCCCAAACATCATTCTTCATGATTGATATGTACTCCTCATTCATGACATCCTTCCATACTTGGTGTTTCATGACCTCTACGAACGTACATGGCTCGGATTGAACAATAATACTCATAGTAGCTAAGTACCCTTAATACCCGTTCGACTTCTTACTTTCAAGAAATGTCCGTCTTGGAGCAATATGTCTTTCAACATATTCGAGAGTGTCTTTGAGCCACAAAGGTCTTTTCCTTGAGGTAGAGGGATCACCGAGAGGTGGATCAATGGGATCCATCGAGCCTTCAACATCGAGCATTGGCTCATCTGTCAGAGGTTCATCTTGCTTTCTTGCTACGTCATCATTATCCTTCCTTGGGATACAGAGGCCTCTGGCTTTCCCAAGGGCCTGCTCCTTCCTCTTCCTGCGGCCTCCTTCCTTCAGGCTCCTCCTCTCAGCCTGCTGCCTATCCTCCCGTGACCCTAAACCCTGCTCCTCCGTCACTCAACTCCCCCGCGCTGCTTCCTATGTCCGCGACCTCTTCTTCCCTGCTCTCTCCTTTCCCTTTGAAACCCTTCTCCCGCGGTTCCCTCTTCCCTGCATCCTCCTTCCTCATCTCCTCTGCGTCCCTCTTCCTTGCTCCTCCCTCCTAACCCTCCTCGCTTCCCTGGCTACCTCTTCATGCTGCTGTAGCAGTCTAATCCCTCTTCCTCTTACTGCCTAATTTTGCCTAAACGCAGGCCTGAAACCGACCCTTGTCACTGTCATTTAATTTTCTGAGTTTTGAGAAAAATTTACAAAACATAAAGTTACAATTCTCTTCCTCTGGACTTGGCAAGTCAAAACCAGAGGGAAGTATCACCAGTTTCAAAACAGATATTGGACTGCCCCGAGTGGGGAAACCAGTCCCCAAAAACCACAGTGAACATGCTGCCCGTAGAGGGAGACCAACAAGCATAGTAGCCAAAATTAAACTAAAGTCAGATAGCAGAAACTTCCCGGACATGAACAAACTAGAGAACGCTAAAAAACTGAAATGACAAGAGGACACCCTGCAAATGAAACTAGGGAGGACCTTCATTCTTTTTGCCGGAGGTGGGGTCTTCTTCTTCAATCCTACACACATAGAACACGTTATCATTCTCCTTGCTCAGCGCGTGGCATGAGGTCTGGGGCTATGGCAACGCAGGAGAATCGAACTTCTCAGAGGAGGCAGTTGGCAGACTAGAGTGCTCATTCTTGTTTTCTGCCTCATATCTAGAGCTACTTCCATCATTGTTGCTTTTGTTTCCGCTAGTGTCCTGGCTGCTGTTGGAGGCACTCTGCACCGAGAGAGCCTTCATCTTGTGGGGGATGAAGGCAGGCTCGGGCGGAATGGTTGATTTACGCGGCCGCTTCTTGTTATGGGCGCTGGAGGACGCCAGAGGGGGAGCGGGAAGCTGCAAGGATAGCTGGGCAGATAGATTGACATGAGCATTCCTGGTCTACTCTTCCCAGCCCATCGAAAGATTCAAATCTTGGCTCAGGGAATGCGTCAAGGGAGGTCTGGACGGGAGGCCGCGCCCTCCTGCTCTTCTGCATCTCATACGATGACGCCGAGGCATAATTGTCGGAGGAGTAGAAGTGCAGGACCAGGAGGGAGTCTTTGACAGCGCAGAGGAAGAGTTACCACCGGAGGGAAGGCTGAGGACGACCGAGATAGGACTAAGCTCCTGATACAGAGGGGAAGAGACAAAGACGTGCACAGAGAGTAGGAGAGGGGGCTGAATGGAGGGCGAATGAGCAGAGATGGCTTGCTTAATAGCCATGGATTCTGAGACGAGCGACCTTAATGCTCTGCGAACAGGGTACGTCGAAGTGAAGGTGGCGGAGGTCGAATTTAAGACCACCTCACTTGAGCAGTTAACGTTGGGCTGGCCTCCATGTGTGGTCACGCGGGGAGGCCAAGTGTCCTGCCACATGGCAGCCCTGTGGCCCTCCTTACTGGCTTGCACCCGCATCCGGGGAATGCTTGATATCTATTGAGATCACTCACATAAACTTATTTTTCTAAAGAAGTTGCTCTAGGTTGCATCAAATTTGGATCTATACTTGAGTTATTTGGATATCTCTTGAACAATTAGTTTTGGGGATTTTTTCAAGTAATTGTGATCAACATTTTACATTGATTACTCTATTGTGGACTTGTGGTAAATTGATATCTTTCAGTTCTTAAATTGAGTATTTTGAGTATCTTCATAATTGGGATTATCCATTAAATCATCACTTAAGTACTTAGCGAATAACTCAGAATAAATCGTAATGTAAGTGCTTTGAGTCTTTAACATCTCACTTCATCTTTTAATCTATCCTTACATTTTACATTTTAAGTTAGTTGTGCATATTAAAAATTCACCTCCAAGCATAAGCTTGGATCATAGATCTTTAAGACAAACTTTATCATTTAGCTTGAGGGGCCACGACAACTCACTCTTCAGTCGTTAACACGGTGACCTTGCAGTCGTCAGAGCCACAGTCTCTGTAGCACCGGAGGCACCGGGTGATAGGAGCACAATAGGAGGTATCGTTAATCAGGCCCTAGCCTGCTTCCTATTGGCGTCCTTCCCACAACTTACCTTGGAGCCCAACGTCAAAACAACTAAGGGAAAGCCAAATTTAGAATAGGCATTTTAATATGAGTGGGATCACTTCACTTATTAACTGAGTTAAAATTATTTAACTAGTTCTAACTGATTGATGAGCTAGTGGAAGATCAAGTGAATTAAAATATATTTAATTCACAAGTAGTGATCTACCAAGTAAATGATGATTCACTATTAATAGTTGCATGCATGTCAATTCTAATGGAGACCCATTTGAGACAAAGGTTTAATAAAATTCAACTATCAGCTGTATTTTTGGTGAACTGCTAAAGTCAGAGGAAGGCTCCATAGGGATTGCACAATCAAGGAAGGCCGAATTTCCTATTTAATAAGGGTTTAATTATCTAGGGATTGCATAAGCAGGGTAGGCTGCTAATTGGCTATGTGTTTGTCCAATTTTTCCTAGATTAGTGTGAAGCAGTTGGTAGAGTGTATGAGGTTGTCGTGAGCATAAATAAATTGTATGTTTCATGATTCCTTGGTTGATTATACAATAAAAATGTAGGGGTTTTGAGAAGTTTCTTTCCCTAGGAAAATCTTGTGTTGTGCGACGGATTTACTTCTTTCTATTACTTGCATGTGATTGAGTGATCATGTTTTATATTCCGCAAATATTGTATAAGGATTCAGTATCTTTTTTTAGTACATTACATGATCATATTGAATCCATTGGTGTAATTTCTACACCACTTCAATTAATTTTCCTTTAATTATTTCTGGTGAATTGGTTTTTGCAGGGGATTTTTCCATGGGTGATTTCTCAACATGAGGGGAACTGATAGTAGATGGAAATTTTTCAATGGAAGAAGGGTATGCCTTTTGAGACTATCACTTCTCCTAGCATAAAATTTAGGTATTTTAGGACCAAAATATGATGATGGAATGTTTGTCTCTTTTCTGATATGGGTTGGCTTAGTGGAGGCTCTTGCATTAATTTTCCTACCTTTTTTGGTGCCTTTCTTCTTCCCTCTTCTATCCTTAGGAGGTTGAGGTTGAAAACCTCCCCTACGAAAGAAAAGGCTCCAGGTTCTTCCTGCCTTGGGCAATTGATTCTCAATTAACATTTTGATTACGTCTTTATGATAACAATGTGAGGAGAAGGGTCTTCCCTAGCTCAAAAAAATTCAGCCATGTGTTTCAAACTCTCCAGCAAATAAAAACAAACACTCATTTGGACTTGACCAAATAAATGAGATAAGAATTGAGAATGGTAAAGGTTTCCCTAGTTGAAACGACCATAAAATTTCGGATAGGTATGGGTTATCCTCAATAACTAATTCCACTTATCCTCCAACCAAGCCCCTTGAATCCTCGTCTTCCAATTTCGGCCTTTGAACTCTATCTTTAGGAAAAATGGGACATCGATCCCTGCTAGAAAATGACTCTTGAACACCCTTTCTCCTTCTGAAGGCAGATTCTTGGTATCTGCAATCAACTCCTCCACGACTTGAAAGGAAATTCTTCTTATCGCCACACAGTGACCATCAAACCCCTGAGCGAATGCTCGAGCCACAACATCATGGTGATCGATTCATTGTGGAAAATTCCTGCCACCCTGCTTGCAGAGATTATTGCTAGATGTCGAGATAGATCTCCATGGGGTCGGGCACTTTTGGATTGGATTAGTTGGCTTTGCTACTTTTCCCCATTTTCTGTAAAATCTAGTGGAAATACACAAAGGTTTACCTAGATTTGATCCTAGATTCCTTTCAACAAACTTGGATGCAAACTTTTCCAGGAGTTACCAAAATCATAAGCTATAACACAAAAATAACTATACAGGTAAATGTTTTAATCATTTAGGTAAATGATTTAACATCTTGGTAAATGATTTAACAGTCACCCATGTCTTAAATTTTAATGATTAGTTAAAAACCACATACCCAGTGGCGCCGGAAAAAATTCACTCAATGTGTACCTCCCACCTTTGCAGCCTCAATATAAAGAGAAGCCTTCATGACTAATAGATTTGATGGAAAAACTAAATAATAAGAAGTGCTCAAAACAATTTGAAGAAAATGTTGTTGTGTAAGAAAAATATTGAAAGAGGTAGAGCACAGTAGCCAAATTTAGTTACCATATTAGAATAATGAGACATATGACTAAACATACAACAATATTCAACACTAGAACTTTATTAGACCATCCTCCTATGCATATAACAACAACATTTAATCATAGTATGAAAGACACAAGAGAAAAAAATAAGAGTACACCAGATATACATGGTAAAGCCCCACTGTTGGGAAACATCCATGGGAAGGAAATAATTTTTTTTTATTCTTTAGAAATCTCCAATATTACACTTGAGAGCACCTCCACATTATTTAATATTTACAAATATAAGAATATCATATTCGGGTATGTCTCATGTGTCTAGACTCTTACCTCTATTATACACCAAAGTATATGGAGGGATTGCATCCCAAAAATAAACGAGGGATAAAATTAATTTCACCTCTTTATATAATAAATGATAAGAAGGGTATTTTACTCCATGATTGGTTTGGGATAACTCCTTTACATAAGATTACAATTTATTCTACAAAACATTGAACATGACTGGATTCCAAAGGGACATATTCCAACATGTACATAGAGTTATATTTATCTCCTAGTAGGAACTCCTTCTTACAAAGCTAGGAATGGTAAGCCAATGAAAAGGGTTCTCAAGTATTTTCGGTGACTCCCAATACTTTGGAAGCATCCATTAGACTCACATTTTGCAAACATATCAATGAGGTCACTTCTAACTACAACCTTCCACTCTAATACACTTTTATTCATAGTGGCATGGACTAGTTGGTCATATTGCAAGCCCTATATGCTTTTGAATGCCCTTAGGAAACTAACTAAGATACATTATTTAAGTTGAATTCAACCCTCTTGCTTGAAATTGTACTTATAGATATTGGTATATATTCTCCTCATTTTAATTCGTTTCTTACTATATACTTTGAAATCCTTTTAATTATTTCTTATATCCCCTTTCCTTTAGAAAGGGGTGACTAAAACACCTACTAATAGATACAGCCATCCCAAATGGAATTCCTTTATCGAGTATTTGGAACAAGGAAAATCTTAGCCAAGAAAATTGACGAGGTGAGGAATGTGAGTGTTGGGCCAAAATACCAAAGAGGCGAGGACTTTGGTTGTTCGGAAAAAACACCAATGGAAATTTTGTTAATTTTTTGATGAATATGGATCTACCTAATATTAACTTGATTGTAGATTCTAGAAATGGAAATGTATCAAGGAATCCTAACTTAAATTCCAATGCAAGAGATATTCCCAAGTGCCAATCCACAAGCTAGTCCTGGAGCTCCTCTACAAACACACATTTCTATTTAGGTGCTTATAAATATAAGTTTTATACATGTACACATCGTATAAGGTCAAATTAAATAAATTAATATGGAAAATACAAGCCTTGCCTAATTGTGAGTGTGAATTCAAGATTTTGATTAACTTTTTACAAGCTTAAACTAGATGTGATGGGTTGTGGGTGGACCTAACTTAAATCCCTGGAGATACGACACACATATATAAAGTTCTCCAATGAAATCCCGAGGGTCAGATACCCATGCATTTTCCAAGAAACCCAAGAATCCTATGATTGTGATTAGAGTCTTGTAAGCATGAATTTCATGCTTACAAAGCCTTTTTGTTCCTGAGCAGATTTCACACTACATATTAATATTCCATTTGATAATAGGGTGAAAGAGAATTATTAAAATTAGCCTTTTTTGTGACTACTCGAATCAACAATTGGGGAATTATCATACTTGTGTGACATGGGGTTGATTCCTTCTACTACCACTATAGCCAATAGGTGCACCACGATTGCACCTAACATGGACATAATTTAATTAGGGGATTGAATCAAGGACCTCATAATATTTTACATACATGATTCACTACAAGGAAAATACCCTCTAGCAGATGTTTTTGAGGAAGTCCTTATAAAAATAGCCCAGATATCCATTTGTAGCAGAGGTCACTAGAGGAGGTTGTAAGTGGAGGTTTTTGTACATGTTTTTTTTGCGGTGTGTTTCTAATCATAACGTGCACTAGTGCACTTGATATATATGTAATGCAATGGTGCATAATAGAGCCTAAAGAAGCATTGCAGAGTTATTTTTAAGTACTACTAAAACAATGGTGCACTTCATACATACAAAACACCGGTGCATTTTATATAAAGTGAACCAGTGCGTACTATCAAATGGCACACCAGGACACTATGCTCTTTGTAAAAATCGGCCCGATGCATCTCAGTAATCCAATGCACCGTAAGAAGTGTGGTGCGCCATTGATACAACTGCCTGGTGCGTCTCAGAGTCGAACGCACTGAAAAAAGGTTAATTTAAAAAAAATTACTAGTCGTAAAAAAATCATTTTTACTTGTTATAGTGTTGTAGATATCTCAAGCATCGGTGTGATTTTTCTTTCTGTGAGGGACCCTGCCATCGATGTTCCCATTTCCTACATTTCTTCCGTCCATTTCTCATAGTGTGGACTTCGATTTTTGAAAAATGGTGGGAAAAATTGGTTTTTAGTATTCTTTTGCAAAGATGCATCCTCGATGTGAAAATGTGCAGGTAATCTACTTGTTTCTCACCAACTTAAGATTTTAGCTGATTAATTTCTTAAATTGAGTTAAAGTTCACCCTTTTTTTGAAAAACAAAAAACAATTCCTTGCGTGGTGCATTCGAGCCGTTCGACTCACAATATTTTCGGTGCTCCATGTAAATTTATAGGATGCACTGCAAACGGTGTTAATGGAAACCACACCAAGCAGTAAACGTGACAACTTGGTGCGGTACTGAGAAAATGCACACCTCTTTAACAATAAAATAGTGTGGTGCATATCAGTTGTCATCCGCACCGACAATTTAATTCTTTTTTAAATAACACTTTATTTATGGCAGTGCGGTCATTTACCGGAATGCATCGGGAAATATGAAAAAATATACATAACGTCCTGGTGCATCCATATTACAGGAATTCACCACCACGACTGATGTTAAAATATTGCCAGCTGATGCTACATTGCACTATAACAACCACCCCCAGGTGGATAGTTTGTTCAACTCACCGATTTTTTTTTTATTGAAGTAATATTTGTTCTTTTCGCAGTGCATGAAGCTTTTTCATGCACACCATGGGAAGTGTGTGATAGACATGTACGCATCGATGGCGGTGCTTGACTAATTTTTTGGGCACACCGAATGTTTTTTTTCTTTTAATAAAAGTTATATTTATATATTTGTAAATACATTTTTTATTTAATAAAAAAATTAGGTTTTATTTATGAGAGAGGGTTATGTATATAATATGTGAATCATTCAATGACATTAACGAAGAGAGGAAAGGAAAAAACAAGAGAAGAGGTAGGAAAATGATAACATGATACAATATCAGGAGGCATGGGAGAGGGAGAGACTTTTGTACCCTCGCCCTATTACGACACCCACCCAGTTTCTCTTAAGGGAGGTATGCCTCCTTAAGTTCTATGAGGAGGATACATCCATGAAGGGGCATAGTGGGTTATTAGGAAAATTGATCTACAGGTTGGATTCCCACCGACATGCGCTCAGTCTTGGCCAGCGGTACCAGCCCACTGAGGGGGACATTTATTTTATTACTCGCCTATCTAGGAGAGGGTAGGATTTTCCCCAGTTCCCAGATGTCCCTGTTAGTTATGTAATAGGGAGTTAGTTGGTGTACTCCCAGAGATACATTAGGGATGATATATTTTCTCCTGCAGATTTTCAAATGTATGGTGGTCAATTGTGCATTTCTTCGTTTGGTCTAGAGCAGGTTAGGTGCCTCTCACTATTATTGATGACCATTGCACATTATACCAGTGATGGGAAACACATTAGTTGCCCTCTTTTATTTTATTTTGATTATTTATTCTAGACATCGCGACTTTTTAGATGGTCTGCCATTTTTTTGCGGCAGTTTTGTATAGCATTAGATAGATGTCGTTCTCAGGCACGTGGGAGGTTGACCTTCCCTTTTGCTTCAAACTTATTTTCTTTATTTTTTGAGAGATTTCTAGAGACAAGGCATACTTTTGTCTGCCAACCTCATAGGCCGATGTTACATGTACGAATTCAGATATGGGGCGAGATGATGCCCAAGAGGGGTCGGTCCAAGTATCCAACCATGATTTCTAGTGATGATTTGGATTGGCGAGGGTGTGCCAACATTCTATTCACAGAGGATGAACCACCAGATGCTAGAGGTAATATTAGTGTTTTCTTTAAATCAATATAGTTTCATTTTATTTTTCCTAATTAATTAGAATAAAATGTATTCTAACACATTACTTAACTTGTTTTATTAAGTGTTTAATGAAATTCTATAATTATTGTTTTGTACTATATATTTTGTAGATATTGGCACATTCGTTGGGGACATGATTCCACCCCCACCGGATGATCCTGTAGATGAAAAGGAGATGGCAGAGGTTGAAGATCAGGGTGACAGACTTCCTTGGGTGCAGATGCACGTGGGCATGCAACGTACGGCAGACATTAAATTCAGGATGGAGATGGGTAACTGACTGTGTAGACTCCTGGTTGATGAGGGAGTCTTCCCTGCGACGATCAGAGAGATACGGGCTGATCGTACACTCACAGATCTCTAGAGGCAAATTCCCTGCAATATGATGAGACTTATTTGTCATATCGTCGGAGCTTCCAGGCTATTGGTGGCAAGGAGGGATAGGCACCATGGAGATGCGCAACACAACAACTCATCGAATGATCATGATCATGAGGGGAGTGATCATTCTAGTACTCCACCTCCTCCTCCTTCACCTCACGTCGAATATGAGAAACCAACATCTAGTCCTTAGTAAGCATCTTCTAAGCAAGCACCATCTCAGTGTGCACCTAGTCTTGAGCAGACACCATCTGAGCAGACAACTCTTGAGCAGGCATGCCCATCTGAGTAGGCACCATCCACTGAGCATGCACCATATCAGTAGGCATCTCCTGGGCAGACACCTCTTGAGTAGGCACGTCCATCTGATCATCAAGCATCATCGACTGAGTAGGCACCTCTGGCTAAATAGGCACATCCATCTGAGCATGAGGCACCATTAACTGAGTAGGCCTCGAGAACTAGTTATAGTGTTGATGTAGTACCACCATATATTTGACATTAGTTCTATTACAGTTATATATTTTTGACATTATATATATATATATATATATGATGCATCTATTTTATGTTCATGTTGATGTACTTAATTTACATGTTGGTGTTCATCATGATGTCTATATTGTTAGGTCATGTTAGATATGTTCATTTAATGTGATTGTAGAGAGATGTTTATGTTATAGCAATTATTTGAAATGAGATGTATATTTGATGTTTGTGTTGTGATGATGTTATACAATGCTTGTGTTTTGTTAGATGATCATGATCAAGATGATTAGACGATGTTAGCAAATTTGAATGTGTATTTTAGAATATGATGTTTGTATGATGCCTATCATGATCGTGATGTTTATTTTTAATATTAAATCATGATATTTATTAAATATTATGTATTGATAATTGTAAAATTGTTTAATTGTAATTGTAATTGTAATTGTAATTGTAATTATATTATGAAATTGTAAAATTGTAATTGTAATTGTATGTATAGTCATGATTCAATTTTATTAAAATTGTAAAATTTGTAAATTTGTAAAATTGTAATTGTAATTGTATGTATAGTCATGATTCAATTTTATTAAAATTGTAAAATTTGTAAATTTGTAAAATTCTAATTGTAATTGTATGTATCATGATTGTAATTTTAATTTTAATTGTAATTGTATGTAAAATTGTAAAATTGTATCTGTAATTGTAATTGTATGTATTGTCACGATTCAATTTTATTAACACACACACACACATACACATATAAAATGCATTGCTTTCGAGATCAACATAATTGAAAATTATCAAGTGAAATGATTTTAACATTAACACAATGCAAACCAATTAATTCAAAATTCATATTATAATTTTTGGAAAAAAGAGTCTTACTTATAAGGTTAAGTCCTCTTCTTTATAAAAACCCATCTTAAATAGTATAAACGATGAAATAACACATGTACCATATCACTCTTTATTCTTATGATCACCCTCATTATCTTCTAGCTCTCTTGGGATGATAACACTATTGTTCTCAAAAATATGTTTTGATCTAGGGTCATGTCTCAATACAAACCACCAATCCCTATCCAACACATCTGGGTAAAAAAACACATGGTTGCAGTGTTTGGGGAAAACATAAGGCTCCTTAACTTCATCCCATATCTTTCTAGAGTTGATACATATCATCCTACTATCATGATCTTCCTTTACATTATTCCAGTCAAAGGTGTCCCACCACTTGCACCTAAAAATAACTAATTGGAAAGAAGAGAAGTCCACTTCAATGATGTCTTGTATCTTTCCCACATAACCTAACGTCTCGTGTACTAGTTTTTTATCACAGTGGCTAGCTCGAATATATTTATCAAACTCGACTTACACTCAACGTTCTTGTGTCATGTTTCCATCATTAGCATTTTCTGTGTGAAAATGGTGTCCATATGCCCACATAGATGGGAAAAAATGCACCTATAAAAAGGTTAAAAATTCATAATTTCATGTGTCTAATAAACCAACTGTTAAAATATAAAATATAGATGGTACATTTCAAATATGCATTATTAAGTTTAAAATGTACATAAATATATTATTACTGAGTTGTTGCAACCAATCCCTATGTTTAGCGTATCCTCTTCAGCACTTGGGTAATGACCGATTGCACCGTATTTCTCTCTGACTTGGTCAACAACCCAACTGTTGGGGCATATAATTGGCATATTTTATTTTAAATGATTGGGATAAGGCACGCTTCTACCATTCAATCGTTTCAATTATGTCCTGTCGCTATCCCATTTCATCCTCTTTTGTTCGTACAACACGACCCATGGTTGTGTCACTTTTGAATTGTAAAGAATGAATTTATTGATTGCTTCAATTTATGCATTTTCTGATGAAATAAAACTAACATATAGTACATATGAGATCAAAATATACATTATTTCGACGTTCAACGTGAATATTTACTTTGCGTAAATTTGACAAATTGTAAATCGCTTACTCTTTATCAAGCGCCTTTTTGCAATCATTTAGAGAAGTTCACCTTCTCTTTTGTCTAAATCCCTTTCATTGTCCCAAATCACCACACCTAGTGTGTTGTTTATCTGCTTGATATACTCACTGGCATAATAGAAAGACTCTTACGATATCTACCCCTCTGCCATAGACCCCTCGGGTTTTTCCCTTTATTGAACAAAACCTTTCAATTTCTTCATGTACCTCTCTAAGAAGAACATCCAACAACAAGAAACCCCCAACTAATTCAACCTCATCAACTAGGTGGATTAGAAGATGAACCTACAAGTCCATGAAACCTGTCAGTGGTTCCTTCTCAAACATACAAACAATCTCAGCTATCTCTTGAAGCCACCATAGAGTGATAGCCACATGAATCTCCTTTGACGTGATCCAATGTACTAATGCAGATAATTTAGATATGGCACATCCTAGGTCTTGGGGGAAGTCATGTTTCACACACACATGCACGAACAAAGGATAATGACACTGCAAAGTTATAAACACATGCAATAATATGCAAAATTAGTTATGTTTTATGATCCCATGGGATAAAAATCATTAATATAACAAATAATAAAATCATGCTTTTGACATTATACGTACTCTTAGACGATTCAAATGGTCGTGCGATTTCAACCCCAACAAATGGTCTTCCACGGTGAAGCAGCATCGTAGTGAAGACCCATATGAAGATGGCACCCTCACACCCATTATAACTTCCTTTTCCAAAGAAATATAATCTTTTTTTAAAATCCATGGGACATCACCTTCTTTTAAATTCCAATTAGAGGGACCAACCTTTGATCCCATACTTTCTAATTTTCTGGCCAATGTTTCTTTTTAATTTTCGAAGTAATATGATCTTTCCTAACAGCCAATGTGTCACTTTGTTTCGATGATATGTGCCTCCATAAAGAAGATGAAATTTTTTTAAATATATGCTTGGGATCTAATAAGTGGGTAATATTAAGATGCTCCCAATATCGGAGGTTATAAAAGATAGGTTTCATTTTCATCCCAATGGGAAATTTCTCAACATAGGTGTCGAATAATTCTGCATCATAGAACGTAGGCTCCCCATTTGAATCGAAAATTTCTATAAAATCCTTCTCCTTCTCTCTCTCATATTCTCTAATCCATCTTGCTAGTGTCGTTATTGCAGGCCTTTGGGTTCTCTCTTGTTTACCATTTAAAGCAGATGTTTCTCTTTCATAAGGCTGCTTTTCTAGGAGAAAATACCCTGGAGTATTCATACACTGGCTTTTGTAGGTCGCTGGACCATCTAGCTTTCTGAGAAGATCCACAACATTTATATCCATAATACCCTTTTGTTACAAGACCTGTGAAATTATTGTATACAATATGCATGGCACATTAAAGAATATCATGAAGATTAGAAAAATTACAACGGATTAAATTAATATGCGAAAGAATATTGTTACATACATAAACAAATCAATAAACATGTAATTTACCAGAGCAAACTCCTAAGCCTATATAATCATGTGTCATGTAAGCACATATGCCACACAATGTAAAACTCCTCTCTGCTGCGATGGGTCTTGATACATCGTATACATTTATCCCACCCCATAATTAATTCAACTCATCTACCAGTGGTTGTAAGTAGACATCCATATTTTTCACTTGTCTTCTACTAGGGACTGTGAGAGCCAACATAATATGTTCATTCTTCACAGATAACCATGTGGGGATATTGTTATTGATCACTACTATAGGCCAAACATAATATTTGGTGTTCTAGAGGGAATATGGGTTGACGCCATCCATGCCTATGTTGAGTTGTAGACTTCATACTTATGTATCCTATATATGCTTCATGGATATTGAATCTGTTGGGATTCACATAACTCCCAACTCACTTCTGTGTGAGGCATGCCATCCATAAGACATAGCTAATTATTTTCAACGAAAGAGCCTTTGAATCATTGGGATTATAGGCATGTGCATCAATATCTTAAAAGGAGGACCACATGATTTACCCTTCTTTTTCATTTATCATGCCTCTCATGCGCACATTTCGAACATATCTCTTTGTCTACATATTCTCCTCTATACATAATACAATCATTTGGACATTCATGATATGACATGTACTCAACACCCAACATTTTCAAAAATTTCTTTGCCTCTTCGCAGCTACTGGGCAAGACATTATCACTTAGAAGAACATATATTTGAATAACCTGTAATTGGTGGAAAATATTAAATGTACAATGGAAATAATTATTAATTCTCATAAAATTGACCATTTGTAATTTTGATTGTGTGAAAATATTTCTCAAAATATAAGGGACTTTATGCCCAATTAACTCAAAATTTCCGAGAAACATGCATTCGACAAGCCAAACTTTTCTTTCAAGTTGTACAGTAACATTATTGTCCCCAACTGGGTAGAATTTGACTGAATTCCAGGTCCAAAGAGAGGGGTGGTTGAAGAAAATTTAAGGATTTTGAAAAATTTATCAAGGATACGAGCATCATCCCCTAGTTTATCATTGTTCTGGAATGCATCTAAAAACATTGTCTCTGTAATATCCCAATAGAGGGATTCAACAATACATAAATTGTATTATGGTATTACAATGATGAATAAGGTTAAAATAGGTACAATAGACACATAAAAATCAGTTGGAAGTACATCAACAACTTATATTATGATCTATGATCCAAAAGATGGGGAAAAACAGTTATTTCAGACCTAAAAATGTTAATTTCAGCGATGTGCATAAAAATAAGTGAAAATTATGGTGGTATCACTTAGCTTAGGTCATTTGGGACTCACATACCAAATTTTAGCTGAAACAAATGACTCTAGCTATGTTAAACAGATCTCCTGCTCCCGATATGGCTTAAAAACATTGAATCCCCATGACTTGACCTATGCTGAATTTTCTGAAGCACATAAAACATAAATTTCTAAAGGTTTATGATGAAATATGATGTAAAATACATACATACATTATTTTACATCATATCATGGAGAAAAATGGAACATTAGCCCCCTTTACACATTTTATAAATGACCCGGCAGGGTTTTCGTGGAAGTACAAGTGTAAGAATGAAAAATATGCGGAATATGGATCTAGAAAACATAGTGTACTATAGCAGTATATTATAAATTATATATAGAACATGATAGTGCATGAACAGTTCAATCTACAATGGATCCATACACTAAAATGTCTTTACATTACATACCCCTTGGGGTTTTCAGCATTACATGAAAGAACAGGAGTAGATATGAGATTTTTTACAGCATATCTGCAGTTCTCTTCAGGATTTATGAAGCAAATACAGCAATATTCAGACCAGATCTGAATATAACATGGAATACAATAGGAAACCATGGATCACCACAGTGAAGGGAAGATCCCCCACAGTAGAGATCACTCCTCAAAAGATACTGAAACACCCTAAAAATTCCTTCTTGCAAATAACGTAGTTCAAGAGGATAAACTATGTTGTATACTTGTAGAACGATTTGGCCTGATGCCAAGATACATATCTGAAGCTCAACAACTAATACACTCTTTGAGGAGGATAAAAGACTCACTCACTAAGAAGAGGCACTAGTATGGTCTAGATATGAATAGATCTAGCCTCCACTTGCTACAGCTCACTGAAACAAGTAAACCCCAAATAGGATTTACGCTGTCTAAGGGAGATGGAGCTTGGATAAGTTCCTGATAGTGGATGAGAAATACAAGACTCTTCCAAGAGGCCTCTCAAGGAAAGAGAAGGATTCCTAAATAGGAGATCCTTGTGTTAAACAACATTATTCTCAGCTAAACAAATAGAGACTGAGAAGTGTTTAAGTAGACAAATATTTTCAATACAATATGTTCAAAAAACTTCTTCTATTGTTCTCCTATTTCTTTTATAGGATGAGAGCCTTGCAAAACCCTAAACCATCTAAAAGGTTTAGCTCCTTTCATATGTGTAGCCTCCAACTAGATCTACAATGTGCATCTAGGAGGTATATTGCATCTGGACAGCGCTATGAATTTGGTCCTGTTGACCCATTCAATTGTCACAAACCCTTTACACATAAGGGGTTCTATTAAGGTGGCCCAGATTAAGCCTTGTTCACATGGGGCATTGATTTATTTTACTGTTTTTAGGAGTTTATTGATCCTCCCTTACAATTTTATTCATACAACAGGAAAATAAAACATAATTGAATATTCTTATTAGCTTGGGCTAATTAGGAATATTACAGTCCTCCCCTCCCAAATGTTGCTTGTCCTCAAGCAACTGCAAGGATAGAACTGTAAATTCTCCTTCCCTCTTCCTGTAGCATCCTCATGTGATGAAATTCTCTAATTAATATGATGTTGTATCATCAATGAAACTCCATAGTGCCTCTCCCAAGCGCACAAGCTAGCATTTGGTAAGACACACCAAATGGCCATCATCATGAAAAGTGAAGTACCCAAGGAGACAAATATGCGATGTCTAGAGGTCCTCTCAAGGCATGGACTCTGAAATGTGTTGGGAAAAATCCTTCCCATGTGTATCCTTCATCCCCAAGAAACCATCCATAGAAAATGAGTTACCTCCCAACATGGCAACTCATCAAAATCCTCTTCCACCTTGAACTCATGCAAATTCGGTGGGCTGAAAATCTGAACATGGTAGACAAGATGGTCTACCCCACTCTTTCTTCCTCTCCACTCATGATAAGTGTAGAGTGCATGATGATCATGGGATGCAAACAAGTTTCCCTCAAGTGGCAAGAAAAATATTGGATCTTCAAGGATCCCCTCTCCAAATTCATTGATCATGGTGGCCCAAACTACTGCATTCAAAGTGAATGGCACATCATTACCATATGACATCCAAATCAGAAAATGGTTGAAGGTTATGTGCAAGTTTGGATGATACACATGGTCTCTATGGTGGCTACAACTCAGTATTTTCAACTGATGATTTAGAACATCAGGTGGCAAGTTTCCCTCCAAATAATTTTCAGCTCTGCATGTTAGCTCATCTACTATGAACTAGTAAGCAACAATATATATCAGCTTTTCATAATCATAATCAAAACAATTAAAAACTTGCCAAAATTCATGTAGAGATGGGTTATCATCATTACTAAATTTGGCCCTAAAGTGACTGTGAAACCCATAAATAATATTGCTCTCTTGTGGAGCAATGCACTGTTTATCTATGGTGAGAAGATACAAATACTCAATAGAGTAATCAACAAGCATATAAATGTATTGCTTACCATGCATCATGTGTGAGCTGAAGGTGAGGTCCATGAGTGAGTCCTCCCATGAGAATATTCTCATAAAAATCTGAAAGAAGAGATGGTGCATACTACCTTTGGAACACTCCATCAACAAAAACATGCTCTTAAGTGACAGCGATGTAGGCCTTAGTAACAAGGCTCTTGTCACTTCATGACTTCTCCTTTTGACATTACACATGCCAAAGCCATCCACCATTATAATTCTATGTGAGAAGATCTTCTCCTTTTCCTCCAATGCTGAAGGGTAGCCTCTTTTCTCCTTGAATGTGCCATACATTCCTCCTGAAATATTATGATGAGTATGGAGAGATTTCAGCCCATACTCTCCCAAAAGTAACCTAGCAACAAAGACTCTTGCTGCCTTCTTGCATTATCAAATTGTGGATCATGGAACAATAATACAATGATGGACATGTGAGATGTCTCATCAACATAGTACAAACAAGCTCCCTCATACCACTTCATGTGGGAGTTTTCCCTCCTCCCAAACCAAGGTACATACATGAGATACATCTCAAACAGAAATACATGTAAATATATGAGACATGCCTCAAAAAAAGGTAAATGTATGGACATAAGATTTAACATGTGATGTCCAAACTCTCTTTTTAACAGCCACAACAGCCATGCCTTCTTTTCAAGCATCCTATCAGTGAGACATAAGGCATGAGATGAGAGAATAGGAATCTTTGGGTAGTAACCATACTTACCCAAAAGAAACCAATGTAGCCATGCTTCTTAATGGCCTGTATCATAGATATGAAAGGGTTTTGGAAACCTCTTGCTCCATACTATCATCCATTCATCCAAATGTGGGTGATGGATCTCATTCTGCAAATACTTGGTATCCTCCCATTGTAGGACACCAACCTCCTCAAATCTTTGAAGAACCTTGCACCTCAAGAATTGTTGAAGTAAATCTCCCATGGGATCTCTTTATGAGACCTCCTCATCGTGCATGGTCTTTAAAAACTAGTGAGGCCTTTGATCTACTGCAAGTAGAAGTCTCTGTTTGAGTTGTGGCATGCTCATTAAGAAAGTGTCATCTAGAGAGGAGAAAACGTTTCTCATCTCAAGATGTCTACCTTTTGTCATTTCTTCCTCCATTACCTCCTGAATGAAGTTAACATTTGAATGCTTCCATGAGGAATGGGTATTTCTTTCTTCACTGTTGTCTTTAGGCAGCGCAGTGCAACTTTGCTACTCTAGATTAGCAGTAAGTGATGATCTTGGGTCATATGAAGACAAATTTCCAAGGCTTCCCATAAGATTTTATGAGATGATAGAAAATTGAAATTCATGCATACCTTGGTTGGTCTTGGGAAAATTTTGTGTGGCTGCAAAATTTCCTCCTTCCAATGTGTTGGCTGCCCCAACTGCTGGTGTAGATGGCTGCTCCTCTATGGTAGGAACAACACTGGTACAAGACTCCTCAGGTGGTGGTGAGAGCTTCTCTATCTCTGATTTTTCTTCACCAAATCTCTTGATAATCCTTTGAGTGAAACCTGCAAAAGTAGATACTCTTGCATGTCCCATATCTCTAAACCACCAAGTGTTTTCCTTGCCCTCCAAGTGCAGTGCTAAGATCTCCACAGCCTCTCTCTCCACTACAAGATGTAGTAGGAAAAATGCTTCCAACCTTCTCACCCAAGCTCTTGATTTGGATGACCCATCAAATGTAGACAACTATAATCTATTTCCTTTGATTTCTCTTTTGTTGTATGGTCTCTTCTCTTCCTTCATCTAGATGAATTGTGGAAATGCTAGAGTCTCCTTGAAGGCTCTAGGTTGAGATTTGTACTCAAAAAGGTAATCACTTAGAATTTGATGTTTTAAGTGTCCTTCATGCTTATTTTCTCCTTCTTTGTGAGAATAGGAAGTGCATGGTCCTTCCTCCTCTTCTTGAAACCCTCTATATGTCTCATTGTAGCTCTCTTCTTCTCGAAACCCTCTAGGAGTTTCCTTGCATCTTTCTTCTTTCTTTTGTTCAACCTCCTTGAAGAGGCTCTTATTAGATCTAAGAAATGATGAGAGTAATCTCATACTCTCCATAATTATTACCTCTTATTCTTCTCTTTATTTTTCTGATATCTGGATCTCACAGGCTGAGCCAAAGATCATGCTCTGATACCACTGTAATATCCCAATAGAGGGATTCAGCAATACATAAATTGTATTACGATATTTCAATGATTAATAAGCTTAAAATAGGTACAATAGACACATATAAATCATTTTTAAGTACAAAAACAACTTATATTCTGATCTGTGATCCAAAAGATGGGGAAAAACAGCTATTTCAGCCCTAAAAATGTTAATTTTGGACATGTGTGTAAAAATAAGGAAAGATGATGGTAGGATCCCTTAAATTAGGTCATGTGGGACTCACATAAAAAATTTTAGATGAAAAAAATGACCCTAGCTATGTTAAAAAGATCTCCCACTCGTGATATGGCTTAAAAACACTGAATCCCCATGACTTGACCTATGATGAATTTTCTGAAGCACGGACAACATAAATTTTTGAAGGTTTATGATGAAATATGATGGAAAATACATACATACATTATTTTACATCAGATCATGGAGAAAAATGGAATATTAGCCCCCTTTACACATTTTATAAATGACCCGGCAGGGTTTTCATGGAACTACAAGCGTAAGAATGAAAAATATGCATAATATGGATCTCGAAAACGTAGTGTACTACAGCAGTATATTATAACTTATATATGGAACATGATAGTGCATGAACAATTATATCTACAATGGATCCATACACTAAAATGTATTTACATTACATACCCCTTGGGGTTCTTAGCATTCCATGAAAGAACAGGAGTAGATCTGAGATTTTCTGCATCAGATCTGCAGTTCTCTTCAGGATTTATGAAGCATATACAAGATTATTTAGATCAGATCTGAATATAACATGGAATACAATAGGAAACCATGGATCACCACAATCAAGGGAAGATCCCCCACGCTAGATCACTCCTCAAAAGATACTGAAACACCCTGCAACTTCCTTCTTGCAGATAACGCAGTTTAGGAGGATAAACTGCATTGTATACTTGTAAAAAACTTTGGCCTGATGCCAAGATACAGATCTGAAGCTCAACAACTAATACACTCTTCTAGGAGGATAAAAGACTCACTCACTGAGAAGAGGCACTAGTATGTTCTAGATCTGAATAGATCTAGCCTCCACTTGCTACAACTCACTGAAAAAAGTAAACCCCAAATAGGATTTATGTTGTCTAAGAGAGATGGAGCTTGGCGAAATTCCTGATAGTGGATGAGAAATACAAGACTCTTCCAAGAGGCCTCTCAAGGAAAGATAAGGATTCCTAAACAGGAGATCCTTGTGCTAAACAACACTATTCTCAGCTAAACAGCTAGAGAATGAGAAGTGTCTAAGCAGACAAATATTTTCAATACAATATGTTCAACAACCTTCTTCTACTGTTATCCTCTTTCTTTAATAGGATGACAGCCTTGCAAAACCATAAACCATCTCAAAGGTTTAGCTCCTTTCACATGTGTAGCCTCCAACTAGATCTGCACTGTGCATCTAA
>CM076572.1:766871679-766958641 GCA_034641835.2 Pinus albicaulis
GGAAGAGGCATGTACAAACCAATCTTTCGATTACTTGGCTTGTTGGTCGAACACATTACACATCCTTTAATGTACTTTGATATTGTCTCATACATACGAGGCCAATAACAATACCTTTGAATTTGCGCCATACTTTTACTTACGCCAAAATGCCCTGCTATCCGAGAAGAATGAACTTCCCAAATGACTTGTGCTCTTTCTATATGTGGTACACATAACTTACCTAGATGATATAATAACCTGTCATGAATATGATAATTGATTTCTTCTATCTGAGCACCATGAGTTAGTGATTCATATATTTCTTTGAAATATTCATCAGTACTATATTGTTGTACATAACTTTCATGTTTCAATGAACTATTTTGCAGTATTACTGAAACATTCAAAGATGGTCTAGACAGCATATCAGCTACTTTGATTACTGTACCTTTCTTATATTTGATTACAAAGTGGAACTGCTGAAGAAATCCCATCCATCTGTAGTGGCGAGATTGTTGCAACTTAGTCTGTGATTGAAGGTATTGAAGTGGTTGATGATCTGTATGAATCATTGTTTCCTTAACCATTATGTAATGTTTCCATTTCTTTACACTTTCTACTAAAGAAAATAGTTCTTTATCATTTGTCAGATAATTAATTACTGCCTTAGAAAAAATTTCAAAATGAAAACAAATTGGCTTTCCATTTTGGAGTAAGACTGCACCCATTGCATATCCACTTGCATATGTTTCTATTTCGAATGGTTGTTTAAGATCAAGTAATGCTAAGACTGGTAATGTAACTAATTTCTTCTTAAGTGTATCAAAATATTTTTGTTGTTTATTTTCCCATTGAAAAGTGACTTTAGATCCTGTTAAAGCATGTAATGGTGATGCAATCAAATAAAACTGAGCAATAAATTTTCTCCAATACTGAACTGCCCCTAGAAAAATTCTGACTTCATTCACATTTTGTGGTCTTGGCCACTTAAGGATTACATCTATCTTAGCTGGATCTATCTTTAAATGACCACCTCCAACTATGTATCCCAGATAAACTAATGAAGTTTTCCCATGAAATTCACATTTCGACAGTTTAATGTATAGTTTTTCTCTGTGCAATATTTCAAAAACCTGCTTAACATGCTTAACATGTTCCTCCTTATTTGAACTGAAGATTAAGATATCATCTAAATAAATGATGAAAAACTTGTTAATATATGATCGAAATAAATCATTCATGACACGCATAAAAGTTCTTGGCGCATTGCATAAACCAAAAGGCATTACTAACCACTCAAATAGTCCTTGCCTAGTTTTGAATGCAGTTTTCCATATATCATTTTCTGCTATCCTTATTTGATGATATCCACTACGTAAGTCCAACTTAGTAAAGTGAACAGCATTTTTCAATTGGTCTAGTAAATCATCAATCCTAGGAAGAGGGTACCAGTTTTTTATTGTGATCTTATTTAAGGCCCTAAAATCAACACACATTATCCATGTTCCATATTTCTCAGGAACTAGAATGATAGGTCAACCACATGGAGATGAACTTGGTCGAATTAAACCTTTTTCTACCAATTCCTGGCTTTGCCTTTTAATTTCTTCATTCTCTATTACTAAGATGTGATACATTCCAACATTAGGAAGAGGGGCATCAGACATTAACTGAATCTCATGTTGTATTTCTCTTTTTGGGGGAAGATGTTTAGGTTCTTTGAATAAATTCTGAAATGACTCTACCACTTTAACCAAACTATCTTTAAACTAAACATCACAACCTATAAATGCATCTTACATTTCCTTATGTTTTTCTTTAACAACCATGAGAATGTATCTTTTACTTGAACTTATTAGGCGCTTCATATGATTAGCATTAATTAAGTCCAAGGGATTTTTAGTTTTATGTTCCCTTACGATATATTCAATCCCATCTTTCTTGAGATTATACTTATGTTCCTTTCTATAAAATATTGCATCACGATCATAGAGATAAGGGCTTCCTAAGACAATTCCACATATGTATAATGGTATCACATCTAGATCCACTTCGTCGATATAGTTAGCTGTGATTGCAAATTTTAACCGACACTCTTTGGTAACATGAATTTGAGTTTGTTCCTTTAACCAGCCTAAAGGATATGGTTTTGGATGATTATGTGTTTTCAAACCCAATTTGTTAACCAATGATTCAGAAATCAAATTTGCTTGTGATCCCATATCGAACAATGTATCTATCTTTCTATGTTTTGAAGTTACCCTTATATGAAATAACTCGAATCTTTTAAATTCATTCAATTGTATGATGTTTGAAGAAGCAGAAGTACTAGCTTCAGAATTTTTACCTGTTGTAACCATAACAGTGATTTTCCTTCATCACCTAAATCAGATCCCAAGTCCTGCTGAATTGTTTTCGAAACCTTCTTGTCCCCCTTCTTTTGGAACTTTTTTAGCTTAAGTTTCGGATGAAGTTTCCAGCACTTAGCTTCAATATGGCTGATCCTTTGGCAATGTGTACTGGTAGGTCTTTCCTCTTCCTTATAAGCGGTGGCAGTCTTATTTCCCTTTGACTTGACCTTCTTTTTGTTGTCTTTGGTTTCCATCTGCTTGGATGTCTTTGGTGTAAACTTGAAAGGTCTACCACATAATTCGACATGAATAGCTTGAACACAAACTTCATCAAAATCAGTAGGATTGAACATTAATAATGTATGCTGCAAATATGAATGCAAACTGCTAATATACTTCAACAAATTTTCTTTTGTGTCCAAAGGAATACCAAGTGCTAACGCTTTCTTTCTGAATTCTTGTGTGAAATCTTGAACATTTTGTCCCTTACCTTGTCGTAAGCGCTGCCAATCAATAACAGCTTGTTGTGTGTGACCCAACTGATAGAATTGTTTCTTTAGAGCTTTTATAAACTTAGTCCATGAGGTGATAACTTTTCCTTTACGCTTTAAATCTATCTGTGTCTTATTTTCCCACCAGATCAAAGCAGTACCCCCCATTCTAAGAGTAGCTAATTAGATTTTTTTCTTATCATCAGTAATATTTTGAATACGACAATAGACTTCTAATTGTTTTACCCAATTATCTAGTTTCTCAGGGTTTATTTCACCATCATACACAGGTAATTCAAACTTAACATCAAGTTTCAAAAGTGGACTCTTAGGTTTCTTTTCTTTTTCTGATTCAGAAGTAGAAGTAGAAGAAGAAGAAGATGATGATGGAGGTGATGGAAGAGAAGGAGATTTGTTTGCCTTGCCTTTACCCTTGTCCTTCTTTGATGCCTTTGACGATGAGGTTGCATCTCTCATTTTCTTATCTTCATATAATTCTACCAACATCTGCTGCATGTTTAGAAACATCTGATGGATTTGATTCTCATCCATGGGTTTTGATTTAGTAACTTCAGGAGTCTCAACGTTCTCAGTCCCTGTCATCGTTGATTGATGAACTACTTTCTGCTTTCCGATCTCTGGATCGAATTCCTCAAGCTTGCCTTTTCCACATTGCAATCACAACCTAGTTAACATCCACTAACAAGCAAACTACAAAGCACAACCTGCTCTGATACCAAAAATGATCTGAATGTGATCGATTAAGTGTTGAGGTAGTTTGATTAGTTTGTCATTAAGATTGATTTTTAACTGAAGAGAGCTTTAAAATGAAAGACGACATAAATCAACTACAAATAAATGACTAAAATACAGCATAAAACAGAGAGAAGAAGAAGCAAACAATTGATTATGGATTTTTTCCCCGGTGGACTACATCTCTGGGTCCGCTTTCAAGTGGGCATCCGCTTTATTAGGATTGAATCGAGGAAGTATTTACACAGAAAAAAAAACATCAAACTGATTATGCTCGCAGGAACTTCTGGTATCTGAAAATAGGAATCTCTCTCTCTTAGCTTTCCAAAGCCTTTCTCTGTACTCAATTCCGCCTCCAAACGGTGGAGCTATGCTAAAAACAAAATTGCCTCTATCCTTATGAAATTGAACTCAAATTCTCTTTATATCTTCAATCAAAGATGTGTTTATGAAGAAATGTCATTAGTTTAAATAAGAACTCACTCGAACCTCCTCTTTCTCCATTTAGCAATTGTTTTAGCTTTTGGTGGGATAAAGAGATCGAATCCTTCATGTTCATGAACCTATGGATAAAAACCCTTAACCTTAGGCACTGATTAAATAAAAAAACCCAAATATAAACATTATATTATATTTTTAGCCCCGATGGCTAACTAACCAAGCGGAGTATTGGATATTCGGCATGTGATCAGTGCCTTGAATGGCGGTTACGCCCAGCAGTCACAGCTTAACTCCGACGGTTCCGGCTTAACCCCGGCAGTTCTGGCTTGACCTGTCACATAGCAATCTCCATCAGCGGGTTTAACGCGTAGCTTTACCACTGGTGATCATATCCATAACATTTCCCACCGCGGTCTAAGTCAGACCTGTCGCATGACTTAACATCTCTGACACGGTTTAGATAGCCACGCAGTTAGCGTTGTTTAACATTTGTTTTAATATGTGATTTATGGGTTTTATAATAATGTTTGGGCCGAAAGGCTTTGCAGTAGGATTTTATCACATAGTTTTAACGCTTAGGTCCTTAGGTTTAGATGTATAGGGTTTTAAACTTCAGACCTTTACATTTGCATGGTATTTCACCCTTTTTAGACCATATTAACCATTTTATATGCCATTTCTTCAATATCATAGGCGAAACTAGCGGATTGGAGACTGAACTGGACTTTTAACTACTAGAGCTTACGAAACTTCTCTGTTGAAATGTAATGAACAAGATCCTCCTGGATCATTTTCTCTATGGGGATGGCCAGTAAGGCATCCTAGATTGTATTCAGAACTACTGCTTAATAATACAAACCCTCAACTGTTGCACCGGTTTTCCTGCATTGGGTTTTTTCAGGGACATTTGTCCAAAAATTATGTTTCATATGTGTGTTTATTTCTTCTTGCTTGGTTCTTGTTTCTGCATATAATTTTTATGTTGCAGAGGTTACAGTGTGATGTGTTCAGTGTTTTCCATATAAAACTGCAAATAAATTGTTAAGTTAAAATTAACAATTAGGTGAATATTTTCCAGTTGTTGCAATAGGATTCCGGATTTATGAATTTTCATAGAAGATGCATTGGTTTTCATTCGTCAAAGCGTATGAGAAAAATTATCTATCTTCTCATCCCTTTTTTGTGTGAGGGCTTCCTCGAGTAGTAATTTAATAGATTCCCTGCTTCGTTGTATTTATTTTCTTCTTCCATGGGAAGTCATCTAGATTAGCAAAGACGATCTTGCAATGGCTCAAGTAGTTCGAGCCCCAACTCCTTATACCATGATCTTGCTAGGGATATGCACAAAAACCAAATAAAGAGAAACCCACTTTGATATCACTGATCTGGACTGTCTGAGGAATGAGACTTAAAAAGTGACAATAAATTATGTCACCAATACGTAAAAGAAATATTGAAGAGAATAAATATAAAAAGAATTCAATTATTTTTATTAGTTGGTAAAAATATCATGAGACTACATAATGAGGAAAAGCATGGCTTGCTCCATGGTGAAGTCTCATATATATACTATTTAAGGGTATATTTTCACCTAGATTCGTGCACTTTTGTTACATTTCAAATACCATGGGTTACAAAATCCATGCATGAACAGCATGGGTGAATATCATAAATTACTATGGTAAAAACTAAATAATCGTGCAATTAGATTTTTACTCCATTATCATTGAATTATTTTGTTTTTTTTCATGCACCATGAAAATACTATGGGTCGATACCATGGTTTACCAAAACCATGGATTGTAAACCATCAACAGTAAAATGACAAATATTGACTGTGGTAATTTACCAAATCTACTTGAATCAATCGTACATGATTTCACATATGTAGAATAGTTCCTTAGGCTCCAAAAATATTTATATATGAGAAATATATTTGAGGACTGGAAAAGTAAGGATGGAAGTGATTGATGATTTTTAGCCATTTATAGGTCTCCTCCCTTCTCAACCTACTCCAAGTACAAAACATTATCAATGCTTTCCTAATTCATATGTGTATCATATTTCTCCTTAGTAGGGTACACCAAGGTCAACCGTACGGATGTGGAAGCCATACCCCATCACATTAGGGAAAGTCTAAGAAATGGCATGCCTCTCCATGGATGAACTTGACATCCACACAATATTTCAAGAGAATAAAAGAGCAAGGAAGACTAGGGAAGATGAACTTTCTAGAAATAATGACATGCATAAAAGAACCAAATATGCAATCATCACAACCATTACCATGAAGCCTATCAAATCAACTTGAAAAATTCTAGCATGTAGTACGATATTGAGAATAGAAGAGGGGAGAGTGCACTCTATATTTTCTCTCCACAGTCTATGACTATGCCCAAGGTAAATGCCTTAATTGGTATCAATTTTTTATTAATTATTTATGGAAGGAATAGGCAAGGCATACTCAAAAGACAATCCTTTCAATCATGGATTCCTTATTTTGGCTTTATCCATGTTCAACTAGGAATCCTACATCCATGTATTATATTCTTCAATTATAGATCATAATATTGCATATTGACAACTAATTTAATAACATGTATATAATTAATATTAGCCCCCAAGCTGTATACCACTTGGAAAAGCATGTTATGTAAATATTACAAGGTCCTTAGTTCAAGCCCCAAATTACCTATGTTCACATTAGGGGTAGGCATGGTGCACCTAGTTGTTATAGTGGTGGTATATTAAAGCAACCTCATGTCATGCGAGTATGAGACCGCCCCAGTTGTGGGTTCCATTGGTCACGACTCTCTCTCTCTCTCTCTCTCTATATATATATATATATATATATTCATGTGAATTTGTAGGCTATAAGTGGATAAAATTAAATGTGGGGGGTTTAATCTCCAATTTTCTAGAGACTATTAATGACTCAACCCTTAGGGGACCTCCATGTAAATTATTGATCAATTTTTAAATCATTGTAAATTTATTACTCCATTAATTTAATTTGCACACATGCAAAAATTAACTCTGATTTTTTTCCTTTTATATACCACATCCATATTAAGGAATCAAGACCAAAATGTTATGGGGCATTGATTTATAAGAGAAAAAATGTGTCATTACTGTGCAGGAAGTTTTCTTAAGAAGAGTACATGAAATTAAATGTTACTTGTGCAATTGATAGAAGTTTTCCAATGTTCAAACCCAATGAAGAACATGAGTGAGTTGCTTGGGGATGTTTGGTGAACTTGTTCATTTCTTAGCCTACAGATATATTGATGGTGCTTAAGGTAATTTTTATTATTCCATACATTTTTCATTGTGGCATAATAGCACTATTTTGTACTATATTTAAAGAGAATTAATAAAAATAAAAACTCAAATTCAATAGAGACAGAAACATAAGCTACATGGCGGAAAAGACATTATTCTGAAATTGTATTGTATTCACAAATAATGATAATGGTAAAATATTAATACATCAAGATTATGTCTCAAGATAGTTTTTCTATCTTGGACACACAATCTCTTTGGTTGAGTGAATATCTCAACCACACACCAATTTAGGAGGCTATCTAGTTGGAGAGAATCTCTCAACCAACTAGACTTCAACAAACTCCCAATTATTAGGAATGGAATCATGCTATAATTTGATGAGTACACCAAAGACATGTAGGAATTATATTTTCCAAGTTTAATAATTTAATATTGGGTCTCATTTATTGTTTTATGTGAGGATGAGGCTAACATTCCCCCTCTCAATAATAAGTCCAAAGTAAGAAACCGGTACCATCCCTAAGTCTTCATGTTGAAATTGTTGAGTTGATCCTCAATGAATATTTTCTTGAAAAAGCACCAAAAAATGGATGTTGAAAACCTCCAATATGAAGAGAGCACACCAAGAGAAGTGAATCAGCTACAAGTTTGATACAACCCTAAAAATGCTTGACAACTCAATCTAGTGCCAACTTGTAATGAAAAATGATCCATCTATACTTTTCTTGTTCCAGTGGAAATCCAAGTGACCAAAAGCATGTCCACAAATGCTCTCAATCAGGATCCAAATCACTTTCCCACTAGAAAATTCCAATGCCCGCTGGAAAAATTTGTTAAAACTTTCAGTATGACAACCATCAAATCCTATCTTTTCCACCTAAAATGAGATACCATAACCATCTGCAGTTGTTTTACAATGAGTAAATGACAAGTTCAAATGTAATGTTCCAAAATAGGAGAAATAATGATATGTTATAATATAACAAATTTGCATCAAATAAATTTTTAAACAATGCAGTAAACACCTGGAACAATCAGAAATATGGAAGTAGTTGAGCCATTTTATTGTAAAATGGAGAAAGAGTACAAATATATGGAATAAATTCACATGGTATTTCCTTTTTGGTAAGCAGAGCAAAACCTGGGTGAAACAACAATAACCCAGAAATTTCCCAACTGATGCTCTGCATTGTCCCAACAATTTTGCACTAGTTGCTGCAAAGAAATGGATGAAAACCCCACCTCCAATGCCCAGAAAATTCTACAAAATTACTCCTAGGCTCCTCAATCCAACCCAACTAAAACCCAGAAATGGTTTGGCCTGATTATGACCCTCCAAAATTGACCCGCAAAGGCCCTAAGCACTCTAGTGGCTCCTGCAGGATGCAGACTTCCCAAGCACTAGAAAAAATACTCCACAACACTCCTAAAATATATAAATCAACTCCACTAATAGTTCCGTTATTTCTCCCAGCAAGAAACAACCCAAATATCTTAGACTTTATCTCCCATGTGTGCCCAACTTCTCTCCTTTGCGCTGATCCCAGAGACTGCAACCTAACTCCTGAATATTTTTTCCACTTCCACCCTTCAAACTCACTCAATAGCCAACAAATCTACTGAGAATTCTTCTCCAAAATCCTCCCGGAAATAGACCTCTGGAACAGTGATATAATGGCCCACAAGAACCACTCCTACATCCTCCAGAAATACGCACTGCAGGGAGAAACTGAATGTAAACACTGGAAATATCTCTATGGAACTCCCTCAGATGACAATGGATGAACCTCACTACGGTGGCACTATAAGTCCCCCGAAGAAAGGGTGAGTTCTCTGCTTGGAAAACTATTGCTAAACAACAAGTGACTCGTCTAAATAGCTCAAGCAACAGAGACAAAATAGATAAGCCAACAATGCCAAATGAAATGAGCTTCCTTCCTTTTATAACTTTCGTGGAGCATTTCTTCCCACCTTTTCTTCCTTTATGTGTCCCTCACCAAGCCAATGCTTTCCCACTCATGCATTTCAAACTAGTTACTTAGGGAGTGCTTATTTCATTTGTGGTTGGTCCCCATATGTCACTAACAAAACAACATAAAGTAAAATTAACTTGCTTTTAACTCCCAAGTCTTCTAATAAAAATCAAATCGGCCCCAACTTCACCAAAATTGGCCCCCAAGATGTAGAAATAAATATTGTTCCAAAATAATTTAGGAAGGGACATTACAGTCCTCCGCTCCCAAATGTTTCTTGTCCCTAAGCAACTTCAACGATGGATGCTCAAGTATGTGTTCACGCTCCTAGGTGGCATCCTCATCTGGAAATCTCTTCCAACGCACTAAATATTCTCTTATTATTCTGCTCCTGAGCTTCCTCTCCCTAGTCTCCATGATTTCGTCTGGCTCCAAAACCATATGCCCCTGATCATAAAGCGGAGTAAACTCCACATTTGTTGTAACCTACTGCCCCAACACCCTCTTGGGACATGAAACATGAAAAATATTGTGGATCTTGCTCCCTGGTGGTAGCTCCAACTCATAAGCTACATCTCCAACCCTCCTTATCAACTTTTAAGGTCCATAAAATCATGTTTGCAACTTCTTGTCCCCCTTCTTCTTCAAGGTGGACTGTCAGTATGGCTGCAATCGTAGGAACACTAAGTCCCCCTCCTCAAATGCCTCGCAGCTCATTTCCTGATAGCATATAACTTTTGATGGTTCTGAGATGTTATAAAATTATCCTTAAGAACCTTAAGGATATCTTAGCTTTCTAGGATCCAATCCTTAGCCTTCGGGACCCGGTTTTCTCCAAAAACGAAGTCAGCAAAAGACAAAGCATCGTAACCATATAGAGCACGGAAAGGAGACATATCGATGGACATATGATGTGTGGTGTTGTAGCAGTACTCTCCCAAATGCAACCAAGAAATCCATGTATTTTTTTGCCCGACACATAGTTCATATAGGTTATAGTCTTACGGAGTCCATACAGGCGAAATACCTTCCTAAAGAACAACACTGCTACATGAGAAGTTGAATACCATGTCATAATGGCAAAGAAATGTTCATACTTGGTTAGCCAGTCGACCACCACATAAATACAATCCTTCCCCTGCACTTCAGGAAGTCCTATGATAAAGTCTATAGAAATACTCTCCCATTTCCCCTTAGGAATTGGAAGAGGCTGCAATAATCATGTTCGATGAGTCAACTCCCCCTTTTTCCTCTGACAGGCCTCACACTCCTGTATATATCTTAACACGTCCCCCTTGAGGGCCTTCCATGTGAAGCGCTCTCTCACAGCCATGTATGTCTTCCTAAACCCTTAATGCCCCGAAAATGGAGAATCGTGAGCTGCATGAAGTATCCACTCTCTCAACTGCAAGCCCGGAACCAGAAACATGTGCCCCTTGTAGTAGATAACCTCAACCATCACCCGATAATAGTCATCTGCATGAATTCCCTCCAAGATCTCACATGATTTTCGATCCTTGGAGTACACAAATAACAATTGTGCCTTCCATTCATGGAAAATTCTCATGAGTAAAAGCCCCGCGAGTCTCCTAGATAGTGCATCGGCGAACACATTGTGCTTCCCCCGCACATACTCAACATCAAAATCATAGTTCTGCACCTCGCTGACCCACCTCTATTGCCTGTCATTGAGGCCCTGTTGCCCCATGAAGTGGCGAAGACTTTAATGATCTGTCTTCACCCAAAATCAGTTACCCATCAAATATTGTTGGAACTTGGCTAATGCATGCATTATGGCCAACATCTCCTTGTTGTATAAGGAATACAACCTCTCATGTGGTAAGAGTTTTCGGCTTTCGAAACCAATGGGGTGCCCATATTGGGACAAGACTGCCCAATCCCCTCACCTGATGCATCATTGATCTAGGTGGATATTGGTGGCCACCCACATATTCCATTTGGTCCCCCACCATCGGTTCTTTCGGTTTTTCAGTTTCAGCACAACTTACTATTTTTAGCAGTTTTTAGGTCCTGAACTTCCAGAGCCGTTTTGAAGCCTTAAATGAAATTTTTTGGGAAACTCAGGTGAAACATGGAAGTTCCTTTGATGTTGCTAACGTAAAATTTGTATTCCACGAATAAATATTTCTAACGAGGTATCGAGCGCGTTAAACGGAGATCATATGCCAAAGTTACGTCCCCGAGAATTTGATGTACCAATTTACCCAAATGGGGCCCATAGTTTTAGCATTTCATCTCCTAGGGTTAGGTTTTTGGATGTTTAGGGTTTCCCATTATTTCTCAAAAATAAATAGGCCTTCGAGCCTCATTGTAACACAGTTCAGAGGCATGTATCCGCCACATCTCTTCTCAAAGATAAGCCTATCAGCGCCCTAGCTAGTTTATTTTCATTATGTAGGTAAGCATATTTCTGTTATATGATATTAATGAAATGAAGTTTTATTTCAGCTAAATCTCTGTGTTTATGTTTATTTCTGTATATTATTGTGCTCCTGCATAAATCCATATCATTGGTATTAGAGTGGTCTTCTCTTTCTCTATTTTTCTTTTCATGTCCCCAACAAGGTCAGGGTATAAGGAGTTAGGGCCGATTTGGTTGAACCTTTGAAAAATAATCCTCGCAAACCCCAATTACCTCTCATGGCGGAAGAAAGTAAAGACGAGGGAGCAGGAGATCATATCAAATTATTGCTCAAGGAGGCCCTTGACAAACAAAGGAACACGATGATGGATAACTTTTCCCAGATCCTTCAACGACTGCCCACCGGCGGCGCATCTACATCCAGTGGCCACTCTGCAGGCACCTATCCTTTCAAGGTACAGGTCAACTTCAAAATTCTCATATTTGAAGGCCATATAGATGGTTGAATTTTCTAGAAGAGTATTTCTTGGTCCATGATTTCTCCAACCGAGAAAATATCACTTTTGCACTCCTCAAAGTTGCCCCCCATGTCAAAGACTAGTGGGAAACCTACTGTGAGCAGAAGGACGAGAGGGAACCCTCTCTGTTCTTGACTGCACCCACTTGGAATTCCTTATGAGATGGCATCAAGGAAAAAAATTACCCTGTGGGGAGCTATGAGGACAATTATATCCAATGGAACATGTTCGGAAGCAAAGGGATCAAGATGTGCATGAACTGACGAATTTTGTCCATACCCTACGCACAAAGTTGGGTATTAAATATTCAAAGAGACATTTAGTGCTCAAGTATCATATTTGTTTGCACAGATAAATTCAGGAGGAAATGGATTTCCCCGACATTACCTCGCTTGGCATGGTATATCGCTATGCCGCGAAGATCGAGCAAAAATTTAAGCAGAAGAAGCGAGACTTTGGATCTGCGAATCTATATCCAGGGGAAGGCGCCCCTAAACCACAGAACAAGGGGAAAAGCCAAAGCGAGGCGACTCAGAACACCACCGCAAATCCAAAGAAGGACACATGGAAGTGGTGTTAATTTCATAACAGCCCCACTCACAACACAAACGAGTGTCGGGCCAAAAATTCGTTGGTGGCCGAATTGAAGGCACCCGAATCAGATGCATGTTCTGATCCTGAGACAGAACCAGAAAAGGGCAATGAAAAAGAGAAGAAGATCATTGATTCAGATCCCAGTGCCATTTTTTCCACCACCAAGCTCCAGAAGGAGGATCTCGAGGATCCAGAGGAGGGGGAGCGCCTCTTCCATTTGCAAATGTGGGTGAAGGGTTCTCCACTGTAATTCCTTGTTGATAGTGGAATCCAAAAGAACCTATTTTCATCATAGGTCGTGAAGTAGCTCGGCCTACCGACCATAACACACCCGCAGTCGTATACCATTGGGTTCCTTCACCAAGGAAGAGATCTTTGCGTTCCCTAGTAGTTCCTCCTTTTGTACAGCATCAAGCCTTTCACGGATGAAGTATTATGTGATGTTGCTCATCTTGATGTGTCAGATGTATTATTGGGCCAACCATACTTGTGGAAGTGGAATTTTGTGTATGAGTTTAGGCCTCGTTCTATTGTTATTACTTTTGGAATAAATTGTAGAGGATACCGAAGGTAGTACCACCTCTTGCCATCTCTTTGACTACCACAAAAAATGCAGTAAGATTGTTTCCCAAATCAAAAATTTATTTTCATTACAATTTTCCCACAAGGAAAGAATAATATTGTGGCCACGACCTCGAAACAGGGCTCCCCTGCATGGTAGCAGCAGATGGAAAAATTCATGGATGAATACGAGGACATTTTCTCCTCACCCACAGAGGTTCCTCTACACTGTCAAGTCAAGCACTCCATTGATCTGACCCAAGGCGCGTCGCTGCCTAATGTTGCCATATCTCATGCGACCAAACAAACAGAATCCACACATGTACTGTCTAAGGCTGATAAAGCAACCAAATTTATTGAACGCATCTAGCATGTCCGCCAGCAGGTCCACCACATCTTCGACAAATCCAATACCAAGTTTAATAGAATTTGCCTCATCTCATGGAGGAACTCAACGCAATGGGGCCCATTACTTCCTAAGGAGGGAGGAATGATCCAGGTGGATATTCGTATCCACTTGCCTATTCCATTTGGACCCCCACCATCAGTTCTTTCGATTTTTTAGTTTCAGCACAACTTACTATTTTTAGCAGTTTTTGGGTCCTCAACTTCCAGAGTCGTTTTCAGCCCTAAAAAACATTTTTTGGGAATCCGAGAGAAACATGGAATTTCATTCTATGTCTCTCATGTCAAAATATTTATTCCTTGGATAGCTCTTTCTAATGAGGTATTGAGCGTGTCAAAGGGAGATCATAGGGAAAAGTTACATCCCCAGGAAGTTGATGTACCAATTTACCCAAATGGAGCCCATAGTTTTGGTGCTTCATCTCCTAGGGTTAGGTTTTTGGATGTTTAGGGTTTTGAATTGTTTCTCAACAATAAATAGGCATTAAAGCCTCATTGTAACACAGTTCAAAGGCATGTAGATGCCACATCTCCTCTCAAAGATAATCCCACCAGCGCCCTAGCTAGTTTATTTCCATAATGTCTGTAAGCATATTTCTGTTATATGATATTAATGAAATGAAGTTTTATTTCTGCCGCATCTTTGTGTTTATGTTTATTTCCGTATATGATTGCGTTCTTGCATAAATCTGGATCACTGGTATCAAAGTGGTCTTCTCTTTCTTTTTTTTTCTTTGCATGTCCCCAACGAGGTCAGGGTATAAGGAGTTAGGGCTCGATCTGGTTGAACCCTTGCAAGATCAACCTCGCAAACCCCAACGACCTCCCATGGCGGAAGAAAAGAAAGACGAGGGAGCATGAGATCCTATCAAATTATTGATCGAGGAGGTCCTCGAGAAACAAAGGAATGCGAGGATGGATAAATTTGCCCAGATCCTTCAACGATTGCCCACCGATGGTGCATCTACATCCAGTAGCCACTCATGAGGCGCCACTCCTTTCAAGGTATAGGTCAACTTCGACATTCTTGTATTTGAAGGCCAGATAGATGTAGACGTCGTAGATAGATGGTTGAATTTTCCGGAAGGTTATTTCTCGGTCCATGATTTCTCCGACCGATAAAAGATTACTTTTTCACTCCTCAAAGCTTCCCCCCATGTCAAACACTGGTGGGAAACCTACTGTGAGCAGAAGGATGAGAGGGAACCCTCTTTGTTCTCAGCCGCACCCACTTGGAATTCGTTCTGAGATGGCATCAAGTTACAATATTACCCTGTGGGGAGCTATGAGGACAAGTACATCCAATGGACCACGCTACAGCATCAAAGGGATCAAGATGTGCACAAACTGATGAATTTGTTCCATACTCTGCGCACAAAGTTGAGTATTAAAGATTCAGAGAGACATTTGGTGCTCAAGTACCGAAGTTTTTTTCAAAGATACATTCAGGAGGAAATGGAGTTCCTCTACATTACCTCGCTTGGCATGGAATATCGCTATGCCACCATGATCGAGCAGAAATTTAAGGAGAAAAAGCGAGACTTTGGATCTGTGAATCTGAAGCCAGGGAAAGACGCCCCCAAACCGCAAAACAAGGGGAAAATCCAAAGCGGGGCGACTCAGAAAAACACCACAAATCCAAATAAGAACACGGGGAAGTGGTGTGAATTTCATAACATCCCCACTCACAGCATAAACGAGTGTCGAACCAAACAGTCGTTGGTGGCCGAACTGAAGGCACCCGAATCAGATGTATGTTCTGATCCTAATTCAGAACCAAAAAATGGCGATGAAAAAGGGAAGCAGATCATTGATGTGGATCACAGTGCCATTATTTCCACCACCAAGCTCCATAGGGAGGATCCCAAGGATCCATAGGAGGGGGAGCGCCTCTTCCATTATCAGATGTGGGCGAAGGGTTCCCCACTGTAATTCATTGTCGACAGCGGAAGCCAAAAGGACCTCATTTCAGCAGAGGTCATGAAGTGGCTCAGCCTACCAACCATAGCACACTCGCAGTCATATACCATTGGGTGGCTTCACCAAGGAAGAGATCTCCGCGTCTGCCAGCAGTGCCGCCTTCCATATAGCATCAAGCCATTCACGGATAAGGTACTGTGTGATGTTGCTCCTCTTGATGTGTCAGATATATTATTGGGCCAACCATACTTGTGGAAGTGACATGTTGTGTATGATTTTAGGCCTCGTTCTGTTGTTATTTCTTTGGGAAATAAATTGTACAGGATATCGGAGGTAGTACCGCCTCCTACCATCTCTTTGACTATTGCAAAACAATGAGGTAATAATGTTTCCCAAACCAGGAAATTTATTTTCATTACAATTCGCCCACAGGGAAAGAAGACGATTGTGGCCGCAACCTCAAAACAGGGCTCCCCTGCACAACAGCAGCAGATGGAAAAATTCGTGGAGGAATATTAGGACATTTTCTCCTCACCCACAGAGGTTCCTCTACACTGTCAGGTCAAGCACTCCATTAATCTGACCCCAGGTGCGCCGCCGCCTGATGTTTCCATACCTCATGCGACCACACAAACAGAATCTACACATGTATTGTCTTAGGCTAATAAAGCAACCAAATTTATTGAACGCATCCAGCACGTCTGCCAACAGGTCCACAACATCTTCTACAAATCCAATACCAAGCTTGGCAGAATTTGCATCATCTCATGGAGGAACTCAACGCAATGGGGACCATTGCTTCCTAAGGGGGGGAGGAATGATCTAGGTGGATATTGGTAGCCACCCTCATATTCCATTTGAACCCCCACCATCGGTTCTTTCGGTTTTTCAGTTTTAGCGCAACTTACAATTTTTAGCAGTTTTTCAGGTCCTGAACTTTCGGAGCCGTTTTGAGGCCCTAAACGACGTTTTTTTGGAAAATCGGTAACTTTCATGTTGCTCACGTCAAAAGTTGTAGTCCCCGATAGATATTTCTAATGAGGTATTGAGCGTGTCAAATGGAGATCATATGCCAAAGTTACATTCCGGGGAAGTTTATGTACCAATTTACCCAAACGGAGCCCATAGTTTTGGTGCTTCATCTCCTAGGGTTAGGTTTTTGTATGTTTAGTGTTTTCCATTGTTTCTCAACAATAAATAGGTCTTTGAGCCTCATTGTAACATAGTTCAGAGGCATGTAGCCGCCACATCTCTTCTTAGAGATAACCCTACCAACACCCTAGCCAGTTTATTTCCATTATGTCTGTAAGCATATTTCTTCTATATGACATTAATGAAATGAATTTTTATTTATGTTGCATCTTTGTGTTTATGTTTATTTTTGTATATTATTGCGTTCTTGCATAAATTCGGATCAGTGGTATCAATGTGGTCTTCTCTTTCTTTGTTTTTCTTTGCATGTCCCCAACTAGGTCAGGGTATAAATAGTTAGGGCTCGATCTGGTTGAACCCTTACAAGATCAGCCTTGCAAACCCCGACGACCTCCCATGGCAGAAGAAAAGAAAGACGAGGGTGTAGGAGATCCTATCAAAATATTGCTCGAGGAGGCCCTCGATAAACAAAAGAACGCGATGATGAATAACTTTGCCCAGATCCTTCAACGGCTTCCCACCAGCAGCGCATCTACATCCAACAGCCACTCTGTAGGTGCCTCTCCTTTCAAGATACAAGTCAAATTCGACATTCTTGTATTTGAAGGCCAAATAGATGCAGACATCGTAGATAGATGGTTGAATTTGCTGGAAGGGTATTTCATGGTCCATGATTTCTTCGACCGAGAAAAGATTACTTTTGCGCTCCTTAAAGATTCCCCCTGTGTCCAAGACTGTTAGAAAATTATATATTATGGAGCAATGCAACACATAAAATATGCGGAAAATACAAGCACACAAAACACATAAAACCAAAGAGACGCAGATATACGTGGTTCACCCAGTTTGGGCTACATCCACCCCGAACAGCCAGTCCTTCCTTTCTATTATCTAGCAAAATGAAGAGACAAAACCTACAACAAATCCACTATAATATCCTCTTTTCTCTCTCACAGTCTCCCTATCAATTTCCCGCTCAAAGAATACACATATAATACCCAGCCATAATACAATACCCTCATACAAAGAGAGGGGTTGCCTTCTAGGGCAAAAACCCCTAAACTAAACATAACTTCTACCGTTAGATCATCTGCCTAATGAACGGCCCAAATTGACTAGAAATTACTATACTTTTACAAGGCAATTTTACATCTATTTTTAGCTTTGGGGGCGCTACCCCCGAAACCCCCTTCAGGGGACCGCTGGCCCCCAGACCCCCCAACCGGGGGGTCAGCCCCCCCGAACCTCGCGGGGGGGACAAGTCGCCCCCCCCCCCCCTCACTTCAAGGGTGTACAGTTTTCCTGGGGTATACATCCAACTAAAACAAGGATCTCTGAATCAGGATGAAAATCAGGCTCCACACCCAACAATCTCCCACTTGGAGACTGATTGTAGCAACTCCACCACTACTTCATTTGCTGGAAAATGACTCCTATTTGGACCTGGTTGTTTCTCATCTTCATCGTCATCCTTGAAGACCAATTGAAACTGAGCACATTCTCATTTTCTCCCTGGTTACAACTTTTGTTAGCATATCTGCAGGATTTTGGCTAGTGTGTATCTTTTCCAGCTTCAACTCTCCATCTTCCAATACTGACCGTATGAAATGGTACTTGAGATGTGTGTGTTTAGTCCTGGAATGAAATGCTGTGTTCTTTGCAAGATGAATAGCACTTTGGCTATCACTGTATAGTGTGCCCATATCATGCTTCTTACCCAATTCATCCATAAACCTTTGTAACCAAATCATTTATTTACTAGCCTCTGTAGCAGCAACATACTCTGCTTCTGTTGTTGAAAGTGCAACAACACTTTGGATTTTTGAAACCCAACTGACAGTTGTTCCACCTACGGTAAATACATATCCTGTAGTGCTCCTCCTGTTATCTCTGTCACCTGCCATATCTGCATCAACATATCCCTGTAGAGCAATGTTTGAACCACCAAAGCATAATGTTTGATTTGTGGTACCTCTCAAATATCTGAGAATCCATTTTACTGCCATCCAATGTTCTTTTCCTGGATTATTCATGTACCTGCTTACAACTCCCACTGCATGTGCAATCTTAGGCCTTGTGTAGACCATTGCATACATTAAGCTTCCAACTGTTGATGCATATGGAACTTTAGACATATAATCCATGTCTTCTTGGGTCTTTGGGCACATCTCCTTACTAAGTTTGAAATGGCTAGCAAAAGGTGTACTAACTGGTTTTGCATTGTGCATATTAAATCTTTTCAACACCTTTTGTATGTACTCATTCTGAGACAATGTTAATTTTCGATTTTTCCTATCTCTGGTTATTCTCATACCAAGGATCTGTTTTGCAGCTCCCAAATCCTTCATTGCAAATGAATTTGCCAATTTTTTCTTGAGCACATTTATTTCATACATGTTAGACCATGCAACAAGCATGTCATCTACATACAATAACAATATAATATAGCTGCCATCATTTTGCTTTTTCAGATAAACACGATGATCAGAGTGACATCTAGTATAACCTTGTTCAGACATAAATTTGTCAAATTTTAGATACCACTGCCTTGGAGCTTGTTTTAAGCCATACAAGCTCTTCTTTAACCTGACACCAATTTTTCTTTTCCTTTGACCTCATATCCTTCTGGTTGCTGCATGTATATCTCTTCCTCCAAATCTCCATGGAGAAATGTTGTCTTTACATCTAACTGTTCAAGATGTAAATCTTCCGCTGCTACAAGACTTAAGATAGTTCTGATTGAAGTCATCTTAACAACAGGAGAAAATATTTCATCAAAATCAATACCTTTCTTCTGTGAAAACCCCTTCACCACAAGTCTAGTTTTGTACCTCTGTTTTCCTCCATCTTCTTCCTTCAGCCTATAAACCCATTTATTCTGCAATGTAGTTTTACCTGCAGGCAACCTAACTAAGTCCCAAGTCTGGTTATGCATTAAGGAGTCCATATCTTCTTCCATGGCTAGCTCCCACTTCTTCCTACTTTCAACCTGCATTTCTTCTTCATAACATTCGGGTTCATCAGAATCAGTCAACAATAAATAATATAATGAAGGAGAGTATCGTTCAGGGGGTCTACTTATCCTGGTAGATCTTCTAACACCACTTTCAGGTGTCTAAGGTGCATGTTGTTGTTGTGGTGGTTTCTATTGTTGTGGTTGTTGATTATTATTATTTTCAGGCACCTTTACTTTTTCAGTTATCTCATCAAGAACCGTGTATTCATTGCTTTCTTTTTCCTGTTTCTTTTCCTGCAACTGATTCTTATACAAGACCTTTTCATTGAATATTACATCTCTGCTCCTAATGATTTTGTAATTTTCATAATCATATAAGTGATAACCAAAATCATTAACACCATATCCAATAAAGGTACATTTCTTTGATTTTGCCTCAAGCTTTGTTCTATTTTCTTTATTAATATGGACAAAGGCCTCACGACCAAAAGGATTTAAAAAAGAGTAGTTTACCTTTTTACCTGTCCATGCTTCCTCTGGAATACCACCATCCAAGGAACTTGAAGGCCCTCTGTTTATTAGATAAACGGCAGTATCTACAGCATCTGCCCAAAATTGTAAAGGAAATCTTGCATGCAATCTCATACACCTTGCACGCTCCATGATTATTCTGTTCATCCTTTTTGACACACCATTTTCTTGTGGTGTTCTTGGAACTGTCTTCTCTCTACGAATTCCATGCTCTGAACAGTACCTATCAAACTCTTTATTGCAATATTCACCTCCATTGTCTGATCTGAGACACTTCAACTTCTTTCCTGTCTCAATCTCAACCAAAGCTTTCCATTTCTTAAAAGTATCAAATACATCAGATTTATTTTGAATAAAATAAATCCAAATTTTTCTAGTTGCATCATCAATAAATGTAACATAATAGCGAGAGCCACCGAGAGATGATACCTGAGCAGGTCCCCATACATCTGTATGCACAAGCTCCAATTTTTCGCTCTTCTTTTCTTTCCCAAATCTGAGAAATCTGACTCTCTTTTGTTTTCCATAAATGCAATTTTCACAGAAATCCAAACCAACATTCTTCAGACCTGGAAACAAATTTCTTGAGTGAAGAATCTTCATCCCCTTCTCACTCATGTGTCCGAGCCTATGATGCCATAATGTTGCATCTCGTGCTCCTTCGAAGTTAAAGCATTATCATAGTTAGAAATACCATTGCATAAATACAATGTAGCAACCTTTTTGAATTTTTCTATTACCAGGGCTCCTTTGGTGACCTTTCAAGTTTTATCTGTGAAAGTTGTCACACAACCTTCATCGCCTAACTGCCCTGTTGAAATCAGATTTTTCTTTAGATCTAGAAAATGCCTTACCTACTTTAATAACCATTGGTTTCCATTCTGCTGTTTTAAAAGAACTTTACCCATTCCAACAATTTTATAGGGTTTATCATCACCCAAACGGACTTGTCCAAAATCTCCTTTAACATAGTCATGAAAATATTTCTTATCAGGTGTGGCATGGAATGAGGCCCCTGAATCTACTACCCAGGAATCAGTAACATTTTCGAAAGAAAGAATCAAAGCATCTTGTAACACATCACCTATCACATTTGTTTCATGATTGTTTTCTTGTTGCGCGTCTCCTTCTTTTCCCTTCTGAGATCTACAGTCTTTCTTTAGGTGTCCTTTCTTTCCTCATTTCCAGCACACTATCCCTGATCTGGACTTGGATCTGCCTTTTCTTGATTTACTGCGATATCCTGAGCTCTTTCCTCTTCCATTCTCCTTCCCCTAGACTCTGCACTCAAAGCATTACCCGATGTCTCACCGGAGCTTTTCCGTCGCATTTCCTCGCTAAGGATAGCACCGAAAACATCATCAAACTTTAAAGTACTAGATCCAGAGACAGAGTTACTAATGGCCATTACTAAACCATTCCAACTCTCTGACAATGAGCACAAGAATAACAGAGCTCTAACTTCATCATCAAAGTTTACCCCTACAGAACTTAACTGACTGGTAACTGTATTAAAATCATTTAAATGGTTTGCAACAGATCCACCTTCTGACATCTTCATATTAAATAGTCGTTTCATAAGAAATACCTTGTTTGAGGCCGAGGGTTTTTCATATAGTTTCGCCAACGTCTGCATCAAACCCTTTTTTGTTGTTTCCTTCGAAATATTGAAGGCGACTGACACCGCAAGGCACAACCGTACTGTTTCGAGTGCCTTTCTATCGAGAATGTTCCATTTTGCGTCTGTCATGGCCGCCGGCTTCTTTCTTTTTCTGTTCAATGGTAGGTACAGATCTTTCTGATACTGATAATCTTCCATCTGCATCTTCCACAACATGAAGTTTTGGCCATTAAATTTCTCAACCCTAAACTTACCATCTTTCACCATTGCTCCCACTCGAACCAGGAACCCTTCATTCCTGCGAGTTTATCAACCAAATATACCTTCAGCTCTTATACCAGTTGTTAGAAAATTATATATTATGGAGCAATGCAACACATAAAATATGTGGAAAATACAAGCACACAAAACACATAAAACCAGAGAGACACAGATATACGTGGTTCACCCAGTTTGGGCTACGTCCACCCCGAACAGCCAGTCCTTGCTTTCTATTATCCAGCAAAATGAAGAGACAAAACCTACAGCAGATCCACTATAATATCATTTGTTCTCTTTCACAGTCTCCCTATCAATTTCCCGCTCAGAGAATACACATATAATACCCAGCCATAATACAATACCCTCATAAAAAGAGAGGGGTTGCCTTTTAGGGCAAAAAAACCTAAACTAAACATAACTTCTACCGTCAAATCATCCGCCTAATGAACGACCCAGATTGACTAGAAATTACTATACTTTTACAAGGCAATTTTACCTCTGTTTTTAGCTTCGGGGGCGCTGCCCCCGAAACCCCCGCCGGGGGACCGCTGGCCCCCGGACCCCCCAGCCGAGGGGTTAGCCCCCCCGAACCCCGCGGGGGGGACAAGTCCCCCCTGCTACAAGGGTGTACAGTTTTCCTGAGGTATACATCCAGCTAAAACAAGGATCTCTGAATTAGGATGAAAATCAGGCTCCACACCCAACAAAGACTAGTGGGAAACCTACTGTGAGAAGAAGGACGAGAGGGAACCTTCTTTGTTCTCGGCCACACACACTTGGAATTTCTTCCTAGATGGCATCAAGGAACAACATTACTTTTTGGGGAGCGATGAGGACAAGTACATCCAATGGACCACGCTACGGTATCCAAGGGATCAAGATGTGCACAAACTGACGAATTTGTTCCATACCCTACGCACATTTGGATATTAAAGATTCAGAAAGACATTTGGTTCTCAAGTACGGCAGATGTTTGCATAGATACATTCAGGATGAAATGGAGTTCCTCGACATTACCTCACTTGGCACAGCATATCGCTATGTCGCCAAGATTGAGCATAAATTTAAGCAGAAGAAGTGAGACTTTGGATCCGCAAATTCGAAGCTAGGGAAAGGTGCCCCTGAACCACAAAACAAAGGGAAAAGCCAAAGCGGGGCGACTCAGAACAACACCACAAATCCAAAGACAGACACGGGGAAGTGGTGTGAATTTCATAACAGCATCACTCACAGCACAAACGAGTGTCAGGCCAAACAGTCGTTGGTGGCCGAACTGAAGGCACCCAAATCAGATGCATGTTCTGATCCTAAGTCAGATCCAGACAAGGGAGATGACAAAGGGAAGCAGATCATTGATGTGGATCCCAGTGCCATTGTTGCCACCACCAAGCTCTAGAGGGAGGATCCCAAGGATCCAGAGGAGGGGGAGTGCCTCTTCCATTCATAGATGTGGGTGAAGGGTTCTCCACTCCAATTCCTTGTCGATAGCGGAAGCCAAAAGAACTTCATTTCAGCAGAGGTCATGAAGCGGCTTGGCCTACTTACCATAGCACACCCGCAGCCATATACCATTGGGTGGATTCACCAAGGAAGAGATCTATGCGTCCACCGACAGTGTCGACTTTCGTACAGCATCAAGCCATTCATGGATGAGGTATTGTGTAATGTTGCTCCTCTTGATGTGTCAGATGTATTATTGGGCCAACCATACTTGTGGAAGCAACATGTTGTGTATGATTCTAGGCCTTGTTCTGTTTTTATTACTTTGGGAAATAAATTGTACAGGATATCGGAGTTAGTACCGCCTCCCGCCATCTCTTTGACCACTGCAAAATAACGCAGTAATATTTTTTCCCAAACCAGGAAATTTATTTTCATTACAATTCGCCCACAGGGCAAGAAGAAGATTGTGGCCACAGCCTCGATACAGGGCTCCCTTGCACAACAGCAACATATGGAAAAATTCGTGGAGGAATACAAGGACATTTTCTCCTCACCCACAAAGGTTCCTCTACACTGTCAGGTCAAGCACTCCATTGACCCCAGGCGCGCCGCCCCTAATGTTGTCATACCTCATGCGACCACACAAACAGAATCCACACATGTACTGTCTGAGGTTGATAAAGCAACCAAATTTATTGAACGCATCCATCATGCCCGCCAGCAGGTCCACAACATCTTCAACAAATCCAATACCAAGTTCAGCAGAATTTGCCTCATCTCATGGAGGAACTCAACGCAATGGGGACCATGACTTCCTAAGGGGGGAGGAATAATCCAAGTGGATATTGGTGGCCACCCACCTATTCCATTTGGACCCCCACCGTCGATTCTTTCGGTTTTTCAGTTTCAGCACATATTACTATTTTTAGCAATTTTTCGGGTCCTGTACTTCTGGAGCCGTTTTGAGGCCCTAAACGATGTTTTTTTGGAAAACTAGGAGAAACGTGGAAGTTTTTTCTATGTTTCTCACGTAAAAAGTTGTATTTCTTGGATAGATCTTTCTAACGAGGTATTAAGCGCGTCAAATGGAGATCATATGCCAAAGTTACGTCCCCGGGAAGTTGATACACCAATTTACCCAAATGGGGCCCATAGTTTTGGCGCTTCATCTCCTAGGGTTAGGTTTTTTGATGTTTAGGGTTTTCCATTGTTTCTCAACAATAAATAGTCCTTTGAGCCTCTTTGTAACATAGTTCATAGGCCTGTAGCCGCCACATCTCTTCTCAGAGATAAGACTACCAATGCCCTAGATAGTTTATTTCCATTTTGTCTGTAAGCATATTTTTGTTATATGATATTAATTAAATGAAGTTTTATTTCCATTGCATCTCTGTGTTTTTGTTTATTTCTATATATTATTGCGTTTCTGCATAAATCTGGATCAATCACACTCCAATTTGAAAGACTGCATGAAACTCGGGAGTGCCAATACTGGGAAACTACTCATCACCTCCTTGAGGCAATCAAAGTTGCCTAAGCTCCATCTGTCAATGCAAAATTCCCCTTCTTGGTCACATCTGTGACAGGTGATGCCAACTATGAGAAGCCCTTAACAAACTTCCTGTAATAAATGCAAATTCCCAAAAGCCCCTTCAAGGCTATCACATCTCTAGGTACTAGCCAATCCCAAATGGCCCTAATCTTCTCCTCATGCACCTTGACCCCATCTGTGCCAATAATATGTCCCAAGTAAAGCATATATGTTAGCCAAAATTCACACTTGGACAACTTGGCGTATAAATGTTGCTCCCCTAAAATGCGGAACATCGTCTCTAAGTGTTGGAGGTAGTCCTCCCACGTCCTGTTGTAGATCAAGATGTCATCAAAGAAAATCAGCACAAATCTCCTCATTTTTCCCCTAAACACATGGTTCATGCAAGACTGGAAAGTGGTAAGGGCGTTGGTCAACCCAAAAGGCATGACCGGGAACTCGAAATTCCCATAATGACACCTGAAAGTTGTCTTTTGAATGTCCTAATCCCTCACCTGGATTTGATGATACCCTGGCCACAAATCTATCTTAGAGAAAAACTTAGCTCCTCTAAGCTCATCCATCAACTTATCAATACGTGGTATGGGATATCGATTCTTCAACGTCCTCCTTTTGAGTGCCCTATAATAAATGCGCATATGCAGAGTCTCATCCTTCTTCTTCACCAACACCACTGAAGAAGCGATAAGAGGAAATCACACATACCCTCCACTCTACTGGAGGATGTGACTTGTACGAGGGATTTGCAGGGGACCATCCATAAGACCCAGTCACCTTTTCCATCACCTAAGACCCAAGTGACCTCCTCCAATAGAGTGGAGGGTATGTGTGATTTCACCTTTTCCATCTTCTTCACTCATAAGACCCAGTCACCTTTTCCATGGTAGGGAGTTTGTGATGGAAAAGGTGACTGGATCCTTCTTTCTGATGGTAGGGAGTTTGTGATGGAAAATGTGACTGGGTCTTATGGATGTTCCCCTGCAAATCCCTCGTACAAGTCACATCCTCCAGTAGAGTGGAGGGTATGTGTGATTTCACCAGTCCACGCAATGGCTCCATCAACCCCTCTACAAATGTGTACACCCTCCTAGCATCTGAAAAATAAGGAACCATGACTAAAACTTGTAGGAACTCTGAAATATAATGCTTTGGATTTCCTATCTGCCTGAGTTGGGTCAGCGCCCTAAAGTGAGCTTCCAGATCCCTCCGATCAAAACACTCCATTACTCTCCGTGTGAAATCCTCATAGGCAATCACGTTGGCATGCTCCAAAGTAGACAAGCCATGAAACCACCAGTCGTGTGCCTCTCCCTCCAAATGCAAAGTGATCATTTTGATGGCCTCCATCTTTGTCATCTTGTTGAGCTGGAAATATATGTCAAACTTCTCCACCCAAGCATGAGATGTGCACTTGGTAGTGCCGTCATAGGTGGGGAAGGGCATCCTCCCAATGGTACACTGCGATTCGAAGCTCTACATGCCCTGGCCCCCATAGCTCCTTCCCTTCTATTTTTTATTGAGCTAGCAATAATCTATGAAAGTTAGTGTTGCTTTGAAATCCTCTCCCATGGATTGCCATACTCTGAAATAATGTCCCTCATTAGCTCCTACTTGTTCCTTTGGTGTTAAGGGTAGGAAAGAAGGCAGCGTATCTCTAATAGGCCCACTAGAGGATGGTGGTTGTGCAATCTATGAATGGTGGTCATATTGTTGAGAGGATCTAGAAGTCTCCCCAAACAGAAAATCTCGATGAGTGCTCTGCTCTTGGTTCTGCATCTTGATATCACTTAGCATCTCCCTCTACCCCTTTGCAAAATCACTCAGGGATTTTAAGATATTGTCAAAGACCATCTCTTCCTTTCCCTTGGACTCTCCCATATCCTCTACTATCACCTCCTTACCATGGTCCTCAATGTCTGGAGTGATCTCCAACTCCCTCTCTTTTCTCTGATACATTTTCCTTCTGTAAGTAATATGCTGTCTATCTTCCTCTCTCATATGAGAGTCCTCCCACAGTTGAGCCAAGATCTAAGCTCTTATACCACTGTAATGTTCTGAAATAGGAAAAATTGTGACATTCTAGAAAATAACAATTTTGCACCACATAAATTTTTTAAAAATGTAGTAAACACCCAGAACAAACATAAATATGAAATCAGTTGAGCCATTTTATTATAGAATGGAACAAGAGTACAAATATATGGAAGAAATGCACCTGGGCTTGCCTTTTTTGTAAGTGGGGCAAAACCTAGGTGAAACAATAATAACCCAAAAATTGTCCAACTTATGCTCTACGTTGTCCACCATTTTTTCACTGGATGCTACGAAGAAATTGTTGAAAACCCCACCTTCGATGCTCAGAAAATTCTACAAATTACTCCTAGGATCTTCAAGCCAACCCAACCAAAACCCAAAAATGGTTTGGCTTGATCATTACCCTCCAAAATCGACCCCCAAAGGCCCTACGCACTCTAGTCACTGTCGTAGCACGCAATCTTCCCAAACACCAGCAAAAATACTCCACAACACTCCTAAATTGCAGTAATCAACTCCACTAATACTTCTCTTATTTCTCCTGGCAAGCAACAGCCCCAATAGCTGAGACTCTATCTCCCACGTGTGCCCAGCTTCTCTCCTCTGCATTGGCCCAAAGACTACAAACTAATTCCTGAATATTGTTGCGACTTCCAGCCCTCAAACTCACCCAATAGACAACAAACCTACTGAGCCTTCTTCTCCAAACTCCTCTCGGCAATAGACCTCCGAAACAATGTTATAATGGCCACACAATAACCACTACTGCGTCCTCTAGAAATACGTACTGATGGGGAAAACTGAATGCAAATGCTGGAAGTCTCTCTATGAAACTCCCTTGGATGACAATGGATGAACCTCACTAGGGTGGCACTCGAAGTCCCCCGAAGAAAGGGTGAATTCTCCGTTTGGAAAACTCTTGCTAAATAGAAAGTGACTCGGCTAAATAGCTCAAGCAACAAAGACAAAATCGATAAGCCAAGAATGCCAAATGAAGTGAGCTTCCTTCCTTTTATAGCTTTCGTGGAGCCTTTCTTCCCGCCTTTTCTTCCTTTGTGGGTCCCCCACAAAGCCAACAATTTCCCACTCATGTGTTTTGAACTAGTTACTTGGGGAGTGTGTATTTCATTTGTGGGTGATCCCCACATGTCACTAACAAAACAACATAAAGTAAAATTAACGTGATTCTAACTCCTAAGTCTTCTAATAAAAATCAAATGGCCCCGACTTCACCAAAATTGGCCCCCAAAATGTAGAAATAAATCATGTTTATCAAATAACTTCTTATGACTTATAAAAAATTCAACCCCTAACAATTTTACTTAATGACTAGTTTAAGGTGTCGAGCTCCTCCCATCATGCATCCAATTACAATCAATAACTCTAACTTAACCTTGACTTTGACTTAATTAACTTTAACTATTTATTCACTTACAATACAAGCTACTTAAATCTTAATATTTAACCTTATCTTATACCTTCCATACACACATGTTATATTAATTAGTCTCTATATTAATTTAGAGACTAATGTCCTCAACTCTTTTAATTTACTCACCATTCACTTTGAAAAAAGTCGTTAAAACCCACTAATGATGTCTCCAGTTATTCTTTCTCATGACTACTAAGTCTCTCTTTAAATTTTCATTAAAAAAAATATGAAATCACTTTATATAAGTGAATCAAGAAATAGTATTTTTAACTTCAAGTCTATTATGTCTCCACTTATTCTTTCTCATGACTCTACTAAGTCTCTCTTTAAATTTTCATTAAAAAAAATATGAAATCACTTTATATAAGTGAATCAAGAAATAGTATTTTTAACTTCAAGTCTATTATGTCTCCACTTATTCTTTCTCATGACTCTACTAAGTCTCTCTTTAAATATTCATAAAAAATTATTAATTCACTTGATAAAAAGTGAATCAATACTTGATATTTTTAACTTCAATTCTATTAACTTCGTAAGGGTGCCGAAAGAATGAAGCTGGTGTGCCTTCTATTTATTTTTTTGCTTCCGGTCGTTTCAGAACTTAATTGATTTGAAGAGCCAATCAAGATGAGGAGTAGCCGATTTACTATTTACATTTACCTTCTGACAAGTAGACAACTTCCTGCACTATATTCAAATGTGAGAATCCGGTGGACGAAAACGTGAAGTACGAGCTCCTGGACCGTTGCAATTCGAAGTTCTTAAAGTAGCGGACTTGAAAGCAGATGAAGACGAAGCAAGGATATACAACAGTTCTGATTTCAGGATCACCAAGGAAAGCAACTGAAAAGACATATATTTTCCTGCTGAGAGATAATTGTGCCTGGGTGTGATGGGACCATGTAAGCTGTGCAGTAACAGTGGACATGTGATGGGACCATGTAACCTGTGCAGTAACCTTGTGACTGGAAGATAACATGGTTTTCGGTGATCCTTTTTCCAAGTTTTGAGGTCAATGGCTTGGTTAAACTAAAATTGCTATACTGGGGCAGACATGAATCTCAACTGTCATAATGGAAAATATCTATTTATAATCTATAGTTAAAAATGCTGTGATACCAATTAAAGGGAAATAATAAAAATAAAAACTTAAATGCCATAGAGACAAAAACATAAGATACAAGTGGAAAAGGCATTAATCCTGAATTGTATTGTATTCTAAATAATAATGATTATAAATATATCAAGATTATGTTTCAAGATAGTTAGTCTATTTTGGACACAATCATTTTGGTTGATTGAATATTTCTAACACCACATTAATCTAAGAGGCTGAGGCTAATTAGTTGGAGAAAATCTCTCCACCAACTAGATTTCAACAAACTCCCAAGTATTAACCAATGTTCCATCAAGACTCTGGTGCGGAGAGACGCAGGTGCAGGGAGACGCACAAGAAGACGTTTGGGAGTACCTTGAAATTTTAGGGAAATTTCGGGGGTGCGGGGAGTCGTTAGGGTATATAATTTTTAATTATATATATATATATATAAAATTCAAGTTCATATTCATTGTTAAATAATAGTATTTACTTTGATCATTAATCATGTTGTTGCATTTGTCACAGCCAGTACCACATTTGTAGAGCCAACCTCCTTTATAGCATCATGAAGAAGCTCAAATTGCAACGCTGCAACTTTGCGCTTTCCAGAACAATCAATAGCTCTAAGAAAGAAAGGCCCCTCTTGGCAAGTAACTATGATGTTGATAAGTGGACGTTTGACAATGTCTGTGCACCAATCCATAACAATAGAACAACCTTCCCTCACCCATGTCTGCCTCAGTTTTTCCTTTTGCACATTAATATTGCCCACTTGCCTTTCTAATATCACTGTCCTCAACTTATGTTCACCTGGGGGCACATATGAGGGTCCTGCTGCTGCAATTTTTTTGACCATCTCTTTGTAGTAAGGAGAACAACTAACATGGAAAGGAATGTCATTGGAAAAAAAGAAATTTTCCAATGGCATCATCTGTATCATCATGGTTCAACTTACCATACATCCTTGCAAGAGTTGGTCCCACTGCACAAGAACGGGAACCCTGAGTCCCAACAGGAGATGGTGGAGGCATATTTTTCCTATCTTTTAAATTTCTTTTGGAGCTTGTGGCTTCATCAATATTTTGATGAGCTTCAGCCATGAATTTTCTACTTGCAAAGGTGCCTTTTGCATCTACTGCCATTTGCATCCTCAAGAGCTCTGATTTTTGCAATATGGTTAATTTTGTGCATATGTTAACCCCTTTGCCACCTACACTCAAAAAATGCATCTTGATCTGACTATAACTGCCAACCCAAGAATGACCACAAACATTGCATTTCCAACAGCGTGTCCCACCTCTTTGTTTCCCTGGTTTTGGGAGTTAGCCATTTTTCTAGCATATAACAAAAGAAGTTTGCTTGGATTAAATGTCCCATTTGCATATTTTGCCCATGCCCTTGATGGGGTTGTGGGCGAATCAGTAGCTGGACCACTGCCATGGTAATGGGTTTCATTAATTGCAGATCCAAATGAACCTTCTATTTGAGCATTGTATTCATTATCACCGTCAGTGTCACTGTGGCTGCTCATGCTGTCGTGATCAGTGATTTTACGGTTGTTGCTTGTTGTGTTTTAATTTATTTGCAAATTTTTTTAATTTTTCTGCCCTACATGAAAGGTTTTATAAAAAAATAAATTTTAAAAATTTTAATTTAATGGAAAATTTCAAAATATAAATTCTGATTTTAAATTTTAAATGTAGTCTTAAACTACTGATAAATCATAATTGTCAATTTTCAAATGATAAAAGTTAAAACATGAAAATAGTAAAATACCTGGCGGAGGGATAGCAGAGAGCAGGTGAGCGGAGGGCGGACGACGATTGTCTGCGGCTGCGGCTGCGACTGCAACTACTCTAACGGCACCGGAGGCGGAGGGATGGCGGACGGCAGGTAGAGGGTGGACGGCAGGCGGAGGGCGGAGGGCGGATGCGGCTGTCTGCAACTGGAGCCTGCAACTGCTCTAACGACAGCAGAGGGTTGTCTACAGCTACGGTTGTGACTGTTCTAACCACTGCGGCTGCTCTAACAGCAGAGGGCGGAGGGAAGCCGGCTATTCTCTGTGGGCACGACGGCGAGCAATGGTGGTCAGGCACAACGTTGATCGATGGGTGAACAATGGGACGTTGGTCGATAATTTAAGTTTTAATTTTTTAGGTTTTAGGTTTGACTTTGTTTTATTTTATTTTTTGATTTTTTTTATACACATGATTTCATTTTTTTTCATACTAAGCTTTATTAGACAAAGTCAGGGGTGTACGACTCCCCTCAAAAGGGGATGCCCAAGAGCACTTTTTTTGGGGAGTCGTGACTCCCACACTGGATAAACGCACCCCCTTGCGTCTCCCCGAGACTCCCTAAAAGGGTGCGTGGAGAAACGCACCCCCAAGAGACTCTCTGTCCCGAGTGCGAGGGGTGCAAGGGGTGCATGCACCCGACCCTGGGGGACGCGACCTCGTGGAACACTGGTAGTAACATACATCAATCTAAGAGGCTAATTAGTTGGAGAAAATCTCTCAACCAACTAGACTTCATCAAACTCCCAAGTATTAGGCACTGACTCATTCTAGATATTTTCCAAGCTTAATAATGTAATATTGGGACTTATTGATTGTTTTATATGAGGATAAGGCTAACAATATTATAAATGAAATTTTGAGAAAAATGTGTCTTCACAAATTAAATTATTGTTAATTTTGTACACATGTTTATTTCCATTGATATATTTGGATTTAAACAATATATTTATATCTTATAGATGTTTATCTTTTAAAACAATTAAATTTTATTAAATAAATTCTTCAAGTTTAAAAAAATCAAATATGGTTGATTATGCCAACTAAAAATATTTAAATTTGGTAAATTTAAATAATTTACCATTAATTGTAAATTTATGGAAAGATGATGACCATTTGTTTCCTTTTTTTTCTTTTTTGCTTTGCCAACATTTTTTATAAGATTATATTATGAATAATTTTTAAATCAATAAAGTACCCACAACTGAATTGGTTTAGCACCACTATTATGAATGCAATCGAGACACCATAATTTTTCTCTAGAGGTATCAATACAAGTGCAATTATGATCCTATGAAGAAAATTTAATGGAAATTGTTTTATATGTTCGAGTAAGCATTGTATCAAAGGGTATAAGAAGATGTTACTAATGACATTAAGATGCCTAAATCATGGATGGTTATGTAAATTCAATTTTGGTAGTTTTAGTTGTCGCAATTTGAGATGCTTTTTTGACTCTCAACAATGGATGTTTATGTGGATGTATATAGCCACATTCATAGATATTTCTTATATTGTTATTGATCAAAACAGAGACAACATGGATGTTTTTATGGTGGGTTTATGTGGGATGTATATAGCCACATTCGTAGATATTTCTTATATTGTTATTGATTATAATAGAGACAACATGGATGTTTCTATGGTGGCAATTGTAGATTTTTTTTTGGTTGTAAAAAGGATACTTTTCAAGCAAATTACTAACCATATTGTCATCCAAATCAAAGAAGTGCAGAAATATGAAATATTTAAAAATTACCAACCATATTGTCATCGAAATCAAAGAAGTGCAAAAATATGAAATATTTAAAAATTATCTATTTAGTCGAAAACTTGAGTGGTATGTTCTATAAAATATAGTATATAAAATTCACACTTATACAATACGTTGAAATGATCTAAAATATTGTAATATATAAAATTCACACTTATACAGGGCTTTGAAATGATCCAAAATATTGTAGTATATAAAATTCACACTTATACAACACTTTGAAATGATCTAAAATATTGTAGTATATAAAATTCACACTTATACAACACTTCGAAATTATCGTAGAGCTAATGAAAATGGATATCCTACCTTTAAGGTTCTCATTTGTCTTACATTTGGGGAATAAACCAATGTTAATATAGAGATAAGTAAATTATATTTATTAGATTTCTCTTGGAATATCCTTAAATAGAGAAAACTTTCTTATTAGACCATAGACTTGTCCTTTCTAACTTTTCCCACACCATTTTATGGAGGAAAAATTTCATGTAAAATGAGGGTTTTCATCCAAATTACCATGCAGAATACCATCCAAACGAGAAAAGTGCAAAAAAATATGAGATATTTGAAAATTAACTACTCAGATGGAACCTTGAATGGTATGTTATCTACAACATTGTAGTATACAAAATTCACACTTATACAACACTTTGAAATGATCTTTAGAGCTAACGTTACATGAAGACTCATCTCCAATCTTCAAAGATGTCATTTTCACTTTGAAATGATCTTAGAGCTAATGTTACATGAAGTCTAATCTCAAATCTTCAAAGATGTCATTTTCCTACACTTGCCGAATAAACCAATGTTAATATAAAGACGTGTGATCCATATTTATTAAGTTTCTCAGTAGTGTTTATTTTTCCAAGTAGGTCAACTTGGAAATAATTGAGTAGACATAGTGTTGTGTTTCCAAGTAGGTAGATCCTTGTGAGATCCCCGTAATAATGAATGATCTTTTCTAATAAGCATTTGATCCGTGACAAGAAATCTCTCTATTTTCAAACATTTCAAACATTCTATCTAGATCACTTCTTTCTTTCTTTTTTTCTTTTTTTTCTTTTTTTCTAAAAATTGGAAACACTAGGTCTACTTCTCACCTTCCTCCAAATAAAATTGAGACCACTTATTATGTTTTCTCCTTTTAGTTCAAGGCATATAATTCCAACCACTTCTTATACTTTCGCCTTTCAATTTAAGGCATATAAATATATAAGTCTCGCTTTCGCCTTTAGCACATGAAACCAACAAGATCATTCCCCTCATGATTTTGAGGTGATCCTTAAGTAGAGACTCATTTTTGTCTCTATTTTGTGCCCTTTAAAGGGCACTCTTTGATTTTACCTTTTAAAGAAACTCTCCATTGTCTTCCACATCTTCAAAGGGGATGAGGCATGGATTACTTGGTCCTCAATGTTGTTCTACCACCCTTTAAGCTTTAAATGGAGACCTTACAATTGAGGTTCAAATTTGTTCTACCACCCTTTAAGCTTTAAATGGAGACCTTACAATTGAGGTTCAAATTTAAAGGGAGAGAAGCACCCCAATCCACCAAGGACGGATTGTTGTAAAAACAAAATAAAGATACAAAAATCAACATCACTAGAATGACCATAAATGGTGGTCTTGATTTTCTCAATGAGAGCCCAAAAGACTTTATCTAACCTTACATTTTTATAAAATGCTCCCTTCCCCTAATATTATACATTTGGTGGCCTTTCCAATCAACTTTACTAACCCAAATAACTAAATAAAATGGAGAGATGAACACAATCTTGATGAGATAATCTTCTTGTCTTGATTCTATTAGAGACTCATATTAAAATGCACAGGTACACCAACCTTTGGTTGTATGTATTTAAATTGTCAAAGCTTCCTTAGGGCTCATCCCAAAACAGCAATGTGTCACTTTTATCTACGAAAGCAAACATTGTAGCAAGAAATATAAAGAGTGCTAGGCCTTGTAGCATCCTTGCCTAACATTTCTCCACTCACAAAATGGACAAAATGGTAAAAGGATTCCATCTTTTTTCCACTATATATTATGTATAAGAAATTTGTGCATTGTCGATTGACAACTAAGTTATGAAAAGTTTTACCACTTTTGGGAAAAAAATATAAGAAATTTCCTCATCAACTAACATCCATGAAACGCATGAGATAGATAAAGCAAATATACTCAAATGTCATCAAAGAGGTAATGATTCTCCTACCTTACAAGATGTCATCATTCTCTTTGTGGGAAAGATTAAGAAGAGACCTTGACAAAGGCAAAATGGATCCAAATTGTTTAAATCCACAAAAGCCACAAGATGCAAAGAGTCTAACAAGGATATGAAGGAAACCCCTAAACAGACTTGCCAAGGAGAGCAATAAAACCTCCTCCAATGCTAGAGGATAGAGAAAGAATAAAGGAAAAAAATTGTTATCATCAAATAGACTGATTACATATGAAACCCATGAGTAAATGTTGCCTTGTGATGGGAAAATGCAGAACAAAAATTACAGTGGGCAATGCAAAGTTATAGTAAAAATAAGTGTAGAAGAGAAAAACCATCCCCTAAAATAAGGGAATTTGAGGCTTGGCTTTCTGCAATATCTCTGGTTTCATTCCATAATGCCAGAAACATTAGAACTTTGACACTAGTAGCATGCAAAACACATCTCTTCCTCTTATATGACAAAATATTCATATTATTATTTTACCCTACACAGCTTGATCAAACAACACTCTTGTATGCAAAACACATCTCTCTTCCTCTTATACGACAAAATAGTCATATTATTATTTTACCCTACACAAAGCTTGATCAAACAACAACACTCTTATTTAACAATCTTGTATGAGACCAGAAATATATCATTATTGTACTCTGCATGAAGGTTGATTAACAATAAACTGAGAGAATATAAAATAATAAAATTAACAGATTCCTATTAAATTGCTTTACGGTTTGAGATTTTGTTTGGTAAACCATAGAATTGTTCCCAGTAAACTTGAAAGAAAATAAAATAATAAAATCAACAAATTCCCATTAAATTGCTTTATGGTTTGAGATTTTGTTTGGTAAACCGTAGGATTGTTCCCAGTAAACTTGAAGCAAAGGTATAAAACTTTATAGAGCCAACTACATAAAACCACTCACCTTCACATATTTAGTCTACTACAAGATCGAGAATAGCTACCAATGCTTATTTTGGACTCGTAAGGGACAACGTATTGGATGGAGCTAATTGCAAATCAAAACTTTTTGCTTTAATATATTGAACTCATAAGGAGCAAAACGTACTGGATGGAGCTAACTTTTTGGCAACTTTACTTTTTTCCTCAACTTTTGATTATTTTTTGCACAGTTTTACAAAGAAATCTTCATTCTTGAAAAAAACATCCACGTGGAGATCTCGTACTCAACTTGTCAACTCTTTTTGGAACATTGAAGCCCATGGTACCGTGACTCAATGTTTGAAGTTGCCATGATAAATGAATCTAATGATGACCAAGCTGCCTAAACACCATCTCAAGAGTAACTTCGATTAGGAACATTTATGCCCTGACCCTGGATGTTAAGAGTGCAACGATAATTTGTTTTAAACAAATCATCAATGATACCAAAATCAGCTGTCCAGCAAAATACGAACTAGCACTAACATTAGGTTAGTGGTATCTTACGTTATGCTGACTTGGATGTATGTCACTTTCAAAAAGGAAAATAATTTACAACTTGCATCATCAAGAAAAATGAAGAATTATCTCATATTTCTCAAATATTTCAATATCGAATACGATATTATGTAAAACCAAACAAAGAAAACACTGACGCTTACTAAAAGTGATTTTGCATTAACCAAATTGCATACCTGCAAAGAAAGCCATGAGTTACAAACTCCAATAGTTTTATTTACAATTGATCCAACATTTTAATGTTGTAGAGAAGCCGAAATGCAGAGCATAAATGAAGCATCTAAAACAACAATATAAGAAGCATTTTTCTACATATGTAGGATTGTCTCAATGTCCGAGATGACTTGGAAAGGGCAGGTCCAGAAGTAGCTATATATACATTAACACAACCCAAACGTAAGGTTCTGAAATAATGGGTTTTCAAATAGTGGTTTTCCTTGTAAGCCAAATGGGCTCTAGTTTGAGAAGACGAACAATGACTAATTGGAAACAGATAGGTGATTACTCATCATAACAGCAACCAAACTAATTGCTTTCTTAATTAAGCTTCAGAACTAGATTCAACATTTATTGAAAGTTCATTTACTAGGGGGATATCAAAGGCAGTAAATTATTCTCAAGCAAATAGAAATGACACACCAAGTATTCGTCTTTTTATCAGAATAACCCTTCTTTTGGCAGGAGGGGGGTCAATATCCTGGGTCCTGTTAATCTGGATATTCCTGGGTCATGTCAATCTGGAGATTCCCAAGTAGTTCAGGGTGCAAGCACCAAAATGCTGGGAATCAAACGTAACCCGGTTCAGGTGAACCATCCATCCTTTTTTAAAAGGAATCTACCCATAGTATGGCAGAAGTGCAGTTAGATCTCCTGGGTCATGTTGCTCTGGGGATTCCCAAAGTAGTAGATGGCTGCAAGCACCAAAATGATAGGAATCGAACCTATGCCAGTTCGGGAGATTCCCAGGTAGTTGAGGGTGCAAGCACAAAATAGCTAGGAATAAGGTGAACCAAAGTATCCTTTTTTTAAAGGAATCTACCCATATATTTTGGAAGATGTGGGGTCTATCTCCTGGGTCATGTTTCTCTGGGGATTCCCTAATAGAAGGCTAGGAAACGAACCTAAGCCAATTCGGGTGAGCTCCCACTAGTTTACCACTGAAGCACAACAGCCAAATCAATGCCCACATCAAGTATCCTAACTAACAATTTGTTTTTTTAGTAGAATCAAATACACCAATCCTTTTAACTTTTTGTAATGCAATTGCTCCGCAACTTAAAAGCCTCTCAAAAGTTATCAACCAACTCCGAAACGGAGTTTCGACAAGTCATCAATATTGACTTCCGTTCTGAAAATTGCCATGAAAACTAAATGCTAAAAAGTTCAGACAAGTCGTTGGTATTGACTTCAGTCTGAAAATTGCCATATAAACTAAAAGCTAAATACATTTTATTAGATTCTTTCAACATAGCATTACGCCCAAAATAAGAGACAATTTAAAGAAAAAATGATGGTCAACTCCTTCCAGGTAATACTAGCCAATATGTTAATTCATATAGTCTGACACTGTTGAGGCAGTTCCATCTGACTAAGAAAAACGAGGTTTAGATCAACAAGAACATGAAACCCAACTAGTTGTCAAAACCACAAGACCACATGAGATCTTACTGCTTAATTTGTGCCAAAACACCACATAAAATTGAAGATGTTGAACACAACACTCTGCCCACCTGAATACCAGAGATTTGGCAAAGTTGAACAGCACGCTTGAAATTAACATCCTTTCAACTCTTTTACAAGAAATGTTACTAGAACTTCTGTAGAACACTAATATCTTAATCAAATTACACATGTCAAAAAGTTACAGCTGTTTTCAAGTGAGCCCCCCCATAACATGCTGGCAGAAGAAACTCACATTGATTCAAAGTTCAAACAGTGTAGGCCTGCTGAATTGTGTCTATATCCAAGCCCTTCAGCCTTACAACAGATTCTACGTGTCCTTTCAAAGTATGTAGCTCTCTCAACCTGGAAAAGAGAGAATAAATCAATTAGGAAGAACGAACTTTTATTAACTCACATAGAAATATAAACACCAATCGGTTGAGAGTCACAAAATTGAGAGAAAACAGAATAGACCCTTTACCATCAAAATGGTAAAGCTTTGTGAAAAGGGAAACAAAATAAGTGCAACAGATAGCAAAGTCAAACCTTGCAATCTCAGCACGTCTCTTAGCCTCCTCCGCCATTTGATTGAGGTCAGTAATGTTGCCCCTTTCACTGAACAGTTTTTTGTCTGTTGTATGCAAACCATGAAGTGTCCTTTGAGCATGTGCCCATTTAAGTTCACGGGCCTCTTTCCCAAAGTCCTTTTGCCTTGTAAATGCCGTCTGAAATAGATCGTCCAATGTAGCTATAAGAACTCTACTCTTAAATAAATGACATTCAGCCTAAATTAAAAATGTTCATGATAGCAATCACATATATCCACGACCCTTGGACACTGACATAACACATCAGTGTACCATCACTATCAGATATCCAAAAATATTACCTCAAGATCAAAACTTTCCCCTCCGATTCTAGCATTTTCCTATATACTCTTTATGCATAACAGTGTTTTAAAGCAGATGCCTAATTGAAGCATTAAATCAACAGATTATTCAAAGCATTTATAAATTTAATAACATACCCTTTGCTCAATAACAAGATCCCAAGCCTTCCCACTCAGAGCATATCGAATGAGGAATTTTATTATATCAAGAGGGAAGTAAAAGATGATATTATAAAGCCACACTACACCGGCCCAGCCCCAGCCCATGCCCTCTATTGCAGCAAATCCCCAGTTTGCATAAACTGCAATTAGTGTCGCAATCTGTGAAGGGCATCAATAAAACAAAGTTTTAGATTTAGAGACGTAAACTAGCACATAACTTCCAAGCTATCCAAGTCACACCAAAAAAATCAGTACAGGACGCACCAGTTGTGCAACACAAAAAGCAAATACAAGCAAGAGACCAGGCCGCTCCAGAAAAGACCAGCTTCGGGAACGAGTCACAAATATAAGTGCCTGACTAACGGTACTAACTTGCAGGTAAACTGCAGCACTCAGTTTTCTTATATCATCTTGGTCTTTTTTCTGAAGACTTGCAACACCAAATGTTCTCTGCAAAAGAAAGATCAAAATACTTTGAGCTTCTTGAGCAACCTAGTCAATAAAAACTATACAAACCAGTGACACATACAGTTTCTACATGAAGAAAATTTGGAAAGTTTACAGATTGATATTTCTTGGAAAATTCTGAAATTAATGACACTCTTAAAAATTCTAAATCTCAGCAAATTAAGTATCTACCGGGAAGAAATCTGTCTTGTAAGCAGCCCAGAAAAATATAACAGTCATCAATGCTAGGTAACTGCCAATAATGACCCCAGTGGCAAAAATCTCTGCTAGTTTCCAGCTATCTGGTAAAGGTGATGGTTTCACCCTGTCCTTAGAAATGGTCATTATAGTACCTGCAAATTAAAAAAGATGCCAATTACTAACAATATTCAAATCCAGCATCAAAAGTTGTTAATAGCAAACCAAAGATAACAAGGTGCATTAGAAAATTCCATATATAGACTGACCATGAAATAGCAAAAGCAATAAGAGGAACACTAACCATCATTTAATATGGCAATTATAAGTACCATGAACGGTGGGAAGTCAAACTTCCATATCAACGCTAAAAGCATAAAACCTAGCTGCTCACAATAGACAAGTGTCAAGAGTGCATGCATTAGTTCAGTCATCCAATAAGTCACAATGTTTTCTACAAGCAATACACAACAGCTACAAAAAGGGAACATGTAGTCAAAACATCACTGTATTAGCAGATCTAAGCACCTCAGAATCTCTTCTGCTGAATTCCCAATAAGAATATCATGTATGAAATAGCGATACAATCAACAAACACTATAAAAAATTACTTCAAAACTAAGAAACCAGATTCATCCTCCCCCCCCACGTGTCCCGAACCCCGAGTCTCAGACGCAATTCTCGAGGTGCCCGATTCATGGTTCGAGCATGTCCAAACACGAGGGATTCATGGACCTAGAAAATCCAATTCGCCCAAGCAGTGTGTCACAATTTTGGGACACGTGTCCCTATTGAAAAGTATGACACGACTCTTTAAAAGCCCGATTTGGGCCGCTTTCTCTTCATTGTAATGCGTCTCTCTTGCTGTGGGTGTGTGGGAGCGAGTAGCAAAGGGTTTAGGACAGTTTTGGAGGTGATTCAAGCAACCAGTAAGTGCATTTTGCTTTCATCCTCTTGTTGAAAGAGGAATTAGAGCACATATGGGAATTTGTATAGTTTGAAGAAGAGCATGTTTGAGCAGTCCAGGGCAGAGACAATGATGTATGTGCACACCAACCTTCATCTTATTTAAAGGCAGAGGGAGAAGTGGTTGAAGGGAAAGACAAAGATGTGGGATCTGTTTCCTGATGATATTGGTTTGGACAACAGCGTTGAGTTGGCATTGGCCAACTTGGATCTTAATGAGTCAATGCTAGAGCCTGTTTCTTTTGATGATGGTGATACTCTTGAGGGGTCATCCTCCACACTAGCAGATGCAAAGGTTACATTGGATACGAAGGAGGATGCAGAGGAGAGCAGTGGTGACCATGACAGTGATTCTGATTTTGATGATGATCATTGATGAGCTACCTACTACCTTGTAGTTGTTTTGTATTTGCTATTTCTATTTGCGATTAGTGTTTCTAATCAGGAGTCCTCAAGACTCGGTACCTATGTAGCACATTTTGATTTTGATGACTTAATGAGAAAACTGAAGTTTCTTGTCTTTCTCCTATTGGATCATTCATGAATCCATCACAATTGTATTTGTATGCACAATGTTAAAATTTACAACTTACAAATTTACAATGCAGAATCTAGAATCTAGATTGTGCCTGAATTTGTATCATCGTGAGAATTTTTGTAATATGAAATCATTGAAATATCTATTTAGCGTTATATATATATATATATATATATTGTGTCTGAATTTGTATCATCGTGAGAATTTTTGTAATATGAAATCATTGAAATATCTATTTAGCGTTACATGTATATATATTGTGTCTGAATTTGTATCATCGTGAGAATTTTTGTAATATGAAATCATTGAAATATGTGTCCTACGTGTCTTGTTCCGGGGGCTCTACGTGCCCCGTGTCAGAGACTCGAATTTGCATGTCCTGCATGTCCCGTGTCCCCATGTCAGGGGACTTAACTTCAAAGTTGAATACGAATGTGGGTGATCCAATGTCCAATATGACAATTTAGGACTAGTATTGTTTAACAGTTTCTTCATGCTCACATATCTGCATTATTTCACAAAGACCAAAGCCAAGTCATGCAAACTAGCCATCTTGTTAGAAGCAGAAGTTTATGAACCTTGGACACTCGGATTTCATGCATAACCCTTAACTAGAAGAATACAGATGTTCAAGCAAATACATTAACATGAATTCACACATGGTAAACTGAGACACCTTGTGGTAAACTGAGACACCTTGTGGTATTGCTTTATTTCAGAAAACAATTGCTCATATATGTTTTCTTGACAGGTTGCAGAAAAAATAGAAGAAGAGCTTGGATTGAACTGTAGATGCCGACACCTGCCTAAGCAAACAAGGAATGGGAAAGCATGTGATAGTTACCCTAATCAGCAAGTTTTGTGGGAATTATAAACTAGTTGTCATTCATTACCACAAATATATATCTTCATTGGAAATCAAAGTTTTCTATATTCAATCAACCAAACTAGGAATACAAGCAAATAGTAGACAATGACTGAGACTCACTCATCACACCCGTGACACTGCTTTAATCTTCTCAAACTCAAAACCCGAAAAGATGAAGTCTTGTATAAAGATTTGCTACCTTTAACTTCTTCAATTCACTAGATTTTAGTCAAATGACCAATACTCAGCTGACAATTACCCAGTTATTGTTTAAGGGTTAATACCTTGCCTATTGATAACATCTTCAATCCAAGCAATCATGATAACTGATATGATAGTTACCATGTGTCTACACAGCCAATTTCGATCAGTATATGCACACAGCAGTGTTTAATTAATTATCTAGTTCAACAAAACAATTTTTGGACAGACGAGCATGTAGAGCACACATATGTATGTGAGCGTATATGCAGAGATGGTACGTTCAGTGTATCTGCATATGTGTTTGTGGGTATAACTAGCATAGATCCATGTTCATTGTTAATCCAGGATCCATGCAAACCTCTTGATGCTTAACATGTCCAGAGTTATCATGGATCTATCTAGTGTGTGTATGTCTGCACAGGCTAAGTCACCTGGTTTGTGTTCAGGTTCAAATTCAGGGACAGTGAAATTTGAAAATATTCACCATTGCAAAGAACATTATAAAATCACCATTCTGTTCAGGAAAGAAAAGGAAGTAAAGTTTGTTATAACTTCATATTATCAAACAAAACTCAGATACAAATATTTTTTAACTACAAATTTGACCTAAAAATATGTCAAATTAATTATCAAAACTTAAAAATACAGCATCATCATATATTTCAAAAATATGTTATATCCATCTCTCTCTCTCTCTCATATGTGTGTGTGTGCACAGTGCACCATAGTATTCAAAACCAGCTGGATCGAACTACTAACTAGTCAAACCGGCCGAATCATTAGGCTTGGGGGTCAACCTGGCCAATGAACCCAGTTCAGGCCGAGGCAAACCCCAGGTTGATACCAAACCGGTCATAAACCGGCCAGTTTGGCCATAAGCCGGCCAGTTCTGTCATAAACTGGCCAGGTCATTACCAGCATGGTTAGATCTCACATTTGTGGGCAGTCTGGGACAATCAATGGTGGTTCTTCTGGTGGTTTTGGAGGAAACCTGGGGTGATTTTCCTTCCAAAACAGCCCCCCTTGGCCATAAAACCAACCCTCCCCCTTCTAAACCCTAAACCTAAACAAAAAACCTAACTGAACAACAATGTTGGTAAGATAACTCATATCTAAAAGGATGAAAATGAAAGATAAAGGAAATGTCACTTTTACTTTCATCCTTTAACTTAAATTTTTAACATTACCATGAAATGACTCAGGATGTTTGAGAGTGATTTTGAACTCATTGGATTTCATATGGAGAAACTAGAATTTTACATCTCACTCAAAATTCAGCAGACTTAACGGTTTTTGGGATTTCAGGATTTGGGGGATTGCAATGTTTCGATTTGATTATGTCATGTGTGGGGGTATAAGGTTGGCATTTAATCAAGAGAATGAAGCCCTTTAAGTACCTTGATGTTGGTGGCATTGATTGTTGAAATTCATTGATGTTGGTGGTATTGACTGTTGAACTCCTCTACCATGGCCTTAACAAAAATGTACCATTCACTCAAAGGAAAATAACTGGTTAGGCATGCTAAGCTTTTTCTACCATATTATAAGGTTGAGGAGCTGAACCCTTCACTCAAACCAAAATCATTGGTTAGACGTGTCAAACTTTTTCAATTCTACCATATTATAAGGTTGAGCAATCCAAGTTTGAAGTCTTTCAGCTAGATGATGGTTATGTAGCTCTTGTTGATGATCCCATTTCTAGTAGTGATGAATCAATGATGAGTTTGATGAGTAATCATGTTGATCAGTGATTTGTAGTTTTGATGTCTAATCTTGTTGTTGCTACTATTACTACTAAGGTTGTAGAGAAATCTGAGTCCCCAAACTCTGAGCCTAATAATGTTTACGTAGCTCTTGTTGATGATCCCAGGTCAAGTAGTGGTGACAACTTTGATGATGATGAGGAGTGATCATGTTGATCACTGGTATGTAGACTTGTAGTTGACCAATGGGATCATGTTGATCAGTGATTTATAGTTTTGATATCTAATTTTGTTGTTGCTACCATTACTACTAAGGTTAAAGAGAATTCTGAGGACTTTGAGCCAGATGATGTTTATGTAGCTCCTGTTGATGATCCCATGTCAAGTAGTGGTGATGAGTTTAATGATGATGAGGAGTGATTATGTTGATCATTGATATGTAGACTTGCATTTGGCCAATGGCCCCATAGCTTGTAGCATTGTTTTTTACTCTAGATGCCATTTAGAGCCTCATTGATTATGTATTTTGTTGTTGATATGTATTGCACTGTTAAAACCTGGGGATATTTTGCCCTAGGGTTTACTAGGTTTCCAACAAATTCTTCTTTTTATTTCAAATAATGTCCAAATAATTCAAATAATGTCATCTTCAGGAAAGCAACATTGTTTCTCCACAACATAATAAACATTCAAAATACTATAACAAATTCCACATTGCAATATGATCCAAATTCAATAATCTAGTGCAATCCAAGTTCACCGAGACTTAAACTACTTCTATATTTGGACTAAAAACTGAGTTCACCTAATATAATCTGCGATCCTGAAAATTCCTTCTGCAAATATTAACCAAAGAGGATAACGACTCCTTAGATTGATAATCATACTTGTTCTTGACTTTGGCACCCTTCAAGAATTCATCCATACCAACTTCAATGCCTCTGCAACTTCTCCAGGGATTTTTTGTCTATTATAGTCCTTGGACAGACTCTCGTATTGCCTCAGATGACCAACAGAGTTCTATACAGGATACATGAGTTCTCCTATGTAATGCTACCCCATAGACCCTCCACACTTGTCTCAAAAAAAGTGATTCCAGGTGGCCTGGATCTACTCCAGGCTAGGCCAATCTTCTGCATACCCTCAAAACATAATGGATTTTGCTCCAAGGGTGAATGTCCATCTTTAGGGAGTACTTCGACCTATCTTAGAACAATTCGTTGCAAACCTTCAGCTTCAGAACTTCGACTTATTCAGACATTTCGTTTTTGCTATACCTCAAAACGAACTCACATGGCCCAACCTTAAATCATACAATAAATAGAAAATAAATAAATAAAAATAAAAACCCTCCAAATCTCAAAAAGGTGTCGACCTGTCTTAGAAGATTAAGAGGTGTGTTCTTGTTTATCTTAGACAAACTTGCAGATCCTCCAAACTTTGGACATCTTGCCTTAGAATTTTCAGATAGAAGGTTTCTCTCGAATCTGTTCTTCAATTCCGGCCTGAGAGAGATGATCTTCAACTCCAAGAGAGTCTCAGCTTGCCTCGGAGGTCTTTCCTTCTTAGATCCTTCCCAAAATACTTTGAAGCTCCCTAAGATAGTCAAATCCATGTGCCAGAACAAAAGAAAAGGACTAGGTAGGGTGGGATCACCTCCATCGAAACTAGTCCAAAGAGAAAATGGGTTTAAACCCTTGGAGCCTCAGGCTCAAACAAAACAGAGACAAATAATCCAATCCAATGATGCCGCCAATTGAATCTAACCCTCTTGTATTTATAGATTTCCTTGAGGGGGCTTTTCTCCTTAATCAATTCAGTGGGGTTCACAACAAACCCCATCTTTGGGCTTTTTCGGCCTAACTGCCCCAAAACTTCGGTATTGGGGTTTCCCCCTTTCAATGACTATAGCCTACAGGGATTGATAGGCTACTTTGTCCCTTGGGAACAATATAGTCCCCCCTTACCGACACTGCTTATCCCCAAGCAATGACAGATTTGGGTGAAGCAAAATTTAACCTTCCTGAAACTTTTCTTCAGTGTTTGTAACTTCTTTCCTTTGCTAGATAATTAGCATGTTGACAAGGATCACCATCATGCCATAGTTGTTGCTTCCACTTGTTTCATCATTAGTGAGGTTTGTGCAAAAGATGCAATTGTAAGTCTTTAGAAACAATTTGTTGGTGGTGAATACTTCCTTAAGTAGTGAACCCTTTGCAATTTTTTTTACATGTTGTCCATACTTTGTTGTTGGCCCCTTTCCCTTTGAAGGTGAATTATGTCCAATTTCTTGGATGATATCATTTAAGCATGGTTGGTAATTGAAAATTTCAACTCTCTGTGGGAAAGCAGCCCATCAAACCGCAGAAGTTTAGTGGCAGCAATTTCTCTTGTAATCTTGAAATATTTTGCCTTCAACAAGAATGATTTGGCACCCTTCATAACGACTGCCACATTTGGAGGTGGGTTGTGATTCCTCTTATAGTCATGGATCAGATCTTTTCTTCCTGTAATTGCGGCCATCCCAAAAGGCATTTTTATTGTTGTGTACCCTTTTCCATGTCCCTTGAAGTGCCCCTTATAATCAGCGCGACTTGTACTTCTTTCCTTAAGCTTTTTGGAAGGATCTATTATTACAATTTTGTTAATTTGTGTAGCTTAGGTGGGTGTTGTAGGCACAGATTGTGTCTATGAGGCTAAGGAACACATTTTATCCTAAGTTGCCGGAAACGCCTACCCTAAGCCCCAGAAACGTCGTTCGTCGTTTCAGATACGGATACTTGTACGAAACGGCTTTGAAACGGCAAAAATACGTTTCCGTACCGTTTCAAAATTTTGGAAACACCGTTTAAAAGAATTTACCCGTTTCCGAGCAGTTTTTTGGTTTTGGAAACGGATCCGGGAATTTTCAAATACGTATGTCAAATTTAAAATCGGAAACGTTGAAATTTAAATACGTTTCACCCACAAACACCCTTCTCACGCTTAGTTATTAGGTTAATTTCTCAATCGAAATTTAGTTTGTAACTCAAATTTTCACTTTCCATGTTCGCTGAGTGTTGCACTTGCCGCCGAGAGAAGAATGAGTTGCTGCTGCGGAGAGTTTGTTGAAGATTGAGTTGCTGCTGCGGAGAGTTTGTTGAAGATTGAGTTGCTGCCGCCGAGAGTTTCTTGGTTCCTGAGTTGCTGCCGCCCATTGTCAACGTCGCTGAGCTAGTTTTCAGTGTTCAAAAATCGTTGAGTAACCTCAGCCACCCATAGCAATCCATAGCTCTCTGTATTTAATCCGCTGGTTAAAAATTAGTAAACTCTTAGCACAACGAAATATTCCGAAACTCATTCATGAGAAGTACGAGCATAGCCGGCTATTGCAGAGACACTTGCTTTAGCGGGCGCTGTTGTCGGGAGAATGACTTCACAACGTAACTTTAATCACAAAATCAAGCATATGACATTTAGTGTCTGGCTTGGCCCTAAGATTAGAAATAAATTGTTATTGTTATTTGAAATTGATGTAAGTCTTGTTACAACTTGAAAATTGCTATTAAAAATAAGAGAAAATCCCACGACAAAAATATTCTGGCTGTCATAAGAAAAGATTTGGTGTATGATTATATGTGTGTTCATGTCAAGACTCAAAATATCTCCAACTTAAAGAAATCTTTACGTAAGACATGACAGGCTAAATAAATACAAGTCGTTCATTAGACATTGAAGACTGCATTTTATTCTAAAGTGCTTATGGAATGATTCACAAATGTAATAAAGCTTCAATTTGATGTTTCTTAAAATTCCAGAATCTTTAAATCAACAAAATTCTTATCAAGAATGTAGTGTGTTTCAGAAATAACCTAGAAAGAATCACATGGATATGATGATCAATTTGGGTGTATCAACGATTTTCTAAAACGGATATATTGTTAAGATTTTAACATTTTAGATGCTACCTTTAAGTTTAATGTATAAGTGAGTGATTAATTTATTTATTTTATAATTAGGAGTGATGGATTGAGCTTTGTTTGAAAGCAAATTACACTACTTACATGAATGATGAAAGTGTAATGGATTATTGCTTGTAGTTAATGAATATATATGTCATTCCATTTTCTTTATTGGTCCTATTTTAGTCCTACTTCCAAGTTCCTTCGCTCTAGCTGCAAATTCTAGGAAGATTTCATCATTTCTGTGTGAAGAAGTGAAGTGCTTTGGAGAATTTTGATATATATTATATAGTAATACCACTTGCCACAGCCTACAGGGTTAATGATTAATCGTTGCAATAGCTTTTAATGTGATAGGGCTGCTTCCTTTTTTTATTTCAAAACTGTTTCTCCCTCCAAGTTTATTAGTGATTAGATGATAGAATAGATGATAGATGATAATTGATATATATGATAATTGATGAATAGATGATAGATGATTAATCATTATGCATTTTTACTATTTAGATATAATCTAGATTCTCAAACTTCAAATATGAATCATGAATGGCAATGTAAATTATATATATATATATATATATATTATATATATGACGTGGCGTTTCCTGCCGTATCGTATCCAGATTTTTTGAAAATTTGCCGTATCCGTTTCAAACCCCGTATCCGTATCCGTTCCCGTTCCCGTTCCCGTTTCAGTGCAACTTAGATTTTATCCAATACCCAGATAATGTTTCGTGAGAAAAGGCCTTGATTAGAATTAATTAAGCAATTAATTAATTTTCCTAAGTTTAACTTAGGTAAATAGCTTAATTAATCAGTATTAATTGGGGTAAATCGATTTTCTTCTAGGGACTTCCGAAAAAGTCATTTGAAGGAGTCAAGATGATCTTAGCCATCGACTGAGATTAGATCATGGTCATTGATTCATCAACGAAAGATTATAAGAGGAGATCAATGGGTCATTTGCAGAACAGATTGAGACACAGAATTGCAGTGATAGCAAGGGCACAAACGCAGCGCAGGGGCATCAACAGAGAGAGATCAATAATGGTTGGAGATGATATTACCAGAGAGATTCCTCACAACACTTTCCAGAGAGACAAGGAGATCGATTTTTCTAGAGGAGGAGGTTGATTTCCCAATGGTGCGAGTTGATCCAGGCAAGGGTGCGAATTACCCTAGTAGGCAGTGTGAAGTGCTCAGAGAGGACTAAGTGTTGGGGCAAAGAGAAACTTGCATGAGAGATCGATTTGTCAGTTGAAGACAGAATTTCCAGTGGAAGCCGAGTTAAATTCTCAATTAGTGTGAGTTGCCAGGAGGGTTGAGTTCATCTGCCAGGCCGAACGTGTGAGCTAGATCAAATAGCTAGAGGGAGGCCGAATTTGATCCGAGTGGTCGAGTTGCTTCTAGGAGGTCAGATTGACTTGCAAAAGTGATCAAAATATTTTTCCAAAGTTTTGCTAAATTACAACAAATAATTTTGTAATTTTCTCCATTAGAGATTTTTTGAAGAATAATAAAATAACTCATCTGCAGGATTGGTTTTCCCCACATAGGTTTTTCAAGGGACATTTGTCCAAAAATATTGGTGTCCATTATTTGTGTGTGTGTGCATAATTTTCTCAATTCCTGTGGTTATTATTTTTCAGAGAAGTTGTAATTGTCTTTTATTCAGTATTTGCCACATATAATTTGAAGAAGGCAAATAATCTAAATTGATAAGAGAATAATAACCAGAAATTGCAACACTATTAAAATTTCACAAATTTGCTCTCCTTCATGGCCCTTGTTTGCACCAACAATTTGATCTATACACATTGTTGTATAGTTTTTGAGTTGAGGATGAGTAATTCTAGTTGGTTTGTTATGCGTAGTTCTAACAAGCTTCTCCCTGAGCATAGATTCAGAGACAAAATACATCTCATTTGTGTAGAAGATGATTTCATCTTCCACCTTATACCTGTCATAATGAATGAGTCCATCCAATAATTCGCAAGCAAATTTATTCTTGGAGTACTCTACTAAGAGATGGGCTCTCCAGTCTCTCAAGAATGTGTCATGTTTCGCATGCCTGAATCCATTAGATTATAATTTGTTACGTGTAATTCCACAAGCTGACATGTAAGTGACTTCTCCTTGTTTGGATGTGACCTCCATTTTATGGGTTGTAACCATGCGAAAATCGCCATTGGTCACACCACTCAGAACTACCTTGTTGCCCTTTAGGTCTCGAAATTCCATTTCCATTGTTTGGTAGTTCATCACAATTCTTCCTAGCGAGTACAACCACTGAACTCCCAACACCATATTAGTATATGCCAATTCTATCACATATAAATCATCAATAAGCATATACTAACAAAAGTAACACTCAATTGTGGAAGTACTTGGGTGCATGTCATATGATATCCATCAACCACCCTTACTTCAAAGCTCTCAAGTTTTTGGACAAGAATGCCTCTCCTTACCATTACGGCTGCATCGATAAAGTTGTATGTTGTTGCACCATCTAACAATGTTATGACATGTTAACCTTGTATAGCCCCTTTGATTTTAAATGTGTGATATTTAGGAACTCATGAGAGAGTGGTGATAGTACCTCCTTCAATTCTCGGAAGTGGCTTCCTCATTGCTTTTGGGGATGGTGCTTCTTCATAGATGCTAAGCTCCTTGCTTGGTGGTTGTGTTGTATCACTCTCACTGTCACTATCGGGAATTACTTCAATGTAGTGAATCTTACCTTTTCCCAAACATCGATGACCTAGTTCCCATGGCTTTTTGCAAGTGAAACAAAGCTTCTTGCTTCTAAGCTCATTTCGAGTCTCTTCATCTAGCCGATCCTTCTTGGTTCCGTTGTCCAAAGATAACTTCTTTCCCTTGTCATTTGGACCGATGGCATGGGTGGAGCCTTCACTTTTGGTGTTGCACCTCGCATATCTTGAATCTTATTAATGGCATCCTGTAGGGTTGCAGGGTTGAAAGCCTTAACCCATCCTGTAGGGGTTCGACTAATCCTCTTGTGAAGAGCATGATCGTTCATTCTTCAGCGATGTCTGTGACCATGACTATAGTTTGTTCAAATTCTGCATTATAATCCTTATGCAATTCGGTCTGCTTAAGTTGTGCCAGCTCTCTAAAGTGCATATTCGGGTTTTTCCAGTCAAATCCATCTATCAACCTCTGTGTAAAGTCTACATAAGAAGTGTTGTTTGCATGTCCCAACGTAACCAGTCCATGATATCACCAATCATGTGCTTCTCCTTCTAGGTGTAGCGCAGCAAATTAAATAGCATCTATTTCTTGCATGGGATTAAGTTGGAAATAGGTGTCCAACTTTTGCACCCAAGCTTTTGTTGAGCATTTTGATGACCCATTAAGAGAGGGGATGGGCAGCTTTCCTACCTTGCGCATAAAATCTAGATTTTGTCGTTCCCTTGGTCTACTTTCATATTTGATGTTGTTATATTCCCAAAGATTTAGGGCTTCTCAAGTTTTATCTTCTAGTGTTGCATACTCCCGAAAGTATTCATCAAAGAGTCTATTTTGTCTATTGTTGGGGTTTAAAAATTGAGGGAGTAAGGGTCTAAGGCTCCCTCCACTCGCTGCCCCTAGTGTTAGTGCGTACAATAGGACTAGGGTTATGGTTGTCGCTTCCTTTACATCTAGCCCTATTACCAAAATTTGATTTATTATCATTATTACCAACAACATTTGAATTTCCTATGAGTTGTGTCATTCGCTGGCCTAATTGGCATTGTCCTTTAGCTAGTACTTGAGCTATTGTTGAAAGGTGTTGTCATTGATGTCAACCCATGGAGTTGACTGGGTTTGACTTTGACCAAAAACGCCAGTAATTGATGTCGAATGGATAATGAACGCTTCTCAATAATTGTTAGATTACATCAAGATGTTATGAAACCAACTCTAAAACTAGAAGAAAAGAGAGATCAATGCCTTAGAAATAAGCCACTTTGAGGGGGCAACCTCCTTTACATTACATAAATGAAGAATTCTTGGATGACACAAATGACAAAACCTCTTTCTATATATAGGAGTCCATGGGGTCACAATATAATCCTAGCCGACCTAACAATAATAATGTAAGGGCACAATAATAACAATATTGGGGTTACAGGGGTACAACAATAACAATAAGGGGGTTACACTAACAAAAATAAGGGACTACACTAGTAATATAGGGACCCTGTAGCCCTCTCTTTTAAAAGTGTTGTCTCAACACTTGGGTAACTTTGGAGTGTAGTATAAAATTCTCATCCTCCATGTAGAATCTTCGGTGGGTAAGTTCTTCCACTTGATGGGATATTCACAATTGATCGATTTAGTAAATTTGTTGAGTTCTTGTTTCCGTGGCTATGGGTTCCAATATGATTTTTCCTTCCTCATCAAGTTCTGTAAACATTGTTTGGTAAGATGCATGCCTAAGTTTTTCCTTCCTCGTCAAGTTACGCTTCAATATTGTTTGAGCTGGAAAGATTTTCTTTAAGCATGAAACATGGAAAATTGGATACTCGCGAAGAAGCGAGGCTTCAGTTTGTATGCACAAATACCAATCTTTTGCAACACCTTATAAGGACCATAGTACTTTGGCGATAATTTATTATCCTTCTTATATTGCTTGAGGGACATTTGTTTGCATGGTTGTAGACATAAAAATACCCAGTCTCCTACAAAAAAAATTCTCTCGTTGCAATGTTGATATGCCTGTTGTTTCATTCGATTTTGTGCCAAATTTAGATTATCCTTTAAGAGTTGGAGAACTTCTTATTGATGCTTGATGTGTTCTTCCACTGCTCGAACCTTAGAATTCTCTATTAAATATGATGTAATGGATGGTGGATTATATCCATAAAGTGCCATAAATGGGGTCATTTTCGCTGCAGTATGAAAGGAAGTGTTATACCACCATTCAGCGAGAGGTAACCATGACCCATTGTGTTTGTGTTTATCAGATATAAAACAACGAAGATATCCTTCCAAACATTTATTCACTATCTCAGTTTGACCATCGGATTGAGGATGATAAGATAAGCTATGAGCTAGTTGAGTACCCAAATAAGAAATAATTCCGTCCAAAAATTTCCAGTAAAAATGGGATCTCTGTCACTTACAATAATCTTTGGGTATCCATGTAACTTTTGAATTGTTTCCATGAATGTAGTAGCAATTGTACTTGCTTTAAATGGATGAGATAATGCACAAAAGTGTACATACTTGGTAAGTCTATCAACTACCACCATGATGACACTCTTTCCTTCGGACTTAGGTAAACCTGTGATAAAATCCATTGAAATCTCCTCCCAACGTTGACTTGGAATGGATAAAGGATGTAGAAGACTCGAGGTCTTAATTGTCTCAACTTTATTTTGCTAGCAAACCAAACATTCCACCACAAACTTTTGAATATCAGATTTAAGGCCATCCAAAAAAAAAATTTCTTCACCCTGTGGTAAGTTTTTAAAAATCTTGAGTGTCCTCCTAAAGGAGAAGTGTGCAATTCTAAAAGAATCTTTTGTTTTAGTTAGGAATTCTTATAAAGATATAAGCGATCTTTGTACCATAAGGAATCATTTTTCCAACTAAATGTATCAGATGTATTAAGATCTTGCTGTAACTTTTGAATGAGTGTCCACACTTCTTCATCCTTCTTCCATTCATCCCTTGCTTTGGTTATCCAATCTGGTTGGATAATAGAATTGGCACAAAGCAATGCTTCCACCTCTTCATTCTTTCTTGAGAGTGCATCTGCAACAACATTTAGCTTCCCTTTTTTGTAAATGATTTCAAAGTCATAACCCAACATCTTTGTGACCCATTTTTGTCGTTCTTCTGAAGATAGTCTTTGTTCCAAAAAGTGTTTAAGACTACCATGATCAGTTTTTACCTTGAAGTGTCTTCCCATTAGGTAAGGTCGCCATTTCTTTAGTGCATGTAGTATTGCTAACATTTCCTTCTCATAAATAGCTTTCTGTAAATACTTTCCTTTGATTGGACGACTTTCAAAAACAATGGGTCTTCTTGTATTAAAACAACACCAATTCCATTTCCTTAGGCATCACATTCCACAATAAAGGTTTTTGTGAAGTCTGGCGTAGCTAAGACCGGTGCTAGGCACATGGCCTCTTTAAGATGTTCAAAGGCCTTAGTTGCTTCAGGAGTTCATGAAAATGCATCTTTCTTCAATAATGTTGTTAGAGGTGCTGCTATTCTCCCATAATTCTTAACAAACTTGCGATAATACCCTGTTAACCCGAGAAATCCTCGCAACTGCTTTATGGTTGTGAGGACTTTCCATTCCTTAATGGCTTTAATTTTGTTAGGGTCTACTTTAACACCCTCGTGAGATACAATATGACCCAGATATTCCACCTCTTGTACTCCAAAGAAACATTTGGATTTTTTTGCATATAATTGTTTCTCCTGCGATAGTTTGAGCACCCTGTCAACATGTTCAACATGATCCTTCCAAGACCTGCTGTAGATTAGTATATCATCAAAAAATACTAGCACAATTTTCTAAGGAAGGGTTTGAAAATGGAATTCATCAACCCTTGAAATGTAGAAGGTGCATTGGTAAGGCCAAAAGGCGTGACCAAAAATTCATAATGACCCTCATGAGTTCGAAATGCAGTTTTTGGAATATCTTCAGTCTTCATTCTAATTTGATGATATCCTGAACGAAGATCCAACTTGGTAAAATAAATTGCTCCATGTAATTCATCCAATAATTCATCAATCATAGGATAAATTATTTTTAATGGCATTCAGTCTATTAGGCATATAATGGAACACATACTTTTGATCATATTGCTGTGCACCAATACTGGAGCAAAAGAAGAAACTTTGACTGATTGAATTATATGAAGCCTCTAACATTTCTGCAATCTCATTAATTTCTCTTTTGGACATAAGGATATATATGTTGTATCTATAAATTTGATGTTGGAAGAACAACTACGATCGAATGACATGATGAGAATTATGTATCTTAGCGAATGGTGGGAAAACAATGAAGTTCAAATACTTTAAGATGATTATCCAAAGACTTTGGAGATCTGCAGAAATAGATGATTTTGATGTCGGAACTTCTAGAGAGCATAATTGTGCAATTACGCCTCGTTGTTCTTTCTTTAGAAGCTTTGTCATGACATTAAAGCTTATTATCCTTCCTGGCTTCCCTTCAATACCCCGTAATTCGACTTCCTTTCCTTCTGAAAAAAATTTCAAGAAAAGTTCTTGAAAATTAAAAGCTACCGTCCCAAAAGATTGTAACCATTGTACTCCTAGTACAACATCAGCACCTCCCATAGGAATGGAAAGCATTGGACTAGTCAATACATATTCCCCATGGTTAGCTTGATATTATGGCATTTTCCAGAGCAATTTATAGTTCCTCCATTTGCAACCATCACTTGACATTCTGGTGCTGGGTATAGGAAACAATTTAATTCCTTGGCTACCTTATAATGAACCATTGATTTTGGATCAATCAACACTATTACCTTTTATTGATTTTTTCTTCATTTATTCTCTTTTTGTTACACGATATGGTCAGACTCATTTCTTCTTCTTCTAGGGTTGCTTCCTGGTGTATATCCTCTTCTTTTGAAGTTTCTTGTTCATTTTCTTCTTCCTCTTCACAATCTATGTAAAATAATTTCTTCTTAGCACACTTATGACCTTTAGTGTATTTTCTATCACAACTGTAGCAAAGCCCTTTTGCTCTTTTTCTTCCAATTGTTGTGGTGTCAACCTTGTAGGTTGTGGAAATCTAGGCGTAGCAACACTTCCTTCTTTATAGAATTGAGTGGTAGGCTTCCTTGTCACCATAATTTTACATTCAACTTTTCTTGCCAACCTGAATACCTTCTCCAATGAATCAGGTTCCAAAACGCGAACTTCATGTTGGATGTTATCCTTTAAAGTGCCTAGGAAGAGATCAATCCTGTGTTCCTCTGTAAGATCAGTTACCCTTATATTCAATTTTTTGAAGTCCTCAATGTGCTGCCCCACTAAACCCTTTTGTTTGAGATTTATCAATTGGCTAAAGAATGTGTTGCTCTTTGTATCCTCATAATGTGCTATCATTTCCTCCGTAAAAATTGACCAAGTGACAATTTTTTTACAAGAGCAAAGCCATCGATACCATACAAATGTATTTTGTTCTAAATATAAAGTTGCAATGCGTACATTTTTGTGTGTTTTGCACATTATTGGGATCAAAATATTGCTCCATCTGTAGTATCCATGTTATGGGATCCTTGCCATCAAACTTCCTCATATTGATCTTTGGAATATGGTGGGTCTTTAATCCAACATTAGAGTTTATGAAATCACGATTAACATTTATTTTATTCTCATCATAAGTTTCCTCTACTATCTTTCTGCCATTAGGAATCATTTCTCGTATCAACCTTGTCATCAAACCTTCCATGTTTGCTTTTAGATCATTGTTCATGTCTTCCATGTTGTCTTTCATTTTTTCATCGATCTTAGCTTCCATGTCATCCATCTTAGCTTCCAGGTTAGCTTCCATGTCATTCTTCAAATCATCCATCTTAACTTCCACGTCTTTCTTCAAACCATCCATCTTAGCTTCCACGTCTTTCTTCAAAACATCCATTTCATTTTTTGTTGCTCTTTGCGAGAGTGAAATTTGGTGCACTTGCTCTTGTAATTTTGATATGTCATGTTGCACTTCTTCCTCTTCATAAGTCATAGTAGAGCCTTCTAAAGGCTTAATGGGTGTTGAATTCTTTTTAGGTGGCATTTTAGAACCCAACACTGATATCTATGCTTCAATATGCCCTTGAAATTACTTCAAACTGATTTTTCAAACAAGACTTTGCAAAAAAAAAAAAAAAAAATACACACTTTTTTCTTGCTTTTGAGGAGCTCAATATTGAAACTGAATTATCTCTGTGATTTCGGATCTTCAATATCTAAAATCCGGTCTTGCAGTAGCTCTCTGAATCTTCTTTCCAATGCCACAACTCTGACTTGATTTGGATTTTTCAAGGCAAAGTTATGCCCAATCTCCCACAATGACCTAATTATGGACTGGTTCAGTAGAGCGAACTTGTACGGCATGCCACATGTCATTGTTTCCTCCTTTGGCCCTGAAATTAATGCACAGGATGTAACAACCCGTTCCCAAGTTATACACAATGATATTAGCGTGTGTACGATATAGACATTTGATAGCTACACCTGCCTACCTCGCACACATCGCACTAGTACACCTAACTACTAATATCAAGTTTACCTAAGTTAGAAATTAATGATAAGGTTTCAGATTAAAATTCATATTGATTTAGCATAAAGTATATAAAAAGGATTAATGAAAAGAAAATAAAATTTTAATTAATTAAAATACATACATATACTCAAAGTTGAGTTAAATATTATAACATAAGCCTTAATCTTAAATATACTCTAAAGTCATTATTATGCTTTAGCAATTTTGTCAAGCACAAAATCTTTTATATATTTTATTGTAACATCTCTTAATGTGTGATCTTTAAAGACCTTATCTTGATGGAGAAGAGGCGGTGAGGAGGTTGAATGGCGGTGGGGAAAATTTATATAAGGAAGCTGATTCAACGGAGGGGGGGTAAACTTGGGGCTGATTACCAAATGATATGATGAAAGGAAAGAATTTGTACTGAGGAGGAGTCTCTGTTCTTCTTGGAAATCTGGGCACGGGGGCAGAGGAGACATCCTCTGGGTCTGGGATTGTTCCCGGATTAGCTGGAAGGACTTGATTGTTTCGGTGAACTGTTTAACTATCCACAGCATCACACAGCATTTGCATCACGGGAGGAGAGCCACCATTAAAATCATCAACTGCGTTCCAGGTATTTCTTTTAGGTATAGAATTATTTCTCAATTCAATTCCACTGCAAATTTTCATTGAAATACGTTATTGCTGAATATATACTTAGATTAATATTTGTCTGAAATTAAATTTATGTGTATGGAACCTTACACAGGAAACTACATTTCGTGTACTTGCGGCCACTTTTTACAGAATTCCAATATGATGCTCAGAGAGAGAGTTATGATGATTTTCCCACGGTCACCTCTTTGAGATGAAATTCGGGAGCCTAAAAAAACCCTAACTTCCACAGATCATATCTCCGAAAAAATTGCGAACCAATATCTGAAATTGTTACACGACGTTCCTCAGGATTTCGGCTTCGCTCTATAAAAATTTCAGTTTCTAAAACTTCGTAGAAAAAAAGTTATAGCGGAAATGCCACGATGACCTGTTTAGGTGAAATTCGGGAGCCTAAAAAAATCCTAACTTCCACAGATCATATCTTCGAAAATATAGCGAACCAAGATCAAAAATTTTTACACGACGTTCCTCAGGATATCGGCTTCGCTCTGTAAAAATTTCAGCTTCTGAACCTTCGGAGAAAAAAATTATAGCGAAATTTCCGCGATGACTTGTTTGGAGCAGCGAAACCCTAGAATCAAAGCTCTGATACCAAATGTTATGAAACCAGCTCTAAAAATAGAAGAAAAGAGAGATCAACACCTTAGAAATAAGCTACTTCGAGGGGGCAACCTCCTTTGCATTACATAAATGAACAATTCTTGGATGACACAAATGAAAAAACCTCCTTCTATATATAGGAGTCCATGGGGTCACAATATAATCCTAGCTGACCTAACAATAATAATGTAAGGGCACAATAATAACAATATTGGGGTTACAGGGATACAACAATAACAATAAGGGGGCTACACTAACAACAATAAGATTCTACACTAGTAATATAGGGACCTAACACAAGATATCAACTATATTGTTGGATGGTTGAAAACCCAAGTCCTAGGGTTTGGGTTACCTGGACTGAGGATGTACCCTGACTTTGTCGAGGGTTTTTGGTAGGTCAAATCATTGAGTTTAGGCAGAGATCTATGTCATTAGATTCTCCTATGTCGGAGATCTATGTAATTTGAGATCTCTGTCTCAGATTACATCAAGATAGCAACTATATTGTTGGAGGGTTGAAAACCCAAGTCCTAAGGTTTGGGTTCCCTGTACTGAGGATGTACCCCAACTTTGTCGAGGGTTTTTGGTAGGTCAAATCATTGAGTTTAGGTCGAAGATCTATGTCATTATATTCTCCTCGTCAAGATGTTTATGTTGATATATGGTACGCCCCATGGTTCCTTCTGGTTTGAGAGAAAATTAAGTTTAAAGTTGAAGACCCAGTTTTGTGGGATAAAACCCCTAGGGGTAGAGACATGACACCTTATTCACCAACGGTTGTCAATAAATGACAGGGATTCTCACCGTAATATCACCACGTATAAGTTGAATAATTTCAAAAATCAAAGACAATAAATCAACCATTAACTTACTGCACTCATGTGTCACCTACAAAACACACCAAGAGGGTTAGTGTACAATTACTTAAGAGTTTAATAAACAAGTTATTAACAATTACTAAATTAAATTAAAATTATTAAACATCTAACTTAAGGTGTGAAAAGAACAATTATATTAATGTTTAAAGCTTTGTGCCTAAGTATACTCAAACATTTACTTTATAAGCCTCACTATACCCCTCAAGGCCAACAACATCCTAGCTTAAGAATTAAGGTAATCCATTAATAAAATTTTATTAGAAAAATCAATATATTCAACCCCTTTTTAAGGCCTCCTTCCAACGTATACCTTATGAAGCCCTTGATTGGCCTAACCTTACACTATAAAATAAGACGTAATCTAACCATCATGCTATAACATTCTTAACTCATCCATTCTATGAAATTCTCTCTAAAATCTTCGGCTCTCTGAGGCAAGGAACAGCGAACAATCTCCAGGACTTCTTTTTCTTCACAGAACTGTTTGGTCACCTGAGGTAAGTTTTTGTGTTGATTGGTTGATGATTTGATTGGGCTTCGTTGACTACAGAGGTAGGGTTAGGCCGCAGGCTTACCTTGATTAGTTTCAGGACCAGCGAAGGCTTAAGGCCTGTCCTTTTACATTATAAAATTTGGCCCCAAGGAACAACGAAGTTTGTGGGTGTATGGCATATTTCTTTTGTTTGGGAGGCTTAAGGCTATCACTGTTTGTCAAGTCTTGCGGGTGAAGTGACAAATTCGGCACTACAAAGAAAAATTTGTTGAAAAGTTCCTCTTATTGATATATCACTGTATATTCTTGTAGCTCTTGTAAATGTGCTTTGAAAACCTATCTTATAAGAGCCCTAATTTCAAGTAACGTATGTTAGGACATGTTTGAAGGATTAAGTTCATAACACCTTGACTCAACATTATGACCTTGAACTTTAAGACAGTGAAGTAAACCTTGTTCCTTGAGAGTGGATATGAATACTGTAACCTCAATGTTAGCTACAGCACTTATATGTATTATACATTGACTTGTTAATGAATAGCACCTTGATGAGCATGTGTTTAACTTTGACTGCTACAGATTTGACAAGTAATGTGAGAAACATGTATCTTGAATTTGACATGAGAAACTGTGACATGAAGACAACTGCTAACTTAACATAGTGACCTTATGTGTTGTAAAAGTAATTTCTGAGTATAGATAACAGCATCTTGGACAGTGGTACATCGACATTATCTTGTGTTAATATGGAAACTGTAGTGACAGCACCCCCTTGAACTATGTTTGATGCCTTACACTGACAAGTATATGATGAGTTGCTTGACTTCGACCTTACTTAATTGTGTCACCTAGATATGACTTTAATTTGACAATGTTCTTGATGCAACAGTGAGACACTAATATGAGGCCACAGATGTATAATTGTGATTGACATTTCAGTGAGGTAACAGTGACATAACAATAGCACTTGTTAATGTCCAATCAGTAACCCTTGTTTTGTGGCCTAATGTAACTGTAACATTGACAGTGACAAGCAAGGTAGTTGTGAGCAAGATCTTGTGACTGTTTTAGAATTTGATGGCAGTAATGAGATTGTAATTGCTTATACAATAAGAAGGGGACAGCAAGTAAAATTGACCTCATTAGTCAAACAACTACATAACAACTTGACTGTTAACATGTGTTTAAATATAAGAGCATGCAACGACTTGACAGCAGTCTTATACCTGTTAGTGACTTGACATTGACATTAATACAATATCTTGACTTTGACTTAACATAACTACATGACCTTGACAGTTGCTTGATACCTTGATTATGAAGTAAAGCAGTGATTGACTTAGTGAGCATTCTATGATGTTTGACTGACTTTATTGTGATATGATAGTAATACCTAGATATGACCTTGAATTGACACCTTAACCTTGACTTAATTCTTTGAATAAGACTTAACTATGACATATGGTTTGGAACAGTGAACTATACTTGACTAAATACTATATGACAATGTTGCAGTACTATTGACATTGAGTTGACACCTTAACTTTGGTATAACTGATTGAATTGACCTGTAAATTGAAGCACATAGACATATGACAGCAATGACCTAGGGATTTGTGTATAGTGACACAATTGTAACCTTGCAGGGCAGCACGATCACCTTGTTGTACAGCTTGTTGACATAAGGATGGATAGCAGGGTTTGACCAGTTGAGCAGCAGTGTTTACACGTATGTTGGTAGCTCTCCGTGGACATAACTTGAGAGCATTGGCAGCAGGTCATAGGGATGACCTGAGGCACCTTGATTTGTGCCATTATTTGATAGTAGTACCAGATGGTTGTAGCAACGAGTGCAGCCTAATATGATGATGACAGTGATTGTGCATTGATGACTACTCATTCATGAGCAGTGACACGCAACTATAGCTAGCGGTAGTGCAGTGATTTGTAGTGACAGTGATATGCAGTGTGCAATGACAGTGATACAGTGATAGCTTGATGTGTAGCTTTGTGCAGTGATCAGTTTATGGGAACAGTGATCAGCGACTACCAAGGTTTGACATTTATTCTACATCTTTCTTACGGCTATTCTACATTGATTCAAACTCCAGAGTACAGGGGATCCAGTGTGAAAATTGTGAAACGTGATCTACCGACTCTTTTGGGTCACGGGTGATTGGAGTCACCTTCAAGTTGTGTCCTGAGAACACTTCGGGCCGGCAGGGTGGTGCTAGGGCAAGTTGTGGCTTGCACAGGGCATTGTGGTGTCCATTCAGTTGTGGCTGATAAACTAACAAGCCAGCGAAGCATCCTTTCTGAAAGCAGCTGGTAAACAGAGTGTTGGGGCACTCATCAAGTTGTGGCCTGATCTACAGGGCGTTGGGGCGTCCTTCTAGTTGTAGCAGTATATTAGGGTTTAGTAGCGTCCTATAGGTTGTGGCCTGTGAATTAGGGGGTTGATGCATCCCTCAATTGTAGCCGAAATCTTGATGTAATTAACATTTCTTTTAAAGAGAGAAGAAGACAATTACTAGAGAAGCATTCGGTTGTTTTTTACCCGAAGGGGGTTTTCCACCTAAAAATATCTGTGTCTACTGTTTTATCTTTCTGCATTATTGTATGGTGTTGTCTACCACTGATTATTGTTTATAATTGTTGAAGAAGAACATTAATAATAACAGAAGAATAACTAATGCTCTCTGAAAAGGATTAAAAGGTGAGAAATATTGATTCACCCCGACCCCCCCCCTCAGTGTTTCCAACAGTTATTTCTTGTTGCCCCTGAATTAATTATTGTCACTGCTACCGTCCTTGCAAAATCAAATTTGTCATCTTTGTCTACCCATGAATCAATACATGCAAGGGATCCTTAGTACTTTCTCCACAACACAATTACTATAACAAATTCCACAGTGCAATATGATCCAGATTCAATAATCCAATTAAACCCAAGTTCACCAAGACTTAAACTACTAATCTAATCTACAATCCTAGGAATTCCTTCTGCAAATACCGACCAAAGAGGATACTGACTCACTTAAACTGATAATCGTACTCGTTCTTGACTTCAACACCCTTCAGGAATTCGTCTGGACCAAATTTAATGCCTCTGCAACTTCTTCAAGGAATTTCAGTCTAGTATAGTCCTTGGACAAACTCTCACATTGCCTCAGATGACCAACAGATTTTTGTACAAGATACACAAGTTCTCTTGCATAATGTTACCCCATAAACTCTTCGCACTTGTCTCAGAACAAAGTGATTCTAGGTGATTTGGATCTGCTCCAGGCTAAGCCATCCTTCCGCGTACCCTCAGAACATAATGAATTTTGCTCCAAGGGTGAACGTCCAGCTTCAGGGAGTACTTTGACCTAGCTTAGATTAATTCGTTGGAAGCCTTTAACTTCAAAACTTCAACTTGTTTAGACAATTCTCTTTTTCTATACCTCATAATAGACTCGCATGCCCTAGCTTTAAATTACAAAAAGAACCAAAAAAAAAACCTCGTCCAAATCTCAAAAAGGTGTGAATGTGCCTCAAAAAGATTCAGCGGTATGTTCTTGTTTATCTCAAGCAAACTTGTAGATCCTCCAGACTTTGGATGGCTTGCCTCATAATTTTTAGATAGAAGGTTTCCGTTGAATCTATTCTTCAATTCTGGCCTCAAAGGGATGACCTTCAGCTCTAGGAGAGTCCCGGCCTGCCTCAGAGGGTCTTTCCTTCTTAAATCCTTCCCAAAATACTTCATTGCTCCTTTAGATAGTTAAATCCTTGTGCCAAAACAAAAAAAAATGACTAGGGGTAGGGTGGGATCACCTCCACCAAAACTAGTCCAAAGAGAAAATGGGTTTAAGCCCTAAGAGCCTCGGGCTAAAACAAAGCAAAAACAAATAATCCAATGCAATGATGGCCCCAATGGAATCTAACCCTCTTGTATTTATAGATTTCCTTGAGGGGGTTTTTCTCCTTAATCAATTGAGTGGGGTTCACAAAAAACACCATCTTTGGGCTTTTTCGCCCCAATGGCCCTAAAACTTGGGTATTTTGGGCCAATTACATGCACTCAATCCCATTTTGGTATATTCACCTTTACATGGTATATAGATACTATATATGAGCAAACTTTGCATATTTTGTCTCTATTGGTTTGGAATCATGGCTTTAAATTTTAAAAAATATTTTTTTCATTAAAAATTAATTATTTCTTGTATTTTTTTTTAAAGACCGGTTCATTGAGATCTGACCAGTCCGGTTTTTCTGGTTCCGATTCAAAAACCAGTTTGATAGGTGGACCAGGTCCAGGTCCGGTTTTAAATACTATGGTGTGCGCACATGCGTGCACGCCCACATTTGGGGAGTGGGGATAGGGGGTTTATATATTTTAAGTTCAACCGGATAGGAACATTTGTTTAGCCTTCTTTAAAAATAAAAACAGCCTGCCCAATTAAACTCGCCATTGCTTGAGATACAATAGCATTCAATATTTTTCCCAGAAAATATTGTCAAACACGGTGACTGAGTGAATGTGTCTATATATATATATATATTCCCAGAAAATATTGTCAAACACGGTGACTGTGTGTATATATTATATATATGCATTAGATACATACAATCTACAAGGCCTGTTGAGCAAAGGTATGCATAGCAACTATGGCTTAGCCTGTATGGATTGAGATACCAAGTTCAATTATTAATTTATTGTCTACAAGAGTGAGAATTGTAACATTTCAAAAGGAGCATGGAAAACAAAAAATAACCATCATGAAGCCAAACATTGGTTAAACTTCATATTCATTTTCTACAGTTTTGCTTGTTAATAGATGCCCAACTTTTTGTGAGATGGATATAGGCCACCTAGAGTCCTAAACTACCTTCTTTTAGCCCAAGTGATGCTTTAGACTCTAGGAATTTTACAAAAAACACACTGAAGCAAGGGAACAATGAAAGAGAGGATCTGGTAAATTTCAAAAGTGGATTGGGGAATGTGTAATGGTAAAAGGAGAAATGTAGGAGAAACATGTCTTACGAATTTTATGTGCCAATGGGACCACTACCATCAAAACTTTCCATTGTACCTTTTGGGTTGTAATACAAAGAGAAAAATAAAAGTAATCAACATTGCACAGCCCCCTTCATAGAAAACAGTCAATAAAAAAGAAAATGATATAAAAAGTCCCAAACGTTCACACAAATAAGACTTTCCTGCATCGAGCCCTAACATTTATGTTTGGCACTCACTTTTAGAAAGAAGAAACTGAAACGACGAGCTTTCACAGCAGAAGGCTCGGCGTCAAGATTCAAAAGTGAATGTCTTGCAAATGAGCCGCATTGCTCTTCTCTTACTGATCACTAGAGCAAGACCCAACAACAGGATAACTTCTATTTATGAAACCCCATATTGATCCCAAAATATGAAATGTTGAATAGTTATCAGTCTAAATTTACTTAGACTGAAAGTCCTAAGTTTAGACAATGTACAGAAAATCCCTGAGTCACTGTGAAACGTCTACAGATATTTTAACATATTCAAGCAGGGAGTTGAAACCATTATAAAGCCCAGAATGCAGCACCCAGTTCCAGAGAATCAATGCACGTCTCAGATTCCTAGATTGTAGAAAAATCAAAGACCTGATTTGGGATAATCCGATAAAAGCAGTTCCTTCATACCTGGGTTGATAAATCACAGATGATAGAGGAACAAGAGCTCATCCAAAGGGGAATCAAAGCAAGCCTGATGCAATGGAAGGTCTAGTCTTCTTTCAGGAAAACAGACACATGGAGGCTTTTTGAGCTCAATAGTCGTTGAAAGCGGTATCACTTTGCTTAGGCTACCTTTCATCTGCCAATCAGATTATCAAGAAATTTCCACAGGTAGTAGTTGTAGAGAAAGAGCATAATCTGCTGTGCACATCTTCTTTTTGAGATATATGATGTCCAGTTGGAGGCTCGAACACCAGGATCTGTCACCAACTATTCAAGTCTTGCAGTGGTTCTCCAAGCATCATGAAAGATACATGACACCTTCCCTTTTGACTTCTAAAAGATTGACCAAAGTACTGGTTGTTCAGTGCTGAGAAATCTTCACTTTTCTTCAAGAAAAAGAAGATTTCTACTTTTATAGGCATTTTTCTAGGATTTAAATGGAGAGATCCAGGAATCAGAATCTGCCTTTCTATCTGTTTCACCTCCAGGAATGATCCTGTAGCCATGTTTTTCAGAGACTTTTGGTGATGACTTCGTGGCTGTTACAACTGGTGCTGAGTGTGTCCATCACTGGTGCAATGCCAGTGGGTTATGCCATGTTTCATGCCATAATATGAGTGCATTATCTTAGTGCTCCAGAACGTGGATTACAGCAAGGGTCATTTGCAAATTCTGGGTTTCCTACCAGATCCCTCCAGAAATTTATGGTAAGACCCTTACTACAACAAATATGTAAAACATATTACAACCCTCATAATTAATTCCAACTTCCATTTCTCTCGGACATTAAGATATTATTGGATGCCTAGTGAGACTGTTTTTGTGTTTCACAGAGGGCACAGTTGAAATTTTATGGTACAGCCCTTCCTACAACAAAAAGATGTAGGATGTATTGGAACTGTCAGAATTAGTTCTCTCTCTCTCTCTCTGAAAGAGAATATTATCGGTCGCCAAGTGAGATACCAGTGACATTGTATTTGTGTTTTCACAGTGGGTGCACAGTTTTCATTGTAGGATTAATGTTAACTTTATAGATTGGAAAGATTGAAACATCTGACTATCAAGGTCTTCACATCATCAGATTGAAAATATATATTTCTTGTGGACCTTTTCGACTTTCGAACTTTTTTTCAGTTTGCCCATTTAGGCCTCTTGACATTTTATATAGACTCAATTAGCAGGGGCAGGGTCCTTAAAAATTTAAACCTAATTAAATAAAACAAAGCAGTCATATTACCTACAATCTGTATTATAGTAGAAAGGAGGGCAGAATTGAATAGAAAGTAGGAAGTTATGGGATTTTGATATCTGCAACTACTGCCAAGGAAGAATTTAATTGGAGAAATTCATCTGAAAATGCAACATGTTATTAAGAAAAGAACTAAAGAACCATGTCTGGTTAAGAGAGAACCAAGATGTGCTCAATTCTATAATTTTTTTGGAAATTAATGCAAATATTATTTATTAAAAATGGCAGTAATTCATTTCCAGCAGAAATGGAAAGATGGCCCTCGGTAAAATTCGTCCATTCATTTCCAAAGAAATTAACACATTAAACAAAAAATGAGTGTTGAAGAAAGATTAGGACTAAAAAAGCATTAAAAACTGATATTGAAATAAATTGTCTATTGCCTATGGGCATGTTTTGGTGTGACTTAGTTTTCATTACACAACTCAATTATCAAGAGAAGGTGCACATAATGGAGAAGATACTGAGAAGTGGATTTGGGTGGCAAATAAATTTGGAAATTTTGGAGCAACCTCAATGCAAAACAATGATATTTAACAATAGATCTTGCAGATATAGATCAACAGAATCATGGAATAGTGGTTTTGCAGCCCCATCTTCTTGTTCACAGGTGAAAAAGATAAATAACAGAAAAGATACCCAGAAAAGGCTTAGACAGCAAAATCATTGTATTGTTTCATGTAAAAAACAACTCATGTATTTCTCTGAGCAGTAGACCTAGCAGACATATGAAACATTGAAACTGCATCAATGGATTCAAAAATTATCAGTTTTGCAATGCTATCTTCACGTTTATCAAAGGGCAGAAAATACTTTGAAGGGAGATAATATCAGTGCATCTGTAAATACTGAAAACATACTTACCACAATACGTATTGTAATTGACACTGCATATATCTGCATCACAAATATGTATTCAAAATATCGATCAAAATTAGCACAGAAATTTTATGTAATTCATTTAGAAACCGTTAGTAATTTTATAATCCAAGCACGGGAACGCAAGTAAGTTTACAGTGTAATTCTTCATTCGCTGGAAAATTGCACGACTTGTCAACACTGCGCTGATAATAACACTGAGACCTGGCTCTGTCAAAACTATGTCAGAAGCACTTCTTGCTGCATCAGTTGCATCAGCAACAGCAATTCCTATGTCCGCCTTCTTTAGCGCAGGTGCATCATTAACACCATCACCAGTCATTCCACATATGTGCTTTCTAGCCTGCAAACGCTTAACAATCTCGTACTTATGCTCTGCAATGACCAGTCAAGTCAGGAAGGCCATGGAATCAAACACTACTTAAAGAAATGAAAAAATAAAAGTATTTAGTATAAACATTTCCACCTGCAAAAACAAGTTATAATATAAACCATGAGGCATAAAGCTCCATAACCAAGAGAGAAGGAGTGGGAAATATAAAGAATTGAGAGGGACTCCCAAGAAAAAACACACAAGTAAAAGATAATTGTTGCTCACCAGGGAAAACACCAGCAAAACCGTCAGCCTTCTCTATCAGTTCATCAATTGGCAAAGCCGCAATTGATTCATCTTTGTCCTGACCTAGTAAAGAGGATGATGGATACATGTTTGTACCCATGCCCAGTCGGCGACCTGTCTCCTTGGCAATAGCTAATTGATCTCCTGATGAACATTTGCAAGTAAATAGTTAAATGCTGGCTTGCTGCATTACAAAAAACAGTACTGAAGCTGATGACACCATAACCTGAACATACCTGTGATCATTTTAACATTTACACCGAGATTAAGAGCCCTTCTGATTGTTTCAGCACTGTCATGGCGTGGGGGATCAAAAAGAGGCATCAATCCAATAAAATGCCAGGGCCCTCCTGGACTCTCCTTCCTGCCCTCTGGAACTTCCTGCAAACATTTTGAGATAGCTATAAAGATATACATAATCAACAGGAAGGGCTTACTGGGAAGATTCAGCCCATGGATAAAGCAAAAGAAGCCATATTATTAACCTGATATGCAACTGCAAGTGAGCGAAGTCCTCGTTCAGCAAACTTGTCAATAACTGTATGAACTCGCCGCTCAATTTCCGGCTTATTATGTGCGAGGTTAAGAATCTAGCAGGAGGTATTTGACCATTTCAGTTTAATTGAATGTACAAATAAGTTTTGAAGCACTTTCTAAACAATACAGCCCATTACCAAGCCTAATGAAGAAGGTCAAACATCCAAAGAACAATACCTGCTCTGGAGCACCTTTACTAACTCGATGCATTTTCCCTTCATTGTCAATGTAAGTGAGAGCTGTCCTCTTGTCAGTTGGATTAAAAGGAAGAAAATGAACCTCTTGAATGCCTGCCCGCGCCTTTACATCCATGGATATTAAAACCCACAACAAAAGAAGATACAAATCAGTAAAATAAGCTCAGGCCTTCTTATCAACTAAAATTTAATATAATGACTTAAAAAAAATACTTGCCTCCTTAGGGTCAGCAAGCATCCCAACAATTGCTGTATCAATGGCATCTTGATTCTCTGTTCTGGATGCTCTTGCAGCCATCAGGACAACAGCATCCTTGTCATATCCTTTGGTAAAAATCTGTGCATGACAACAAATAGTAATTGGTACTTGTTTGAAGGAAACTAACAGTACTATGGCAAGCACCAGAACATAAGCAATTGCACATCTAACCTCAATAATGTTCTTGTCCACGGTAAGCTTATTCAGTGTTAATGTCCCAGTTTTGTCACTGCAAAGCACATCCATTCCAGCCATTTCTTCAATAGCTGTCATCCGTTTTGTGATAGCACCCTGCACCAACAAATATCAGAAAGAGCAATACTATCAGGGAGAATTGTACTTAAGGAATGGTGCCTTTTATAATTGCCTTCCAAACAAGAAACTGCATATAATGGCCCAGGTGTGATATTGCCAACTAACCTGTTGAGACAGACGGTGGGATCCAATAGCCATTGTCACAGAAAGGACAGTAGGCATTGCTATTGGAATCCCACCAATGAGGAGAACTAGAAGGTTATCTATTCCAGGACGATATTTACGGTCTTGAATTGGATACATAACAATGATCTCAACTATCATGCCAATAGCAATTGAGCAAATGCAGAAATTCCCAATTGCCGTCAAAACCTGCAAGCCACCTCCAAGAAAATAACCATTTTAACGCAAGGACTGCATCATCCAATATTACTACGGACCCTCACTAGCCAATTTGCTACAACTGCTGTATCGCCAAAAATCATGCATTTATCAAATAAGAGAACAGACAATAAAAAATTGGAAGTCCAGAATAAATACCAACCTTTTGGAAGTGGCCAACTTGGTTTGTACTGTCCACAAGATGTGCTGCTTTACCAAAAAAGGTATGGACCCCAGTAGCAATGACAACACATTCAAGTTCGCCCTGTTTGCAAGTAGAGCCAGAATAAACCCCATCGCCAGGACCCTTTGTTACTGGCAATGACTCACCAGTGAGGGCAGACTACACACATTCAAAAGTATTGTCATAAAACATGGCTCGGGAAAAATACAAAACACTCAAAGTTCATCCCAGAAACTATATAAAAGCATACCAAAAATTCCAGCACTTGTAATCAGAAAAAAAAGAAGTAAAGGAAAGGGTTGGATTAAGACCTGATCAATCTTTAAAGGATCTCCTTCAAGAAGACGTGCATCCGCAGGAACAATATCTCCAAGTTTGATGCTGATTATGTCACCAGGAACAAGCACCGCTGCATCTTCTTCATTCCATTGTCCATCTCTGAGGACCTGTTAAGTTCAAAGTCTTAAGTCATTGACTAAGGAATTTAAAACTGCAGCACCCATGATCTTAAGAGGATTCTGAACATCCAATTGCATGCTTCCCCGCAAAACCAAGGATAGAAAACTGAAAATATCGGGGCTGCCACTCATACAAAGGATAGTGAACAGACCTTGCCCTTTGGAGCCAGCCGAGCCATCAGTGCCGCAGCAGCATTGCCAGCATTGTTTTCCTCTATGAAACTTATGGTGGAGTTAATAACAAGCAATGTTATAATACCAACAAAATCTTGCCAGTCAGGAGGTTTGCCCTGCAAAGATACAATTTACATGATTAAAGCCTCTACTAAAAATAGCCGATAGGGTATGCCCTCACTGATACTGACTACAAGAGAGAAATATTGTTACACAGTAGCACAAGAAACCATCTTCTTTTCTAATAATATGCACAGGAACCATAAGGATGAAGTAATACTGTAAATTACTAAATATACAATAGAGGGAACGATATCCAATAGGAGAGACCAAAAGCCACACTACTGTTTACTATCAGAAGAACACAGAGAAAACACAAAATTAGCAACAGAACTAGAAAATATTATTAACGATGAAAAAACAAAAGAATAACCATGACCAATTCGCCAAAAGATACAATTATAAGGAGGAATGGCCAAACTTTAAAGATGTGTTTAGTTCATGGATTGATCAATGAGGGTATATTATCCAAGCATGTTGAACACAGGCAGACAGACATTTTTGATAAACTGAATGCACATATTGTAGGCCCGACTAGGAAAAGCCCTGACAGAGAAGAAAACACCATAGAAAAAACAATGATAGAACATATAAAAGTAACAACATGATATTTGTGGTATAAATAAACAAGATTTTTCAATGACAGAGAAAATATGGCAATAACAGTATATCAACAGTTGTTTTACCAACGAGAAAGACAGATCACTGGTGATGACTGAGATGAAGTACCCGAGATAGAGAAACGATGAGTGGAGCGACTCTGCCGACAAAATCTAGAGAACTAATTACAGGATATTAGCAATGAAGATTGACAGCTGCTTTATAATAGAATCAACGAGGAAAATTAGAAGTGTATGATGCTTACTCCTCCATTCGCCATAGCAATGGCCATCACAGCTGCGGCTTCCATAACCCATGATAAGGGGTTCCACATAAAACCCAAAAACTTGAGAAATTTGCTTTCCTGTGCACCCAAAAGACGTCATGGAGTTAAATTTAATCAATTCTTGACAAATTTCAAGTACTCCGCATTAACCCCAACTGCATGAACTTCTTTGCATAAGCCATGACAAAGGATCCCTCATCAGAAGCCTAAGCAATATACTTTCCTGTAGCCTATAGATTTTATGTTGCCGTATAAGCCTGACCAAGCTAAGAAAACATATCTATTTTAAAGAACGATATAAACCATGGAAATTACACTGTGGCAGTTCATATCTCTAATAACCGTGAAAGAAATCGCTTCACAGTAGAACCAAAGAATCTGCTTTACTCTGCATACCTCAAGGCTCGAACAGCCTTCAAAATTCAGTTCCCAGTAGATCTCAAATCCCAGCTCAACTCCGGAACTGAGCTCAAAATTAGAAAGATATCGAAGCTACCCTTACCTTTTTCTCTTCGAGCTTGTTGTATCCGAATATGGTGAGCCTCTCCTGCGCAGCGTGGCTGCTCAAACCCTCCCTGCTGCATCTTAGATTCTCGAAAACCTCCTCGATGGGAATATTTTCCTGCATTAACAAACCTCACAAAATCAGTCTCAAAGCTCCTCAAAGCTCCTTAGAAACACTTGGCAAAATCACTAAAACAGTCTGAAAACACCTGGCAAAAGACACAGAAGACATTCAAGTCCTTACCAAATCCACAGCTTCTTTGTTAATGGCTTCCAATGTCGCAGCTTTGTCACCCATTTCCGCAAATCGGGTTTAGTCACCGCCCCGGCATCCACAAGAAACACACATGCAATCCAGCGATCAATGCATCACCGAGCTCTATTTGCTTAGATATGCCAATCACCAGACACTTGAGCTGAGCGGATTCGAACTGGGGACGTGAAAAACAGTGTTGGTCTTAAAAAAACAGTAGAAAGATGAGATTTCAGTTGACAGAAAGAAAGAATATGGGATGTAGAAACATTTATATAATATCCAGGTGTTTCCAGGTGTCACTGTTGTTGCTTTTATTTTCCCTCACCTCCGTTTTCATCATGGCCTCGATACAAACCTGGGAATTACGTAACCAAAATATATCCGTTTATCCTAGTTTGCTTGCTTGCTTGGACTGTCCAGCAAAGGAATCTGGAGTGACAACAACACCCAAAATTGGTAACCACGGGAGGTAGGTGCAAAATGAAGATTGCTCGTCTTCCACCCATACCTTACCAAACACCAACCTCCTTTTGTCGTTAAGGAATGTGCTCATCCTGCACCAAAAATCATTTTTCCAACAACAATTTCGAGATGAGCTTCAACATTATCTGGCAACGGTGTTACTATGCTTCAAATTCTGTTCATAATGAAATGATTGCTTTTGAAGAATCTTTTGTCATATAAATCATAATTTGTACAACTTCAAATTATGTTCATATTAGATTTTATTTTTTTTGCTAAAATATACTCTCTCTTTTTTTACTAACTTTTTATGAAATTATAGTTTTGTAAAACTTTCTCTAATTGTAAAATTTTCATTTAAAAGTTTTAATATAAATTCTTAAAAATTAGAAATTTCAATATAAATCTAAAGATGGTAATTTTGTAAAAAAATTATTTTCGGAAATTTCAATATAAATTTTAAAATATCACAATTTTTTATTTTAATATCTTGTTATTGAATTTTGTAAAATTTCTTTAAAAAATAAAATTTTTATTCAAAATTTTTAAAAATTATTGATTTATAAAAATCTCAATATAAATTTTAAAAGATCATAATTTTGTAATATTTTTTATTTAGATGATTTCAAAAAAATCTATAAAATTTTTAAAAAGTTTGGAAAAAAATTAAATCCAATTTTTTCAAAATTCTACATAAAAAAATATAATTTTGGATAATCTTAAAAACCTATTAAATTTAAAAAAAAAAAAAAAAATATATATATATATATATATATATATATATATATATATATATATAAATTTTGATAAATTAATAAATTGTTAATTTAATTTAAATGATTGTGGTTAGAAAAATGATGTTATTTTTCTTATTTAAATTTAATTATGGTAAATAATTTAATATACTTAAAAATATATAATATTGTAGGAGCCTCAAATCATTTATATGTTTAATAAATTTATTCAAATCATTTATATGTTTAATAAATTTATTCATATATATTTGTATAAAAACATAACATTTAAATATTAATATTAATATTTTTATTTTGTTTTATTAATATTAAATATTAAAAATCTATTTATTTTAAATTGTAAAAATTATCTTAATTTCATGTCACGTCCTATGAATTACTTCCAATTTCATAATTACCATCATGTTAAGATTTTATTTACATTAATACTTTTCAAATTATGCATATTAATATTATCATATAATTTATATTATAAATAATATAAAGTATAATAAATTTTAAAACACAGAGAAAATTTACAGTAAAAACTTTTCACACATTATCATATACATGTATTATAAATAATATAAAGTATAACAAATTTTAAAATAGAAAAATTTACACTGCAACCTTTGAAAAGTTTGTAATTTCATTTTTAGAGTTAATGTGATAATACATTATCATATACATGTATTATAAATAATATAAAGTATAATAAATTCTAAAATAGAAAAAATTACACTGCAAACTTTGTAATTTCATTTTTAGAGTTAATGTGGTAACACCATTTTTGTTTTGCCCATGTAAAAGGTGTTATTCTCTCACATTAAGCTATCATCATCTATTTATGTATCAAGTTTGATGTTAAGTTAATACAATGGGATATGTTTGTGAAATAAGATAAATGAAATCATCTTACACTTACCATAACTTAACTAATATTTAATATTAATATTTGTTAAAGTTTCTAATATCATTTATTACTTATTATTATTATTTTAAAGAAATTAGTAACTACTTAAGATTTAGTTCTAAATTCTTTTAGTTCTAAATTCTTTTAGCTATCACTATAGCAACTAAATTAGTGCTAACAATTCGCAAGTTAGTGTCTAGTAAGAAAGTCATAATTTAGCAACTGCTAAGATATTAAAAAACACACCTGATAGAATCCTACTCACGAAAAAACATCTACACTTATAACTTTATTAAAATAACTAATATTTATATTAACCTAATAATTAAGAAAATCAAATCAAATAATTAAAATAAATAAATAAATAAAATAAAGTAAAATCAGATCAAATCAAATAATTATAAAACAAAATATATATATATATTTATATTTATGTTATTTTTTTCATTGTCCATGTTTATCCTTTTCCCACAATTTTTTTTCCTTTTTCCTTATTTATAGAATCTTGAGTGATATTCATTCTATTATCTTTTTCCATGTTTATAAAACAATGTATTTTTTTATTATTTTTTTGTTACATAGTCGTGGACAGCAACAAATTCCAATTTTAACTTTGGATGTGGTGCGTGAAAAAGAGGGGATGTGTGGGGCGCATGTACATGTCAATGTCACGGATTTGTCTAGATATGCATGTTGTCATGTCTTCTCTCCCCTGCACATGGTGACTTGTGCATCTTCTAAAGGGTGGGATTGGTATAATCGAATTTTGTACGGAAAAATATAAAACTTCCTCCACCACATGGCCCCCATTGACTTACACCTATCAATATTAATGTTCTTGCCGTACTAGATGGAGTCCTCATAAATATATTTCACCTCCAAGGGAGGTGAATGGGGTCACTCAATCAACTAGGCCAGCATCACATAGACTTATAAACACTCATTTTCAACTCATGGTCTCCATAAACCATATTTTATTCATAACCTTGCTAATTTATTGCAAAACAAAATTATTAATATATTAAAGGGTTATATATTATTATTAAACCTTGGCAACCCATTACAAAATATAACTATTATTATATTAATATGCCAAAGATCATTCGCATGGAGAATAAAACTTTAAGGGAACAAAATCTGCAGCGAGATTAAGTATTATCTTGAATGTTTTCTTGCGTTGGCGAAGTCGGTGCCCTTATTTCCCTATGTGGATGAAATGGCTAAAAATAAGGAGCTGATGGTCGCCCTCTTTAACTCCACTGTGCATCACCAAACAAAAGAGAGAGATCCCCTCAATCTTTTTATCATATGATTCATACATGAATGCATTGAGGATAGTTATTTCATAATTAAGGAAACATGAGTAGGATTGTCATGGTCATATGTGGAGTCTCCTCATGGTAAACTTGACCTTCATGAGCAACTTTCACTCACTTTACACTTTATGTATGATTGATTAGTTGAATTATTTTGTTGGTAACTTTGTGTAAGTTATGATTTATATATTTAATATGTATTTTTATTTGAAATTTCATATATTTTTTTATAATGGATGTTAGGTTTTTTGTTTGTTTGTTTTTATATTTGATGGTTTATTAATTCTAGTTCATTCAAGTCATAACTCATAATTTTGGGTAATGATGAGGGTAAGTTTAGTTGGTTGAGTCCTTAAACACTTTTTCTATTGAGAGGTCACGAGTTTGATCTTTTTGACACTCTTAGGGTTAGGCTATATGGTTGAGTCGACAAGAAGTAATCACTTCTAGTGGATTTGCTTGGTACAAATATTTTGTGGACGTAGCGGTCACCGATCTTTGGTGTCCTTGAACCAACAAAAAAAAATCATGATCTTGGGTTGACATGCAAAAGGTTTTGTTTCATATTTCTTTATTCATTCTTCTGCAAAGTAATTTAACATCTTGCAACTTTTTCCTTTGTCAAAATTCAATTCCTCTGACTTGCAACTTGCCTAGCTCTCTTTAGCTTCATGTAGTGTTGTGATTGTTGCCTAACCCTCCTTGAGGAATGTGAGTATAGTGCACTAGTGTGTAGCTAATAGTGTGCTAAAAGTTGTTCCTCACATGATGAGTTTGACTCTCTAAAGAAGAACTTTGATACCTTGAAGAGACAAGTGGAAGACACATTTGTTGAAGCTAACACTACAAAACAATGATAGAAGTTCCCAAATGCATTCTTACCTTGTGTGATTGGGAGAACGAATCTTAAAGTGGGCTCACCATTATGTACCACAAAATGAATGTTATGGAGGCAACATTGAGCTCAATTAAAGACCAACTCATTAGTAGTGCTTGAGAGATAAGCATGCCTCCTCATGCCCCATTTAATGACAATGCTTCCATTCACAAAGGAAAAACCACCTTCAAGTCGCCACTTATAAGGACTTGACTTTAAGGCATCATTGGGAATGGAAAAATGGAGGTCGCATTGGACATGCATGGCAAGTCCATTTGTTTGACCATAGCCTTAATGATCGATTCATTATGATTCATGAGACAATTATGACAGTGTACTAGAGTGTAGGCTAGGAGGACCAAGGATGTCTTGTTAAGTTGAATGAATGACCAACATGGTGCCATATAGTGAGTTCAGGTAGAGGACAACACAACTTGGCAATGTGATAAATTGTGTGTGTTATCCATGCCAAGCCAACAATGTTGAAAATGCATTAAAGATATATAAACACCTAATGAAGAAATAGTGCGATCTTCATTGACTATCATGTGTCGACTTAGATAAATGATAATAAGGTAAGATGTTAGACACTCAATAATTCAAGTATGCTTAGCTCAAGAAAAATAAGAAAAGATAATAATATAATATCACTTAACATGATGCAAAGCCTGCCATTATCTGCAGATTAAATGGATTATGTCCTCGCACGACAGATCTCTACCAATGGATTCACTTCACATGGACCAATAACAACAAGGTTTTTTTTGCTCGAAGGGTTTCTTTATACTGGTGTTTACTTTCAATGAAGATTATCAAAAAGCCTTAACTGGTGGTCCATGGTTTTGGGGAAAAGCAAGGTTATTCCTCACCCCCTGGTTCTCAGACTTCGACCCTTCTACGTCAGTCATCTCAAAGCTTCCTATTTGGGTCAGGCTTCCAAATTTACATGTTAATGGCACTTTTCTTTCTTTCAAGGAATTGGAAACTCTCTGGGTCGCTTTCTCGTAACGGATCCATCTAGGGGGGAGAAGGGCATTTACACTTATGGTAGAATTTGTGCTGAAATTGACATAAGTAAAGGTCTACCCAATCAAATCAATCTCAAAGTTGGTGATTTCCGTTGGACACAGTCCCTGGACTATGAGAATACTGCTTTCTGATTTCGTCACTGCCATGAAACAGGGCATCTTCAGAACTCCTGAACTATGTTCCTCGCCCAAAAGAAGAGAAGCAATCACAAATCCAACTCTAAAAGCTAGAAACCTTGTTATCCGCCTCCCATGGATGACATTGAGTCCTTCAGTTCGAATGAAGATGAGATTGAAGCAGATGCGGATGTAGCAAAGCAGGAGAAGGATAAGCCCTTGACAGATCCTGGGGAGGCCAATGTTTCTTCGGGTGCTCAGAAGCAAGCACATGAGTCCTCCTCCTCCGACTTGGATAAGGAGACTCTACCTTTAGTCAACAACAGTCTTCAAGTGGTTTTAGCCCACCCGCTCCATAATGGTTGGGTTGAAGTTACAAGAAAGAAAGGAAAGAAATGTCGTATTTAAGACTTATCTCATTCTCGGTAAATTCTTGTGTTTGTCTCTTATGGTTCTCATGTTTATCTTCATTGTCCTCTATGTTTCTCTCTTGTATGCTTTTTGGGATCGAGGTTGATAGTTTATCGTTTTTGGCTTCCCCGCTATCTAATATCTCTTGATTATAACTCTCTTTTATACTGTATACATTTTAATAAAATTAATCTTACTTAATATATAGCATGATTAAAAATATTTAACTTTAACTTACATCAATAAAATATGATCCCTACACGTGACTAGTGACCCTACCAACTCACAAGATAACACCATCACACAACTACTTAACTTCTTGAATGGTATAAGACGTTCAAATAAAACAAAAATTCTAGGGATATTACACCAAGTCAAAGTCATGGGCAGTCTCACATGAAAGTTCTAAGCGTTGTTTTTGTTTTATGTATTTTGCTTTTCTCACACTTTTCGCGCAGGTTGTTATAATCGCCACGTGCCATGGACGTAAATTTTGTAGAATTTTTTATTTTTTTTTGAATTCCGTGTGTTCTTGAACTTAACGATCTTAGCAATGCGTAGGCAAGGATTGTGCTCGGCTTGAACAGATTAAGACGCAACCAACTTTGCCGCGATTAAAGATATTTGTTACGTTTGAAAAAAACAAAAACAAAAAAATACTTCGAAACCAAATAATACATTGGAGAAAGACGTTTGATTTGATTTGATTTTGAAATCGATACAATTGTATTTTCTATTACAAATATTTGGAAAAAACGCAATACCTATGGCACCCCAATAATATAATATTTATTAATTAGTTGCAACCACCTTTAACATTAATTTTGTGTGAGTATTTGGTAATAGTGTCTGACTAAAGCCAAGTGTGCAGCTAATATTTGTTACTTATTAAAATATGAATATCATAAAACTTATTATATAAATGTAATAAAACTATATTCCATAAAGAATAAATTTTCTATTTTTCACCTCTTTGCTTTTAAACAAATTTTGTAGTTGCAACTATCATGACAGATGAGAAGGATATTTATACATTATAATATAAAAAATTAAAATGATGAAATGCCCTAAATAATATTTTTTTACACTTATTAAAAAAATAGGTGATAGATGTAGATGGGAATAGTAAAATAGAATAGTGACATTTATAAAAAAAATTCACTCACTTTTGGAAAGGGGAATAATAACTTTGTACACATTAGTTGGATTATTAGGTGGCCAACATGTCAAGCTCAGCGTCCTAAGCTTGTTGGATTGGCTAGTTGGATGTGCCAACTAGTTGATGTAGCCCATAGAGTAAATTGGTCAATCAGCGAGCTATGGTACATACATGTGTACTCGGTATAAGTTTTATCATGTGGGAGAAGTACCAAAGATATCTTATCTTCTTATTAACTTTCATTATTACAACATTTACTTTGTGAATGTTATCTATTTGCTTATGGTGTGTGATTTAATGGTGGTTTGTTTTTGGTAAAGTTTTATAATATAATAGGTATATCCTTGATTGCTCAAGGCAATATAGTGATTTTTATTATTTTAAATTAAGTTGTCATTGTTCTAGAAATTTTTAAAATAATAATAATTGTGTTAGAGGAGTTTTATAGTTTAATATAAGGTAGATGTTGTAGTGGTTTATAAAATGAAATATTTAATCAAAAAATGGTAATAACAAAATATAATGTTAATTGGACTAAAAAATAATAAGAATACTAAATTGATTCAATTTAGTAATTTTTATTATGTTTTTTTATCAATAAAATTACAAATATTTTTTAAACAAAAATCATAATATACATATCATGTTAAAATTAATTTAAATAATAATGATTCATATTCGTAATGATGATATTTCAAAACATATAAAAACTTAACAAATTTAATAATAAACATACAATTATAAATAAGAATATTTATATAGAGAGATGTGACATATATTAATATAAATATAGTTATAAGTTAATATCCATTTTATGATATAAATATCTCATCAAATTCCTTTATGTGCAAACTTATTTTAGAGTGCAAAAAATAATGTGTATTTTTTATCGTTTAAATTGTATTTTTGAATGTTATAGATATTACATAACATGTGTATTGAGCCATTTTATGAGCGCATATTAAATTAGATTTTTAATTATTAATATATTTTTATATGACATTAACATGTTTTGTTTTAACTTTTTTTTATATATATAGATATTTATGAAGTTAATATTTTACTTTTAATTACTTTACACTAATTTTATTTTTTCTTTTTATTATAGCCCACATTACTATTCTATTTAGAGAGTATTTTATTTTTATTTTAAGAGCAACCAACATAATTACACATCACCTTCATACTGGCTGTAAAATGAGCATATCTGCTTAAAATTATATAAAATATCAACTAACCAAGTAGAATTAATCAATTTTTAATTCTCTATTTATAGGGGTCTTTAGTTTTAGTTTTTTTTTGTTTTAGTATGGACATTAGTGAAAATTATTTATATTATTTTTTGAGAACTTGACATACTTACACATGGCCCTCATACTGGATTGTAGAATGTGCCTATAGGTCCAACCAACATAGATCCATCTTAATGTGTATTGAGCCATTTTATCAACACATATTAAATTAGATTTTTTATTATTAATATATTTTTAAATAAATGTCAATATTAATGTGACAACTGCATTAATGATAACTAGTTGTCAACTAGTTAAAAGACAATTTTAATTATTGTTTTAAGGAAAGACTCGAATTTCTAATGTTTTTGTTGAAAGGTTATTAATTATAATAATAAAATTAGTTATGGAAAATAACTTGATAAAAAGTAAAAGTTGATGGTAAATGTTTTCCAAGAATTGGAAAGAGGTTGGGGATAGTTGGAAACAGTTACCTGCTCCTCTGGGTATAAGAGACTGATCCTAGTGAGGAGTAGGGGTTCTGTTCATGGAGAAAGGGAGAGTGATAATTTTCCAAAGCTGGTAGTGACCAGTAGAAACACTCAGAAAAACCTGAATTATTTTTGGTACTGACTGGACTAGGTGTCCTAAGGTCACAGCAGAAATATCCACTGTTAACCTGTACCTTTCAGGATTGGAGCACGGGGGCAAGAGGAGGACGTAATCGCCTCTCTTGATGGTTGGCAGGACCACAACTATAAACTGTATAATTCATATAAGTAAATTGTACTATCTTTGTGTTTAAGTACTGTAAAATTGTTACTCTGTGTGTACAGGTCTTTATATGTTAGTGGTGAAAATAGAAAATAATCTATAGACATGTGCTGTGAAAGTATGAAGTATATGTCCCTGTATTAGTCTCATTATTAATTTCACTAATTTCTGTATAGGCATTGTAAATTAGATGCAAAACAATTTTTGCATTATAATTACAAGTTCATTAAGCTTATATCAAAAATGATATACATATGTTTTACAGTGAATTTTCTTTAGACGATAACTGATTATTTACATGGACTGTGGTGTTGTAAAACTGTTTAGATGGAGTGGTAATTATATAAACCGTAGGTCGTATCCTTATGTGGAACACTACAGAGCAGACTGTTGGTCGAGGGTACAAGGTGGGAACCCAACCCTCGACACATCGTCCCTCAAGAATGGATAACACAGACTACATTAAAGGTGGTCCGATCACCTGTTTGTTTTAATATTCACAGTTATAATAATAATTACTTACTCAATTGACTGCTGTAAAGATATTGCAAAAAGGGTAAAAAGTGTCAAGAACTATATTTCAAATGGTTCTTTTTATCTTTTCGAAAACTCAGTTAAAATGCACCAGAAAGGAAAGATAACACATACAGAATTCACTTTTTATAAGCTGTAAAAAATATATATATACATTGAGAATTTAGAAAGCATGCATATTTATGTGGCTCAAGGCTCGAAACCCAATCGAATAAAGAAGATTGTAACTATTATCTTTTTCTGATTTGCTATTAAATAAACAAAGTCATAAGTAGATAAATTGTGTGCAAATACATAGAGTATTTCAAGAAAAGATCAAGAACGAATTTCGACAAGGATTTGAGAACAGCAAGCCAAGCAGTGACAATAAAGCACCTTGTCGAACATTTAAATATAAACTCCGGTAAAACCTGTGAAGCATGATCATACAATCTGCTAAATTGTAGAGAAATAATCCCTCCACCGATAACAAGACTAAGGATAGAAATATCGTAAAAGGCAGTATGGTGAGAGGATTCCCAAAAACATTTATTATTATACAGTCTAAAATTTAGTAATAGAGTTCAGATACATAGAGCTCCAACATATATCAAAAGAAACTCGGAGAAAACCCTGAGTCGAGAGCTTCTCATTTATCATTAGACATTTAAACAGAGTCTCCAGATCAAAAGAGAAAAAACTCATTTAAAAGTGGAAACCCTCGCACAATCAGTGATAAATCTGAAGAAAGAACGTAGATCCAGATAAGCAACTCGGAATACCTGAAAGGAGTTTTAAATAGGTTAGCCAAGTCCATTAACTTGCAGAAGAGCCACATTATCCTGGCAGATATTTTACCTATGATTAACCAGAGAAACAAAATAAAAAAAACGCATGAATAAGTAATAAGGCGGAAACTGAAACCAAAAACCATAAATTGAAAACTGTTGTGAACAGAGAAAAGGGAAAACGTGTAAATTTCCTCACCTGCAGTTAAACAAAACCTAAGCCGGGAAGAACGTCGAGCTGCAAACAATGGAAGCCCGTCAAATGGTGTTTATCCACAACTCCAGAAAATGAAAATCAAATTCACTTAAAGAGAATGAACTAAAAATACAGATTAAGTATTACCGAGCTGAGAAAGGGCGACGAAGCCATAAACTCGAGAGACAGTTTGGACCTCCGTGAAGAGAACGCCACTGCAAATCATTAAGGAGGAGCTTAAAATACGGTTATGTGGTAGCGGCCATGGAAAATTGAGGTCTTCTATTCAGCAAATACATTGCAGAGGGCAGAGACCCTTCCACCATGTTGTTGCCCAAGCGATACCATGAGAGACAGAAGACAAAGGTGCAGTGAATCCAACTCATAAGGCGGAAATGACAGTTGGTAAAGTCTGCTATGGTTAGCGGAGATACCAAGAATGTTTTTCCCGCCGAATTGAGAGCCCTAGATCACTCAAGAATTGACGGTGGAAAATCTAAGTCGAATATCAATGAAATCTGCATATGAATATGGAAATATTTACATCTTTCACAGAGAGTAAATGTTGCACCTGTTGCCATTAATTAAGACGAACATGCCATCTATCAATCTTATCGTTTACATTGGATGCTGCACTATTTGGGATTGGCAAGCGAGAATGAAACCTCTCTAAAAATATTATCATATCACCGGAGCAAGCCTCACGTGAACCTTAATTCAACCTCATTTATAAAGTGACAAAGATTCCATGTCAATAGAACTTTGGTTATAAGAGTTCTAAATATGAAATTGTTAATATAAAAGGCATTAAGACTTATATTCAAACTTAATGGGATCAAAGGAACTTTATGAGACAAGTCTTAGATTCAATCAGACCATCTTTCTATGTTGAAATGTTTGATGTAATCATCAAAACAACATAGATTAGGTATTCAGAATTTTTACTTAAAGATAAAGTTTTTTTTTGTATGTATGTGACAAGTGGTATCAGAGCATCGTTCATACACTAGGACCCTAAGGGTCAACTAACGATTAAGTTGTGTGTATATTGATGCACAGAGTTTAGAAGCATAGCAAGAAACATCATGAGAAGGGGAACAATGCAAAAACCACCCCAAGACACTAGGGAACCCCAAACACAACCAGTTGTGAACCCTGAAATGTGGGTTCAGTTAAGTGTCAATGAGCACCAACAAATGAGTAGACTATTGGAGGAACAATAGCATCAAACTAGTTTGTTGTTGAACACAGTACAATAATTGCAGGAAGAGATGGTGCGAGTTCGAAGGGATAACAAATGATTAATGCAAGAGCAAGAGAAGATACTCAAAAGTCTGTTAGACAAACAAAATCAAGGAATGGAACATCCCAGTGCTGATAAGGACATGAAAGAAGGTGATGAACAACAAACCAGAGACAACACCACTGACGGAGTGGAAAGAAGCTCATCCCAACAAAGTAACAAGAACAAAAACTACAATGAAGCAGAATCTGGCAATCTGTCGGATCAGCAAGAGGTTAAAAATCAGAAAGTAGAACTTCAGGGAGAGTTTCGAAAAATAAAACCACCAACATTTGATGGTGAAGCTGAGGAAGTGGCAAAATCATGGTTAATAAACATGAACAAGTACTTTTAGGTGTACGAGTATGGTAGAAACCTGAAGGCCAGATTGGCCATATATCAGTTAAGAGAGAAAGCCACTATGTGGTGGGAAGAAGTGAAGAATGTTCGCAGCATTGAGGAACAAGATGTCACCTGGGAATCGTTCCAGCAATACTTTGAGGACAAGTATTTAACAGAATGATTCTACGATGAGATAGCTAAATAATTTCATGACTTAAGGCTGGGGAAAATGACTATGGACGAGTACATCACCAAGTTTACCTCCCTGTTACGATCTGTTCCATATCTCTGAGAAGAAAATGCTAAGGTGCAAAGATTTCTGAGCAGCCTACCAACACATATGAAAGAGAGATTAAATTTGTGAATCCCAGAACCATGGATGAAGCTATTCGTAAGGCACGAATGTGCTATCAACAGTCCAAGGCTAAAGGGGAGGTTGGAAAAAGTTGGCAGCCAAGGAAAGGATAGAAAAATAACTCAAATTTCAAAGGCACCAAAAGCAATAATTTTAAGAATTATGCACGAAGTTCTATCAGTAAACAATTTGGCAGAAATCATCAAAGGACTATATGGCCAGCAGAAGAGAAGCCTATCAAGGCATCCAGTAAACCTGAGCAAGGACAGGTGACCAAACCATCTCTATAGTGCTGGGGGTGTGGTGAGGCACACTATTATAAAAACTGCCCACAGCGAGCAAGAAATGACACAGTTGAAAACCTACATGAAGCTTCCACAGTAGGCGATGTGGCACAAAACATTCCTCGTATCAATGCAACGTTGGAGGATCGGTAGACATATTATCAACCAACAATGATTAAGTTGGAAGGTAAATTACTATCTCAATCTGTTTCAATTTTGGTAGACTCGGGTGCAAGTCTAAGTTATGTTAGTCCCAAAATAGTGGAACTGTGTAAATTAAAAGAACGGAAATTCAAAAACTTGTGGCTGGTACAGATAGCCACAGGAGCAAAAAGAAAGGTAACTAAAAAGATTCCAAACTGTACTTTGGAAATTTCAGAACATCAGTTACAAGTAGACCTGAAAATACTTCCATTAGGGTCCTACGATGTTTTGTTGGGCATGGACTGGCTAGAAAAACATTGGACCTTAGTGGACTGAAAGGAAAAGATTACTTATTACAGAATGCAAGATGGAACATGCAAAGAGATTCAAGGAATCAAGAAGCCATTACAGTTACGTCCAGTTACAGCATCCCAAATGAGTAAATGTATGAGGAAGGGATGCCAAATATATGTTATTTGGGTTGGATATGCTAAATCCAAGGAAAAAGCATCTCTGATGGAAAACATACCAGTGGTGCAAGATTTCATGGATTTTTTTCCAAAAAGAATCCTTGGATTACCACCAAGGCGAGACATTGATTTCACCGTAGAGTTAATGCCAGGAGCCTCTCCTGTGTCAAGGGCTCCTTACAGAATGAGTGTTCCAAAATTAACAAAATTGAAGATGCAGTTACAGGAACTGCTGGACAAAGGTTACATTCATCTGAGTGTATCTCCTTGGGGAGCACCAGTGTTGTTCGTAAAGAAATAGGATGGAACCATGCGTATGTGCATGGATTATAACCAACTCAACAAATTAACAATCAAGAATAAGTATCCATTACCAAGGATTGATGATCTGCTTGATCAAGTGAAGGGGGCCACAGTGTTTTCTAAAATTGATTTAAGATTTGGATATCACCAGATCTGAATTAAGGATGAAGACATATGCAAGAAAACTTTTTGTACTA